>OX352481.1:18824495-19269495 GCA_947093115.1 Brenthis daphne
AGTTTTCATTTACTATACATACCTAATCAAATATTTTCGAAGTCGGTGTGCTTTGCTTTATATGGGCTGGCACCGATTTCGAAAATATTTGATTAGGTATGTATTTAATAGGTAGGCTTTAATTACTTAGCCAAAGCACACCGACTTCGAAAATATTTGATTAGGTATGTATAGTAAATGAAAACTACCAATCAGTTATTTTTTACTTTTTAGTGCTTTTGTTTGAAGTCGGTTTTTATTTTTTGTTAAAAAGTTTTTATTTTTCCCTTTTTAGTGTAGACAGTAGTAGCAAAGTAAGAATTCTAACGTGTTAGGCTTGTCAAATCAAACAAAATAAGCCCAAACTCAAAGTATCTACTATTAGCCGTTGAAGAGTTCCACCTATCCACCTTCTGGCCTTACTATCAGATCAGGTCAATAATACCGAACCACTGTACTATCAACGGAAATAGAAACACTTGCAAAGTTTCAAGTCAATATGACAATTAGAAGTAGGTTAAATTCATCATTAGCTATTTTTCCACCCTTAGGGGTGGTATTTTTTTTTTAAATTTAAATGGGACCAATCTGGAAGTATACTCTTTCAAACGACACAAAAATTGTCCAAATCGGTTAATAAATGACGGAGTTCTGAGGTAACAAACATAAAAAAAAAAATACAGTCGAATTGAGAACCTCCTCCTTTTTGAAGTCGGTTGATGAATAAATGTGTTATTCATGTTATTTTTCGCATTCACGTTCAAGATGGATTCTTTATATTAATGTTTAATTATAACTTCGTAACAAGCGAGCGTACTTGGAGCACGTTTTGTATGATATTAAGTTCAAACAGAGATGCGTGAATGCCTAAGAACATCTACAATTACATACACGTTCGGCAAAAATTATCGCATTATGTGAAATTTACTTTAACTGGTAACTGGTATAATTTTCATTCATTAACATTAGTTTGCTAAAATTATTTTATTTGTATAAAATTTCGAAGTTAACAGAAGTTTTTGTAGTAGGACCGTTACAGTAAAGAACAATAATGTAAGCAACTAGCTACTTACCCTCGCTCTGCTCGTGTCAGTTCCTTTATATAGTAGTAGTTGGTATAGATTTCTCAGAGATGAGATATTTTCCCGCAGTAAAAAGTATCCTAAATGTTGTCGCGGATAACCAGCTATTACCAAACCAAATTTCATCAAAATCTGTCCTTTGGTTTTCTCGTGATGCGTTCTAAGACAGACAAAAATTCTAAGAACTATAAAGACTTCTATATCGATAATAATTACCTATTAATGACTATTTCAATAAGATTTTCAAAAATGATGTTAAGATTCGACTCAGTTAGAATTTTATTATATGTATAGATATATAGATGTGTTATACACATAGCTTTCCCTGCAAAAAGTATGATAAGAAGCAATTCCATAATGTTAACTTAATGTTATAAATTATTATATATTATGTTACTATTGTTTTTATTTTTATTTTTCTAACCATGACATATTTCAACCTTTGATGTAATGTTATTTAATTATTATTAATTTAAATTGACTTATTTAATTTCAATGTTAAATGTTTTTAATTGTTAATGTTTTTATTTTTCTTTGCTTATTTCTGTGATAATTTTGTAGCATGTTGTTTCTGTTTTCTGTGTTCCATGCTTACTATTGATTTTTATGGACTTCTTGTCTGAAATAAACGCTTATTATATTATTATATTATATATTATAAATACCAAAATGTATCTCTTTAATATGACTATATAGTACTTAATTACTCTTTAATAGTAATTTAATCTTTAGTATGACTTTATGGTAAAACTATTAGAAGAAGCGAAAGAGGTATGTATATTGTATAGGTAGCTATTGGCACTCTGTTCCTTCTGATTTAGTATTTATTTATTCCAAAACAAGAATGAAATGCCAGCTTTTTACTGGTTTAAAAAATATATTGATTAATATAGTAATGTTGTTAAGTTCTATTGCACCAAAAGCCAATACACATTTCAAAAAATCAAGTTAAATTAAACAAAGGTACTTTAATGTGTAAATGGAACAAAATAAATGTGTGACAAACATAAACAATCAAATATGATTATTTCCGCCTGCTTTTATAAATATTATCAACAAATAACAAATATATTTTTTCAGTTATCTTTGCTCATTCGGCATATTATGTATATAACGTATTCTTAGATATTTTCATCTATACATATAATAAAATTGTAACTAAGCTGAATCTGTACATTAAATATTTCTTGGAAAATCTTATTGAAATAAACATTATTATCGATACAGTAGCCGAATCTATAGTTTTTATAATTTTTGTCTGTCTGTCTGTCTGTCTGTTACCGCGTCACAAAAAACCACTGGAGGGATTTTGATGAAATTTGGTATGGTGATAGCTGGTTATCCGGATCAACATATAGGATACTTTTTACCGCGGGAAAATATCTCATTTCTGAGAAAAAATGCAAAAACTGCAATGTTAGAGTATACATCAAGAGTATACATTGGTTATCTGAACGCGGGCGGAGCCGCGGGCAATGCTAGTCTTAAATATTTTCATTTTAAATTTTGTAATAGCGTGGGATAGAATGCAAAGTAATTTTCCACGACACCCGCATTTATATACAGTGCTATTTACATGTTGTTTCCTGAAGCGGCGAGGCTGCATCCTGTACTTACGCAATTATTTTATACATACAAGACCTTATTCCGTGCGGGTACATATTTGTGCAACGTTAACGTATATTCTCATAGTGGTAGCTCAGACCGCTACATGCTCTTGATATAAAAATACTTTTTAACGAAAAAGGTTCGCCGTTTCAAATTCACTTAAAAATAATTTCACCATGTTTTTTTTAAATTCAAATGACAGGTTATAAAAAAAAAATGATGAAAAATTAAATCTGCCATAAAAAAAACTAAAACGTAAAAATATTGCCAGCCGAGACAAATCAAAGCACACCGACTTCGAAAATATCTGATTAGGTTTAAATAGTTAATGAAAACTAGCAATCAGTTATTTTTTACGTCTTAGTGTTTTTTTTAAAGTCGGTTTAAATATATATTTTTTAATTTTTACATTTTTTGTGTAATACTTTTACACAAAAAATGTAGTTTTAGTAGGTGAAATGTCAATTAACATCTTTTTTCTAGACTTAGGGGTGAATTTTTATTTTCAAACTTAAGTCGGACCATTTCGGAATAAATCTCTTTCGAACAAAAAAATAATTTTGCAAATCCGTCTATATATGACGATTTTGATGAATAATAAGATGATGACGAAATTATGCACGGATATAAATTATGCCAGGAAATAAAAAAATCCTTCTTTTTTAAAAAAAATCAACTCACAATTGGTAGAGATTTCGGACAAAACAAAATTATCTTTTTAGATTTTTTTGCGGATCTTTTTTTATTTTCCAAGGTTCCGAATGCTTTACAACAACCATGGTCATGGGAGAGACTTTCCAAGATGAGAGATAAGAGATGAGAAGACCTTCTTGGCGGTCTTAATTTCATATGTATTATTACACCAGCCTAATAAGCCACAAACCCACTACCGCCTTGCCCAGCCTTCCTCTACAACATACATACTTTATACTTGTTTAAAGTTCATCCCCATCTTATACTTTTACATTACCAGAACATAAGGTTTATCTTCCGACTAATTTTTTTGTATAAATATTAAACGAGTTCTAGTATTATAAATTCTACGGCGACGTTAGGTTGAAACAGCGGTCGGGTAAGTCATGTTTATTACTGAATAAAAAATAAAAAATTCTACGAACAAAGCTCTAATGAAACGCGTGCATTTAGTATGAACACCTGCAACCGGGCTAATTAAAACTGGGATTAAGCGACGTTACGCAGTACACTGGCTCGCGGTTAGTTTACACGGGTATATTTGTGCTGCATATATTTTAAGATCATCTGGTATAGTGGTATCTGTTAAATCGTAGATTCGACTTCAGCTTATGTATAATTATTACTCCTGCATGCCGAAACGGCTGGTCAGATTTAAATGAAATTTAATATACAGATGGATTACGATCTGTAGTAGCACATAGCTTACTGTTATTACGAAAAAATGCCAAAGTTAGCTGTATATAATACTAGCAGAAACCACGACTTCGCTCGCACTAACACTACAAAAAACCTCTAAAAAGGTAGGTTTCATACAAACTTTCATCCCCTATTCTACTCCCTTATGGGATGAATTTCGAAAAATGCTATAACACGTATTTCTTCAATTGTATTGAAGAGCAATAATACTAAGTTACAAGTAATTCTGATAATTTTTTTTTTGGTTGGAGGTATTATAACGTGTCTTCCCGTGGGAATAAGATAATCTCCGGTGATAAAAAGTAGTTTATGTCACTCGCCAGCCCTCCAAATATCTCCACACAAAATGTCACACCAATCCGTCACTCTGTTTCGACGTAAAAGAAAGACAAACAAACAAACACACTTTCACATTTATAATATTAGTATGGACGCCGCGCGAAGCAAGGGTACGACTAATCATAGTTATATAAACTAATAGTTATATAAATATGCGATATAGCCACGGCAACCAAAGAAAAATTGCGAAGCGGAGTTCTAAAGTTGAAAAAAAATATCCAAAGACCAATCGCTAGTTTAACATAGATTTCTTAAAATTTAAATTTAACATTTTAAATTAAAAAAAAAACTTAACATTTACATTGTATTCGTTGTATTATTTCATATCTTGTTTTTCCCTTAAAATGAATAGGGAACTCAAGTACAGTAGATCTTACAATTAAATTCACTACAAACTTACTTTTCAATGATAAAATGAGAATCTGAATGAGATCGCGAATGAATACCTCAATGTTTAAAACCGCAGTCGACTGACTCTCGACTTTTCCTATACTACGATATACCCTGCTCGATACTCGTTATCGAGTCCGTAACCAAATATGCAATAGGTTACGTAAACTATTGCAACTATAGTAAGATAACACGACGATAGTAGTTTACAGTAGAGATGTTAGAGACGGTGTTAAGTTGTTAGCTAATAGGATTAATGTTTTGACAAATTCCAAGCTGGAGATTGCGAGAAAATTGTGGCACTCGGCGATAAATACTTAAACGCTGCTCCAATGAAAGCCAAGTATACATAAATTATACCGTGAATTACTAAGGTTATATTTGTTTGTTGGTGAATGAACAAATTTAATGAGATACTTTATGCTTACTACCATCTGAGGTGAGATTGTGTGGATAGCAGGTGTTTTCATAATATTATATACGAGTTATGTAATTTGATATATTTAGCTGTGATTTTACCAACTTAAAAAAGAGTGGGTTGCGACTTCCGGATATAGAAATAAAGACCTTTCATCGTTATTACTATGCAAGAGCAACGTCTATCCGTTTCCCTTCTTCTAAAAGAAGGTCAAAGAAACAAAACTTTCGCAAAAGTAATATTAAGTAACAATTGATTTTTTATCTTTATATATATATATATATATATATATATATATATATATATATATATATAGTCACAGAACTCTTCCTAAACGTCTGGACCGATTTTAATCCCTCCACGACCGCGGACACGCCGGCGTGTCAGTTAACAATAGATTTCTTAGAATTTTAATTAATTTCTTAGACATTTACCTGGAGGTGTTAATGTTTTTTTGTTGTCTGTTGTAGCTGACGTTACAGTCGGATTCTAGGATTTTTGCGAAGTTCATATTCGGGCAGGACGACTAAGTACGTATGTATACTAGATATATTTATGTCGATGTCTATATTTATATAGATAAAGTTATATAGATATGGATACATATCTATATGTGAATTTAGGTTAGTATTGTAGTTATGTAGATAGCAACCAACAAAGGTCCAGAGGTGCACGAGCGCGGCTAATCGGGCGCCGCGCCAGCGACCAACCGGTAACGCACGTAACGAGTGCATTTATTACAGAACTCCGCTCGGACTGCTCTGTTTTTCCATAGAATTAAATGAACTTGTAATTCCAAAAGCTAAAATATCGTCGTTTTTATCTTAGAGCTATTATATGGTTGGAGAAAATGAAAGATTTAGGTATACTCGTATGTTTTCAGAGGTGAAAATAATTTTTAGTTTTGTTTTGGGAATAATTTTGTTACAATATTATCAAAAATAACAAAAACATGTCATGTATAAGTGATTATTTGTATGTCAATACGAATATTCCAGTAATTCTAAACGGTTTTTACAGGTTTATATTTCAATGATTGAGGCTTTTCGTGTATCGGCTACCTAACTGTCCCATAAATCCCCGTCAATTGGGCTTTTTATCAGTACACCTGCCTAAACCCGACGCCCAGACCTTTCAGTTGCCAAAATCCTATGCTATCAAGCTTTTGTGGAATTAAGTTTAAATATTGGCGTTAAAATTATTTAATACCAGATTTTTTTATCAAACTTTACTGACTTTCTTACAAACAGAATTCACGTTGTATGTGACATAAAGTTAACCTGTATTAAGCCCATATATTAAGCAGATAGGTTGAGACCCTGGACAGGATATAGAATAGTTTTTATTCCGGAAATCATCCCTCAAATAGGTGAAAATGGGGATGAAAGTTTGTATGGGGAATCAACCCAGGGACAAACCCGAGCGAAGTGAGGGTGAGTCGCTAGTATTTGAATAAAATAAAATTAGACTAGTGCTATATATGCAAAAATATTTGTATATGTGTGTATATTTGCTACTCCTTCACGTTGAAACGGACGACGGATTGGTTGGAATTTACGATAAAATCGACTTTGACATGTAGTAACATTTTGGCTACTGTTTGAACCCAGGGGCGCACTCGATCGAAGCGAGAGTATGTTGCTAGTATAATATATGAAAGCTCAAGTTTAGTTTACAAATACCGGCATCTTAGTTGCTATTAAGTAGTATACTTTGTATTTACTCAGTCCATTGAAACTCAACATCTTGTTAATTCGAACGTCTTTGTCAGTCCCTTAGTACCTAATGAACTATGGCACCAATACTATTAAGCTTACAGTGGTTTCTAATAGATAGTATTGAAACAAACTTAGTGTACTATAATTAGAGGGGAAGTAAGTTCATTTGGAACTAAATTATTAAGTTATAATAGTCGTTTAAACTCTCAGGATATAAGCCACTTATGTAATTTTAAAGATGTTACCCAGAGAACTATCTCTATACATAAAAATCACGCTAATTCATTATTTTGTTGCTAAATGAAAGAAACAAACAAACACAATGTACAATCTATATTATTAGTAAGTAAAGCTCATTTATTTTTGTTTGAATAGAAGTAATATTACTTTAGTGCCTCCCTGATAAAATTAGTTTATAGCCCACTACTGACAGTCCATTGGGGACGCAAAAACGTGCGAAACGTGCTTCACTTTGTGCAACAAACTGAAACTTGCAAGTCCACGCTTGAACGAAAAACTCGCTCTGATTGCCGACAAAAAAACTTGGCTAAACTTCGAACCTTCCTCGAACAGAGGAGTTGCATTAAAATTCACTTTGTGAGTTACTAATGAAACGTTTCTTGGCAGATTAATAGGATCATTGTTTTTGTGAACAGTGTTGCAAAGTTGAAACAATGCTTGGCGCCACGCCCACTCACTGATGAAATTAATTTATTGTACATTTGCATTTCAAGTTGGATTATTCAGATTTTGAGAGAAATATTGTTCTTCTTCTTCTTCAAGTTACTCTCCATTACTGAAAGTCAGCAGTCATCCTCCTACAAGACTAACTTGGACGTATCCTCAACCCTTTTTATTCCGATTGTCGGATGTTGCAGAGCCATTTAATAATTTACTCTTAAATCTAATGAGAAATATTTTTATAATCAAGAATCAACAAGAATTTATCAAATCCACAGCCTTTATATTATGTAATATAACATAGTATCTAGATAATAGAGTCACATTGTGCTACGATATTTTTGTGTTATGATGAAGATAATTATTTACATAGATTTGTGTTGTTCATATACTTCACACAGCTCAGTTAGTTTATCAATCTTGTATATTTGAAGCACTGAGAGATTTTTCGTTTTCGATCGAACGAAGTCTAGAAAAACAACCGCGAAAGAGCTGTTCGAATTTAGACGTCGCAGTCTATGTTGTTTCTTAATTTACATATAGAGGATGTAAAAGGAAAAAAATATTTTTGTTCACAACACTGCATAAAGTAATGTAATTGGCTATTACTGTCCAGTGCAGGAGCAGGCCTAAAATAAATATTTTAGGACCATGTAGCGGCTTTTACATCGCGCTCGCGGTTATTTTATAGTTCGCTGTGCCTTTATTTATTGTTTAGGATTAGTTTGAATAGTTTAAAACCATTATCTTATAGTTTATCCAGTAATACACTCACATTGAAATAACATTTTATTATACGATATTTTCATGAAGGCATATATGATAAACAAAAAGAACTGAGTCCGTAAGTCATAATTATGTCTTAAAATAGGCTAACTTACAAGTTTATAAATATTATCTATTTTTTTTCAATTCCTTATATAACTAAAAATGTTAAGTACGTAATTGACATTTCAAATTATATATTATTGAAATTTGTAAATAAAAATAAAATAATGACCGTGGATTTTAAAAACTTAATCGTAATAATTGTATTTTCACTAAGCCCTCATTTTAATTCTTAGAATTTCACACATACAATGTTAGAACAAAAGTCTTATAAGAGTGACCACTCGAGTTTATCCCGCTTTAATCAGCTTATTTTTTTTACTTTTTCTATTTTATATTTTTTACAACTTTTTCTACATACATATTTACATACATATGTATATACTAATATTATAATGAGGTAAAGATTGTGAGCTTGTGACGTTGTAGGGGGTAATCTCTGGATCTACTGAACCAATTTAGATGAAATTTGGTAAGAAGATAGTTTGAGATCCTGGGAAGGACATAGGATACTTTTTATCCCGGATATCGACCCTTAAGGGGGTTAAAATGGGGATGAAAGTTTATACACATAATGTAGAGTAAGATGAGGTAAAAAAACAAACAAGAGTATAATAGGATTTATCAAATAAAAAAGCTTGTTATGAGCTTTCATTGGACATGTTGTATTTTAAAATCATAGTTTAAGAAAATTTTCGAAAATTGGCAATCAAAATAGTAATAGCTTATAGAAAAAATCTTTTAAGGCGTTGTTATTTTCAAAGAAAAACTCTTAAACAAATACTTTAATTTAATTTTAGCTTTATCTTTATACGTAAATACTTTTAACTATACGTTAAGCACAGTATAATAGCTTTTATAGTAAAAAAGACGAATATCTAAAAAAGCATATTAAAAGAAAATTACTCTTTTCCCGATCCCAACGATTCGTGAAGAAGCAAAGTGCGGATTAATTTTACAAGTTTCGAATACAAAACTACTAAGTTAGTTTAAAACCTCATCAACGTTTTTCATTGTTCGCTGTTCTGGCTTAACGATACACTTCGACTTTAAAAATATATGAGATATTTTAAATTTGGCACAGTTGTTGCGATGGATTGTATTGTTTGTTGTGCTTTGTTTTACTTAAAATTACTCCTAGTATTCTAGTTAGCTTATTTATCTTTACTAGAGTTTGGTCAGTGATCGAAATTAAATAAATATGTTGGGACATTAACACACAGCACCATCTAGTTCCGTGGTAAGCTACGAGGCTTGTGTCATGGATACCAGATACTTCATACACTACACATATATAACTTTAAATACATACATATTATAAATATAAACACCCATGACTGGTACACAAACATCAACTTATCATACAAATGAATGCCCCCAGGGGGACTCGAACCCGCGACTGCTGGCACAAGTAGTGTGACTATAGACTGAGTCAAACGTGTCGTCAAACATAATCATTTTTTTAATGATAGCACTAAAGCTCTTCAATAGCTACTAAACAAAACAAAGAAAATCGGTTGACAAACAGAGGAGACAAAAGTACTGAACTGATTTTGATATAATATAATGTATCTATGTAGGTCACGGTTATATTATTTTATATATTATTTGATTCATATTGGCCCATTTATGGTATACTCCTGGTATGGTTCCTTATTCTTTTTAATTATTCATGTTAATCAGTGTTTCTTTTTGTATTTTTTTTGTTTAGCGATTAGCTTTTTGTTTTTCTTATTTTCTTATATTGTGGTCTACTTTTCATTTGTATTGTTTAATATGTGGAAACTTCATTAGTTTATGTGTTATCTATTATTACTTATTATTTATGTAATATTGTACTGTTTGTTTCCCTAAAATAAATAAATACATAAAATAAATACATACGTGTGTCAAATATCATTCTTCTTCTTCTTCTCGTGTCGATGGCAAGAATGCCATCGTGGTGAAAGGATTAGCCAATCAGCGTTAGTAAATTTCTGATTGCCCAGGGTGCGCCGGACGTATAGGTTGTGTACGTCGCTCGGGGAGGCTCCTTTCGTGCACCCCAAATATCATTGAGTTTGTAGCTATATTTATCTTATTAAAATTATCAATAAAAAATAAATTGATTTTTATGAATGAGATGATCTGTAAAATAATTTGAAAAGATAGTTTGAAATATCATATATTCTCTTAAATCTAAGAAAATATTTAAGTAACCTATATTTTTATAAATATATGGTATGCAGTATATAACGTCTTATGTTCGTATAAGTCTCCTCGGGACTGAAACTAGAATATTCACCTCAAATAAATCATAGCTCGTTGAGTCTAAATGTTGTTATAATTCAATAGATAAAAGATAAAATATACATATATGTATAAACAAAAGTAAATTAAGGACCTACAGCCTCCGTGAGCGGAAACACGGAAGGGTTGAATGTGAAATTGAGTTTTTCCAAGCCTGCGGTGTACCGCATCATGCCGATATCTTTGCCACTAACATTATTTAAATAAATGATGAGCCTTGATAACCTAAGCACAGAGTAACTGTAAACAGAAAGTTATAAAATGACAGATAAAATTTGTACATAATGTGCTAAACACCATAAAGAGCAGTTAGTACATATTTTAAAGTTTATTATTGCAAATTATTTGCAAATTTTACATCATTCTATGTGTTTTGATTTCAGGGAAAATAAAATACCTAATATAAATAATAGTGTAGCCAACAGGTTAATCAGTTAATCCCTTATAATATCCCATATAATCAATATTTGTTTTTAACAAGTTTTTTTAGTATTAAGGTGTGAAATATTCTATTTTTTTAAGTTTTTTTTTATAAATGAATGTCAAAGTTTATATGTAAATATACTGTTAACTGTACGGTATGTATCTAGCTCTAATTTATGAAATTCTTTTACTCATAAGATATTACGAGTATAATATTAATGATAAACTACTAGCGACTCACCCTCGCTTCGCTCGGGTTTGTTCCTAGCTTGCTTCCCCATACAAACTATCATCCCCATTTTCACCCCCTTAAGGGATGATTTCCGGGATAAGATGTAGATCCAGAGATTACCCTTTACAACGTCACAAACTCACAATCTCACAAAGTTTACCTCTTTATTATATTAGTATATATTAATTATAAACATACAACTCAAGCGGTGTCGCTAGCAAAAAGTAGTCAAAG
Organism: Brenthis daphne; assembly: GCA_947093115.1. NCBI lineage: Eukaryota > Metazoa > Arthropoda > Insecta > Lepidoptera > Nymphalidae > Brenthis > Brenthis daphne. The sequence goes on from OX352481.1 coordinate 18,836,109, forward strand.
ACATAATAATTCATAGAAATTCACCAAACTAACCTGTGTTTTAGTGCGATAAATAGAATTTCACCCGCTGGCATCGTAAATAAGGAGTGGAGTGGAGGTGAGAAAAAATAGAGACGAGCTCACTCCCTCGGGAGCTATTAATGAATTGGGCCTAGTTGGGTCGGTGATAAATACTCAAAGCGCAAAAACATCCTTTATGTCCGCTTTATTGATCACGTGGTTTATTGTTACTATTTTAGTTAGAATAGTTTGGATCTAAACTAAAGCTTTGTATGTTTTGTCATTGTTGTGTAATAGATAGATAGCAGTGACCAGAAACAAGTAAGTTGACGATGTTCATAGTTAAATCTATACATAATATAATAAAATTGTAACTAGGTCGATTGTACATTAAATATTTTTTTGAAAATCTTATCGAAATAAACATTATTATCGATACATAGTCCGAATCTATAGTTTTTAGAATTTCTGTCTGTCTGTCTATCTGTCTGTCTGTTACCGCATCACGAGAAAACCACTGGACAGATTTTGATGAAATTTGGTATGATGATAGCTGGTAATCCGGGTCAACATATAGGATACTTTTTACTGCGGGAAAATATCTCATTTTTGAGAAAAAATACAAAAACTGCATTGTAAAAGTATACTAATATGTAAAACCTAAGAATTTGGTTTTTGGTCATTTGAGCGTGGGCGGGCCGCGGGCAATGCTAGTACTTAAATAATTTACTTGCCATATAATATATTGCTATAGATTAGAATATAATCGTGGACCTAATAATATTTTAAATAAATATAATAATGGCAGGGGTGGACGGACGAGGGGATATTTCCAATTGTATTATTTTTTTGTGAAGCTTTTTTATCATTTTCTTAATTTTACATTGATAGGAATTAACATTTAATAGGATTCTTCAAAATTACTTTAAAAGAAAACATTTAGTTCACTATAGTATGTTACAGTTATTTTTTTCTGAATCTCAAATCAGAAAAAAAATTAAAATTTCATACATGTATAAAGTTGGCCGATAGAAATATAGAGTAAATAAATAAATTCTAGGTTTAGTAGGTATTGTGGTGTTCAATCTAAAAAAAAAATTTTTTTTGTGACATTAAATGAAAGGTTTCTTTATAAGGCATATATGTTTTTAGGGCTTTATAATCTTAGATATTATAGAAAAAGTATAACTATAACTTTAACGCATACATTTTGTCAAATTGTTATGAAATTCGTCATATAAGGAAATGTTATTCACGTTTTCACGCTAGTCCGGCTCGCACTTAACTACTTTTTAAAACGAATGAATGATAAATGATTTTTTAAATTGGTGTCGGTGTTTGAGATCACGGCAATCACGAGAGCGAATTCGCTCAGAACAAATATTATTTCAAGCCATATACATAACTGTACCTGACTGGGTGTATGTTCATATGTACTCTGTGAATTTTTCACAAACACTCTAACAGGACAATTTCTGGCTGCAGTTAGGTTTACAGGATTATTATTCTTATACATATATGTCAAACGAATTCCAACAAAATAGTCTAAATTCAAATCATATTTGGTTTTCGATCCGTAGTATTCTGGTGTGCATTACACACAACAATACTTTTGGAATACATGGAATATTATCGGCGAATGTCATTCAAAGCATTCGACGTGAAAATGCGATAAGCCTATCAGACGCGACGTTTCGTTCTACACAAAAAATAGATTTGGATAAATTTGCAAGTTTATTGGTAGATTTTTCTTTTATTTTTGCTGATATTTTGCTTTGACGTGTTTAAAATATGTATGGTATCGTATTCTATGTTGTGATATGAGATATCGCGAGTGTCTAAACGGAAATGACTACAAGATGTACGAGTATGTCAAAATTATTTATACAAAAGTTATGGACTGTATGTTTATATGTGAGTCTCTGTAAGTACGGAACTGGTTCATTAAGACCTAATAGAGAACTATCCTGTCTTCCAGTATAAGGCTATTTTTAATCCTCTAAAAAACGTAGTAGGTGTAGAAGGCTATTTTTTATCAATGTCAATTATAAACAAGCTGTTGTGCATTAGTAGATTGGTACTTAGAGTAATTATTAGAAGTATTTTGCTAAAGTGTTAATAAAACACAAGTGTCTATATCTAAAATTCGCAAATCGAATCCAGTGTTGGCAGCAGTGCAAACGAGCGGTGTGATTGAGCATTGGACCCCGGAGTCCTCTGTGACTTTTGGCAGTTGTTTCCCTCCCGCCTATAACTGAAACGTTCAATTTGTACCGGCGAAGCCTATCGTGAAATGAATATTTTTATATCTTCATGTTTTAGAACCAAGAGGTTAAGTGAAGGAAAGACAATAGAGTGACTCTAATCGTAAGTATGCTTGTGATATTTCGATCGTAATATTTGTAAAATTATAAATATAAATATAATAATTTTATATATTACTTTAGTTTGCCTAGTGTTTGAAATTCGACTGTAATCCAGTTCCATGGTAAGCTACGAGGCTTGTGTTATAAATACCAGATAGTTGATACACTACACATATATAAATTTAAATACATACATATTATAAATATAATCACCTATGACTGGAGCACAAATATTCTCTCAAAAGACTCGAACCTGCGCCACTGATATAGCAAGTAGGGTCACAAACTGAGCCTTTGTCGTCATATTATTTTAACGAAAATTATTTATATATTTTTAAGAAGTTACAATTGTATTCTTTTAAAAACATCAAAATGATTACTTATCAAAGTTAAAGTGAACGTAGAATGGGTACGAGAAGTTTAGAGTGACTCGTCTGGTCTCAATTCGTAGCAGGTATTCGAGTGCGATCTTATTCAGTACTCCTTTTATCAAAAGTTTGTAGAGGTTGAGTTGTGAATGCTTTGTAGTATGTATTAACGATACGACAATGGTGTTTTGTTCTGTAGAACATGTAAATGTTTAATTGATACTTTTTAGCCCCCGGTGTAAATAATGTTAGTTCTACCTAAAGATTATAATTATAAATTAAAAAAATTAAAAACCCTCTACGTAAATTAATTGTCACTTACGATTACACTGGCACACGTGAAGCACTTAATCGAGTAATCATGCGCCACAAAATGCCTTACATAATTATGGAAAAGAGCTGATACTCTTACACTGCCGGAATGATTTTAACCAAACATAACTAAGAACCACCGCAAGGAAACTGGCTTTCAAATGAAAGAAACCGCATCGAAATCGGTCCATCCGTTTGAGAGCTACGATGCCACAGACAGACACATACACACACAGAAAGACTTACATAGCTTTTTTAATTTTTAGTCGAATTTTTAGCGCTAATTTGTGTGCCTTGAAAAAAAATTTTTCGTTCGAATCAATTGAGTGGAGTATCAAAATACAGGGTTGTAAGAGGCGATTATAAATATATAATATATATGTTTAAAAGTAATTTATGATATAGAAATTGTTAAATAAAACTGAAAATGTCTAACTGATTGCTGCAACCAACTACATAAGTATATATAATTGACGATATTTAAAATGAAAATTAGATACTCTTAATTTTTTAATTTATTTTCTTAACAATTTAATTTAAGTACTGCAAAATTGTACAATTTTCCAAATAGCTTTAGTAAAATTTACCCTCCAGATACAAATGCTCAGATTATATTATAACAACCTTACAGTTCAGGAAAATATATAGAAAATACGTGGGGACTGAAATAACTGGCGTCTGAACTTAACTTTTTTCATCCCTCGGACCTTTGATTTCTTTTGGTGGAAGATTGTTCATGTTATCTGATATATATTTACATATTTTCGTCGTCTCACTTTTTACCCTAAAGTTTTACCACGAATTCGTTTATATCAGCCCCCGTCAATGACAATTTTGTTGATATTCGGTTTTCACCAAATCTTTGTTGCTGCTATTTTTCATATTCAATTTCATTTTGTGGTTTGTTTATTAGAGGAATTTATTACGTGCATAATAATCTCATTATTAGTTCGCTTTGCTTTAATTAATAAGCAAAAACGTCTCTTAAAATTTGTGATTGCAAAAAACTTTTAACGACCTCTGGACGACAGCCATCGCAATATTCAATTATTCTGTTGGGGTATCATTATGAAATTGGTAAACATTCTACGAAATGAAATAAGCAATAAGAAAGCTACTTAAGTATTTTAATGATATGTAGATAATATTTTAGCAAGAACAGTATTTAGTAATTGAGAACTACAAAACCCATTGCGTTCAAAGCCAGCGGCAGGATGTTATATTAGCAGATAATCTCTTAGCTGGATTGGAACTCATATTTAAAATTCTCAAAGACTGAAATCGGATACAGTTTTGGCAGCGACACAAACGAGCGGAATGATGGAGCGAGCTCCTTGGCACTTGTTTACATCCGCCCAATAGAAATGTTCAATTACATTGCCGGTATCCAGAGGAGGCATGAATCGACTTTGATACTAGATGTTGCTTTAAAAATGTGTATGTGTGTTTTTTATTTTTTATTGAAATAATATATGACGTGTTCAAAATAGTTAACGTAACATGTAAATATATATAATACTAGCATTGCCCGCGGCTCCGTCCGCCTTCAGATGACCAAAAACCAAAATCTTAGGTTTTACATTTTAGTATCATCATGCAATGCAGTGTGTTTTGTATTTTTTCTCAGAAATGAGATATTTTTCCGCGGTAAAAAGTATCCTATATATTGACCCGGATAACCAGCTATCACCATACCAAGTTTCATCAAAATCCCTCCAGTGGTTTTTCTGTGATGCGGTAACAGACAGACAGACAGACAAAAATTGTAAAAACTATAAATTCGGCCTCTGTATCGATAATAATGACTATTACAATAAGATTTTCCAAAAAATATTTAATGTACAGATTCGACTTAGTTACAATTTTATTATATGTATAGATGTAAATAGGAAAGGACAAAACAGTTCAGTACACGTTCGTAGTATCTCTGTTTGTCAGTCGATTTTGTTTTTTTTTGTTTAGTAGCTGAGCCTTAATGCTATCAATAATCTTTTTTGGAAACAGTTACTGCTTTATTAGAAAGGTTAGTTAAAGAAATAATGGGATAAATTGTTCTGTAATAAAATTCTAAGTACGGTAAGTGGGTTTAGTTGCACACAAATTCAATTAGTATATAGAAAATGCTATATATACGGTACGAGTACTTAAATTCTACAATTTCCTTTTTTTGTTTCCTTTGTTTTAAGTGCTAGTTACAATTTACTATAGACTATCTTTATTTGAAATTGAAATAAATAATACATAGTACTATACATAATACATATCCTTGAAAACAATATTTTGATGTTTTGTTCAACTTTTATTTCTAAACTAGCGACTCAACCACGTTTCGCTCGGGTTCGTCCCTAGATACTGCTTTCTCATACAAACTTCCATCCATATTTTCATCCTCTTAAGGGATGATTTCCGGGATAAAAACTATCCTATGTCCTTCCTAGAGTCTCAAACTATCTTCTTACCAAATTTTATCTAAATCGGTTCAGTAGATACATTACTTCCTACAACCTCACAAACTCACAAACTTTACCTCTTTATAATATTTGTATAGATAAGCTGTTCGAGTTCTTAGCTTTGATCTATAATACGAAAACTAAGTAAATAGAAAAATCCTCTTTAAAATTAGTAAATGTACGGTACGACACGCACGACTGAATCGTGATGTCTGGTAAGTGCTTTAGTATTCCGCGTTCAAAACGCCGTATTCGTGCGTGATTTTATTTACATTTAATTTTATATGAAAACACGTTACTGTTATTTTGTTATACTAAAAAATCTGTAAATTGTACTTTACACATTTAATGTATTTTCATTATGATAGGGCTTTCTTGTGGCTTTATTCATATCTATTTTGGCAAATTCTAATTAAAATAAATTTTGAGCTAAATAACATATTATTATGTATATATATTTTCCTTCAATTTCAGCTTTTTGTAACGACCCACTGCTGGGCACGGGTCTGCATTCAGAACGAGGGGGATCAGGCCTCTGGCCTGATTCTGCTAAGCTGAGTCGATTAAGCTGGCCAAGTGCGAGATGATGGACTTCTCATGTCTTTCGAAAATTTGCTAGGTTCTGCCAGACATACAGGTTTTCCTCACGTAGTTTTCCTCCACCGTAAGATAAGTGGTAATCATGTTGGAAATTATTCGCACTTGAAAATATCAGAGATGCGAGATCCGGGCCTTGAACCCGTTTCAATCGGTTTCTCGAGCGCGTTACCACTGGGCTACCACTGCTTAGTAAGCGTTAGAAAATTTTAAAAAATGAAGGTTAAAAAAGTAATTATGTTTTCATGCGTATGTGTACGTAATTATAAGACGCCATTAATTAACTCCAGTCTTCTGGCCTTAGCCGTGTGCTATAATTTTCATTTCCCTCTCAAAAACTTTAGGAATATTATCAATAAATTATTAGTGCCAGACATTTTTACGATTAATATACCAGATACAATTTTTATAGCAAAAAATATGTATTTTAAACTATTTTAGTATGACTGAAATTTTAATATTTTTTATTTGAATAAAAAAAGTGTAAAATTAATTTGCCAGACATTAATAATTTATGTTGTGTATAGTTTTGAAAAATTAGTGAAATAAAAAAAATCTTACAATTATTTCAAAAATCAACATTTTTACCTGCTCAGGTGTTATGCGCAGAAGGGAACGCAACGTCTACGGGCAGCCAGATGAACCGCATGGCGATCAAGGGAGCGTAAGAAAAGACATCAAAAAACTGGCTTTCTTAAAATTCTCTCTCAAAAACGTTGTCAGCTCTTAGACCATATATATTTTAGTGACTTATCTTTGCTTTAGCAACTTATGAATTGTACAAACGTATACAACTAACAGCAACAATTAATAAAAACTTAAAAAAACCGACTTCCAGGCACTAAAATATAAAAAATAACTAAACAGGGGTTTCCATTTAGAATAAATACCTAATCAGATATTTTTGAAGGCTGTCTGTAACAATTATATAATTCGTTTGAGACATCTAAAACCTTAGTCTCTCCCGTGGCCATGATTGCTGTAAAGATGATGATGAATGATTCAAAACGTCGGGAACCAAAAATAAAATAAATCCGCGAAAAAATCCGAAAAGATAGTTTTATTTCAAAAGTGGAAAGTAAATTCATTACATACATTTATAGCATTACTAGTGATAGGACAATCATCAATATTTTACCGTCAAAATAATTAAAGTTTTCTGGATTATTTATTGCAATTCACACTGAACGTCAAACCTCATTTGGTTGTCATATAAAAATTCTACTTAATAATATGAGAAGCAAGCAGAGTTATTGTTCCTATTTCGCCCGAGCAATAAAAGGATATCGTATCGACACCCAAATATTCATTGGTACCCTATGATATAATAAACTCTTATATACAGCGGCAGTAAACTAAACAGCACAATATTCGGCTCACGTTTGATTCTCTTGAATCGCCCAGGCAATATTGAATCTTTTCGTCAGATCCGTCGCATTTATTACGTGTTTGAAATTGCGGTATCGGGACAATATGGCTAACATTATCGATGCAATAGGTTGTGCGGAGAGATGAAACTTAGAAATATATTTTATATTTTATTATTTACGAACCATTTATACATGATGATATTAGTGGCTAGTTGATAGACTTGTCGATTCTAAGGTCCTAAGTTCGAGTCTTGGGTCGGGTCATAAGAATTTCTATCAAAAGAAATTCTCTGTAATACCTAGACCTAAATCGAAAAATTGTTGTAATTTTCGCGCGCTGCAAGGAACACGTAAACTCATGAACCGAAATTCCTACACCCATGTTGTAGGCGTTTGTGTAGTTTGCGTCCCATAGGAGTATGAGAGTGAGTAAATAGAGAGTAGGTATACCTTTGTGCACTAAATATTTCTTGTGCATTGTTTGTATATTATTCAAGTAAACTTTAGTCAACACTAATATTATAAAGAGGAAAGATTTTTTTGTTTGATTGTTTGTGCCGAATAAGCTCCGAAACTACAGAACCGATTTAGATGAAATTTGGTAAGAAGGTAGTTTGAGACCCTGGGAAGGACATAGGAGATTTCATTCCGGAAATCATCCCTTAAGGGGGTAAAAGAGGAGATGAAAGTTTGTATGGGAAAGCAACCTAAGCAGGCGAACCCGAGCGAAACGAGGGTGAGTCGCTAGTGTATTATAACGCGAAAAACTTTAAAAAAGTATATTGAGTTACGCTCACGCATATAGGTTCCAAAAACCATGTCACTCATATTATGTACTCGTAATTCAATAGCTTTGTGTCAATACGGGCAGCGCGGCGCTGTCACAGCGATCGCAAGGGGTGGCGACTCGTTACATCGTATACGGACCTAATGGAGTGCGATTTTGAACGACAGTAGTACGAGACTTGCACGTTATTTATAAAATAAGATTTTGTATTTTCACTTAATACTTAGTTTTAAAAAGGTTATTGTTGTATTATTAAAGTTTCATACGTAATATTATATTTCTGACATGCTATCGGTTCGTTTAAGCTGAATGGTTTTTGCACCAGGGGAATTCCATGATTTGTTGGAATAAAATTAATATTAGTCTATGTCACTTTCCGATCCAGTTAACTGTTTCAATAGGACATATCATGCTGCCGATGTGATGCGTGTTGAACTACTAATCAAACACTATCGCTTTTATAACATTATACCTATTACTAAGGATTTTATTAAAAAAATCTTGTAAGTTTTTATTAACAGATTATATTAAGAGATTTAATATTATTTCAAATAAAATTCATAAATTACCGTTAACTTTAAATATTTCTACAAATCTTAATATTTCTTTCTTTACAAATTGTATTTTAATTGTCTTTCTTTTTTTACACATTATACTTTAATATACTTAGTTTTGATAATCTCATTTTAGCGACCAATCTTCTTCGTTTCTTCTCTATTCTACGTGATATTTCATATTGGCAAGTAATCTGTGCCCAACTGGTACGCTTTGAAGCCATTATTAAGAAAATTGAATTAAATATTTCTTGTGGGTACAATATTAAGTTAATTTTTAGCATTTCGTTACAATTTCACTACCAATGTACCTATGTACTTATTAAAAACAGATAATAGGTAAATAAGTACTACATGATAATTATTAAATTAAATTAACAACAAACTATTCGCAGACAACTATTTATTAACATTCAATTAATTTTACCGCACAACCGTACAAAGATAATTAAAACTATCACAATTATAGCAATATAAATAAATATACTAACGACTCGCTCGGGTTCGTCACTAGTTACGTTTTAACGTTTAGTATACACTTCTCAGAGATGAGATATTTCCGTAGTAAAAAGTATCCTAAATGTTGATGCAGACAACCAACAATCATCATACTCCTCCAAAATCTGTCCAATGGTTTTCTCATGATGCGTTCACAGACAGACAAAAATCCTAAAAACTATAGATTCGGCTTCTATATATATAATAATAACTATTTCAATAAGATTTTCCAAAAAATATTAAATACCTACAGATTCGACTCAGACTTTTATTATATGTAATAGATACATAGCCAAAATAAGTAGATTTTTTTTTTTTTTTTTTTTTTTTTTTTATTGTCGCTCGACATCCACTATATCATGTACATCAAAAGTCAAGAGTGATAAATATTCTATAAATAACGCACGAGTTATCTAGTCTATCTCAATGTATCCTAATTCAATACGGCTTAGTTTCAATCGGCTGCTGCGACGTGACGGGAATCGCACGGGATAATGGAGTGCTTAAAACCATACTATACCGGACCGAGCGGTACGTGTTCTCTTCGTGACACTTTTGCCTAGGGGTTACAAAGTCAGCCTCAATCCCTTTGAATTGTGGGATGAACACGAAAATAACATTTCACGTCAGTTTACCTATCGACCTGCAGAACCTAAAGCGTCAATTTGCTGTATACTCGCATTGAAAATGTTTGGTGTCTGTAGTATATGTAAATAAATTATTTATTGTACCTACTATATGAGGGATACTAATTAAGGGATATCGCAAAACGTTTACAAAAGAATTGCTTCAACTCAACAAGTATAAAACCAGTGCAGTAACCAGAATACTTACTGGTCACTGCAAACTCAATAAACATATGTTTACCCTCTGCCTCAGTCAGACCGCAATGTGCACACTATGCCATGAGACAGAGGAAACTGCTATGCACATCCTCTGCTCGTGCGGTCCACTCATGCACCGCAGAAGTATCTATCTAGGGCAGCATATTATGCAACCGGAAGAGATACAGATGCTCCCCGCTCAGAAAATCTGGAAGTTCCTGGAGTCAACAGGACTAAGCGGAGAACTTTGAACTCATTATAAAGGGAGCTACAATGGACCAAAACTGGTCGACGCACGAGTAGCTAGGGCCGACCTCGGCAACACACCCAACATAAAAACTTTTTAACAAAAAAATAAAAACCGACTTCAAACAAAAGCACTAAAAAGTAAAAAATAACTGATTGGTAGTTTTCATTTACTATACATACCTAATCAAATATTTTCGAAGTCGGTGTGCTTTGCTTTGTATGGGCTGGCACCGATTTCGAAAATATTTGATTAGGTATGTATTTAATAGGTAGGCTTTAATTACTTAGCCAAAGCACACCGACTTCGAAAATATTTGATTAGGTATGTATAGTAAATGAAAACTACCAATTAGTTATTTTTTACTTTTTAGTGCTTATGTTTGAAGTCGGTTTTTATTTTTTTGTTAAGTTTTTATTTTTCCCTTTTTAGTGTAGACAGTAGTAGCAAAGTAAGAATTCTAACGTGTTAGGCTTGTCAAATCAAACAAAATAAGCCCAAACTCAAAGTATCTACTATTAGCCGTTGAAGAGTTCCACTTATCCACCTTCTGGCCTTACCATCAAATCAGGTCAACAATATCGAACCACTGTACTATCAACGGAAATAGAAACACTTGCAAATTTTCAAGTCAATATGACAATAAGAAGTAGGTAAATTCATCATTAGCTATTTTTCCACCCTTAGGGGTGGTATTTTTTTTTGAAATTTAAATGGGACCAATCTGGAAGTAAACCCTTTCAAACAACACAAAAATTGTCCAAATCGGTTAATAAATGACGGAGTTCTGAGGTAACAAACATAAAAAAAAACAAAAAAAAATACAGTCGAATTGAGAACCTCCTCCTTTTTGAAGTCGGTTGAAAATAATAATAATAATACTATATGAGACGACAATACATAGGGGTAAACTGTATTATATGTAAGTTGTATAAAATAGTCAAAAATTATGTTGAACTGCTGTCTCCTGAACTTAGCCAGAGCCTGTATGCAGGTGGCAAGCTTTCCGCTTTCACAATTTAATTCACATATTTAATGTTTTCAAATTAATTGGTCTAGTTCGAGTTGTATTTGCATTCTCATATTTGTAGCTTATGGGCCAATGGAATACTGGTATCTTATGTTAGATCCCTTGCGCAAGTTTATATTATGAATATTGTTTGACGAGTTTTAATACTTTCTGGTTTTCGTTAGGTTTTTGAACGATGGTCACACCAATAACAAATAACCAATAACAATAACTTTCGCCAGTTCTTCACAGGTCTGAAGCTTCTTCTTTCCGAACTGGTAGTAGACTCATGACGTTCAGTAAAAAATTGTAATAATTTAATGCTGAATAAAATATTTTGAATTTGAATAAATGCTGATAAAAATCAGAAATTATTACATTGAACTAGGTAGTTTTCGCCCATTGGTCACAGTCCGACCACTCATCATTATTTTTATTGATAAAACAAAAGCTCAATAGCTAATAAACAAAAAAAGGAGAAAACGATATTGAACTGTTTAGACTTTAGTCTTTGCCTATTTATATACTTTATAAGTACATAAAATATTATATACCCTTATAAAGACATAATTAATAAACGTATTATTACAGAGGAAATTAATGGTGGTTGGAAGCAATCTTGAAATTACAGATGTGTGGGAAATGGTTTGCGTTGACACGTTGCACTTTGAATGTGACGGACGTGACAGTTTGACCTGCGGTAAGGTCAACGGTCGCAATACCTACAGGCGTAATAGAATGAGAAGATGCCTATTACTTATAATATTAATAAGTGTTATCTTACCTATATTGTTTTTTCCTTTTATCCTACCTTTTTATTTTATCCTAAATATCTAAACCTGCATATCTGGGAGAACCTAGCAAGGCTTAGAAAGACATGTGAAGTCCGCCAAGCCGCACTTGGCCAGCGTGGTGGACTATTGTTGATCCCTATCCTAGTGAAGGGATGCCTGCGCCCAGCAGTGGGACATTAAAACGGGCTGAATACAATTCTGTATTAAGAACTCTGTCGGTAAATTGGTCGTTTGGACAAATAAGTTAAGAGACGTCTATTAGCATACTAGCCTGTACAATACGTACATATTACAGTGGCTGTTTCAGGTATTACCTATATTAACATTTGATCTTGCACACTCGACGTGTGCTGTAATTTGGTTCAATTATAAATGTTGAATTATTAATGCAAATTTCTCTCGACGATATGGAAACTGCACTTTGCATCAGAATCACTACCAAATATAAATCGACCTCATTTCCATAAATATCAACTAATGACATTGGTGGATCTAGCCGACATCAAAGTTATTACTATTCATGTTCTTTGGATATCTATATTTAGTATATATATATATATCGAAGCTGCATTAATTTTCTTTATTCTTTTCCACCATTTTATCATGACTTACACAGTGGGCGTTATATGGGAAGGGTTGGTTCAAATAAAAGTCGTTACAATCAAAGTAGTATTTCATATTAACTATAATCACTTTGTACATACTTACACAGCACTTCACTACACAACCATATAGCACTTCATTATTACCACGTATAGACAATATGGAACGCAAGACAGTTTCTACTAGTGTTCACTGTGCGACTGACCAAGCGTAACTCCGCCGAGCCCAGTTGAGTGTCACGACGTAGACTCTGTCAAGCCCATAAAGATGGCGCTCGCGTTCTGATTAGTTGCGATTATGACTCGTCCCTGACATATAGTAACAGTTGCCCCTCCAAACGATTCCGATCACGTGACTCGTCACGCCATGGCGTTCACTCCCCACCGTTACAACAATATCAAATGAGTTACTAATTATTGTTAAATTATCGTAATCGACGACATATATATATATATATATATATATATATATATATATATATATATATATGGAAATATCATGGAATATTAATCTATAATATTATTATAACGAGGAAAATATTTTGTTTGATTGTTTGTACCGAATAGGCTCCGAAACCACTGAACCGATTAAGATGAAATTTGGTAAGAAGATAGTTTGAGACCCTGAAAAGGACATAGGATAGTTTTTTCTGGGAAATGATTCCTTATGATGAAAGTTTGTATGGAGAATCAACCTAGGTACAAACCCGAGCGAAGCGAGGGTGAGTCACTAGTTACAAAATAAAAAGGAACGTTTTAAATAAAAATAATAATTTATTAATCTTCAGTGGCCAATATTTAGGTTGTGGAAGGTTATGTTTAGAAATTTTCATAATAAGAGTTTAAATGTTTTTTGATATGAAATTCTATAAAGTTAGTTTGACTTTTAGTGTTCCTCTGATAATTATACTTATGAATTTTATATTATACATATATGGATATACTTGGCCCGACCCAGGACTCAAACGTAGAACCACATGGTCTGCAGCATTTATGATAGTAGCTAGAAAGTCGACGTAGGTAATAAGATTAGAAAACATATTTCCTCTTGAATTTGCTATTAAAATAAATATAAAAACCTAAAAAACTCCAATAGCTGATTTGAAGACTTCAACATATTTTGCAAAGTCAACCAAAGACGTTGTATCTATCTATATTTCGTCACAAATACTCCCAAAGGAATTATGGAATTAACGGAAAAAATGCACCCAAAATATTTACCATTTTATCTTTTAATTCACACGCTATCACATATCAGTGTATTACGTAGAATAGAATTCAAATATTGTAACAGAATATAAAAAGTGACGATATTGCAAATAACTAAGCGCTTTTAACTAGCTCTATTAAATTCAGCTCGCTCAGTTCACCTGTAAATTTATTTAAATCAATTATTGCCTCAGCTATAGCACTGTGCCTATTGAAAATAAAATTCTGAGTCGAATCTGTATATAATTTTTTTTGAAAATCTTATTGAAATAATCATTATTGGTTTTTAGAATTTTTGTATGTCTGTCTGTCTGAGAACGCATTACGATAAAACCACTGGACAGATTTTGATGAAATTGGGTATGATGATATCTGGTTAATATTTAGGATATTTTTTCTACTATTTTTCTGTAACATAGAGTACTTTCATTCTAAGAATTTTCTTACAAATCGTCCAAAAACCATAGATCAAAATCAATCTACGATGACGTAGATTGATTTTGATCCATGGTTGGAGTATGAACTCTTAGGCTTAATCGCTAATAACGCCAATGTCGATATGAACCTTATCATTTGGATTGTTTAAATTTAACAATATAATATTAAATGAAAAGTATTAATTATTCCTTTCATAAATACTTTTCACTAATAAATGTGTGGGATTAGTTCTTTTTGATACTTACGCAGGATAAGTATAATTTCTTTAAAAGAACAACTGTACGAGTCTGTTAACGTACATACATGGTTCGATTTTAGTTTACGAAAGCTTTATTAATCTGACTAGCTGGGCCAACGGTTTGGGTATGGGCCGACAGTTGTAACCCCCCAAAAGTGTACAAAAAAAATTACAGTAACAGCTGTTGTAAGCTGTAAAGGAAAAAACTATTCAAATCCCCCTTTTCCCTTTAAATTCATGATTAATTAATAATAATGGTCCCTAAAAACATAAATCTAAAGACATGGGGTATTTTGCTTATTTTTGTACAACTACATAAATAATTAACTTAGACATTACTATTATCCTATTATCTAAAAACTTTTGAGTTCTATTTCTATTCTATATGTCTATAAGAAAAAGATTTCTATACGTACAATAACGACATGACAGAGGAAATGGTTATATATGGTTAAAAAATCCGGTATTCCTGCCTCCGTCTAGTGCCTTTGCGACGCGCGGCGTGCATGTGAAATGAAGTGGGTAATTGCAGAGGCAATTAGACGTACAATGAGTCTCCAATTAAGCTATCATTAGCGTGACGCCATCAAACGAATCTGCAAATTCGACCTTTGATTTACAATTGATTTGTGAATTAAAAAACATCTTAAAAGGCTCTTACACCTAAAATATGAAGATCCTTTTAGATATTACAAGGTCATAAGAATGTATGTATTTAATTTTTTGTGATATACAGTATACAGTATCTGTTTATATATATATAAACAGATTTGCTTTAACCTGTGGGTCTGACACTGACTCCAACAGAACCGATGAGGTAACTATTTCTAATTTTTACTCTTTAAAGTTGTTGAAAGTCGTAAAAAGTTTTTATTTTCTATAGTGTTGATTTGAAACGACCGAGTTATTTAAATAATAAATACGACTCACTCTCGCTTCACTCGGGTTCGTCACTAGGTATTTTTTAAAGTTTTCTATGGAATAGATACACTATACATATTTATATACATAGGTATAGAACAGTAGGTGGGTACTTCTTGAAATAATTGATTCCCCATACAAACTTCCACCCCCTTTTCACGTTCTTAAGGGATGATTTCCGGGATAAAAACTATCCTATGTCCTTCCCAGTGTCTAAATCGGTTCAGCGAATTAAGCGTGAAAAGGTAACAGACAGACAGACAAACAGACAGAGTTACTTTCACATTTATAATATTACTATGGATAGCTAAAATAAATAACCTATCTATTCAAACTAGTTGTATTAGTAGGTAATCTAAAAGTTTAAATTATTTATTTATTCCTATCAGATAATTCTTAAATACATTATTTTTATTTTACTAAGATATAAAGAAACACTTTTTAAGTAACACATCAAAAACATGACTCTAAAATCGAATTAGTATTATAATATTGAAATTGTCAAAACGAACAAAATTGGACGAAATGAAGCAAACTAAATTCAAAGGGTTTGCGGAATGGGGTTAGTAGATAGACCACATTAAAGAACAGTATACTTCTTCCTCACGGTCATATCGATCATCGATGATACAAAATAATAGGGAGTATGCGTGATTTTTTTTAAAGTTTTTATACAATAGCATTAATCGTTATATAATTGTAAAAAAAATATCCAGCTACAAAAAACTAAAATTCGGTCTGACCAATGGCGTTCATTTCAACTATTTTGAATTTCCCACCTAAATTTGCACTTTTAATAATTAATTATTTTCTTAATCAAAAAGAAATTATATAAATATTAATATAGGCTTAATTCAAAAGCAATAAAGATTATAAAAAAAATATTTCACCTTTATTTAAATCCCAGACATAATCTCTATTGTACTGTCAAAGGATATACAAACAAGAAACTACAAAGTTCCCAGACAATTCGACTATTAGAAGTGGGTGAAAATTGAGATTTGATTACAGGCAAGAAATAAATTTTAGGAAATAATTTATAAATAAGCTATTTTATTCCAAATTCTATCAAAAACAGTTTAGCGTTGGCCTTTAAAGTGCAACAAATACTCGTAGAAGGCATACTTGTTAATGATAACATCAATAGAAAATACAATCTGTGAATAGTAATGCAAGTGCCGTTAAATTATTAAACATCAACTTTACGCCCTCGTCAAAACATTTCGTACATTAACAACCACAATTTCCATCTCCTCTCATTAATTTGATCCTACTTAATAAGCCAGGCTACAAATCCACAGATTGGATTGTCGATTTGGCACTCGCTGGCTTATAATCCTTAATTGCTATGGCAATTAACTTCATTTGAATGTAACCAAGAAGTATGATGAAAGAAAACTTAGATTGAATGATTTGATGGTGCAGGTTCGATGTCTGCTAAGGGCCTATTTAATTTTTTAAGTGTGACATTACTTTATTCAAATATAAAAATGGGAATACCAAGTATTGGAATATACAAGTCACTTATAAACATCTATCTGAATTTTATAGACCTATTCAGAGGTACTCCAAACATATAGGTATGCGGTTTTAAAAATATATTTCACCCTTCAGTTACGTGTATAGATTACCACCCCCATTTTTATGTAGAGGTCTACATGAGACCCCTACCTTTTTTCAGCTTAATACGTCTTCGAGTAAAATGGCTGTGACATGCGGACAGAAGGGCAGACGGACAGTGAGAAATTATTAGGGTTCCTTTGTAGCCTAAAAAGATAAAATAACATACACCTTATATTATTCAACTTATAAAAAAAATAGGAAAAGGCATTCCATGAACAAATATAACGTTCCCATAATTGTAACATAAACAAAATGTCCAATTTAAAACCAAAGTACATATTAAATTCTCACCCTACCAGGAGGTAGTAATCTAAGTAGGAGTGAATCTAAACGCACCGACGGACAGATTGTTTGTTTTAGGTGTGAAGAGCCATTCAGACTTGAAACTTTTCTCATAAACTGACCAAACTTGAATGACGCGTTTAATTACATAATACTTCGCTATTGAAGAAACTCCAGAGAAATCTTACTACTTCGAAATGTGCAATGGACTTTATTTATTATAGTAACTTTCTAAATAGGATTGACTTTTATTGTAATGTGCACTGGAGTGTTAAAGTTTGAGTTAGTTTTACTGGAATATAAATTTAGCGTGTTTTAAAGATTATATTTTAGGTTACCTAAGAAATGAGGTTACTTATCAGTTATCACCTAACTTTTACGAATATAAAATATGGAGCTTAGAAAAGATGACACTTGACAGTATGCTGTTTAAATAGTTGAAAACTAACATTGCCCACGGCTCCGCCCGCGTTCAGATCACCAAAAACTAAATTATTAGGTTTTAAATATTAGTATACTCTTACATCGTAGTTTTTGTATTTTTTCTCAGAAATGAGATATTTTCCCGCGGTAAAAAGTATCCTATATGTTGACCCGGATAACCAGCTATCATCATACCAAATTTCATCAAAATCCCTCGAGTGGTTTTTCCGTGATGCGGTAACAGACAGACAAACAGACAGACAAAAATTCTAAAAACTATAGATTTGGCCTCTGTATGAGATAATAATGTCTATTTCAATAAGATTTTCCAAAAAATATTTAATGCACAGATTCGGCTTAGTTACAATTTTATTATATGTATAGATAACATATTATTGTGATGATTTGATGTAATACTTAAATACGCCTCCCTCAGTAATTTTATTTTCCTGCGTCAAAATTATTTATATTTATAATATGTATGTATTTAAAGTTATATATGTATAATGTATCAACTATCTGGTATCCATAACACAAGCCTCGTAGCTTACCATGGAACTAGATGGCGTTGTGTGTTATTGTCCTGACATATTTATTATTATTTATTATTATTAAAATATTTTTATACCATTTGCTGTAGAAACCCTTGGCGCATGGAATCAAAGTGCTAAGTATTTCTTAAAAGACATAACACCTCGTCTTATCGCCTCTACTGGTGACAGGGAGCTGACTCGTTTTTCGCCCAAAAAATCGGCATTGCCGTTCAACGGAGGAATGCGGCTAGCAGTCTTTCCACTATTCCACGTAGACATGACTTGTACACTAATAATTAAGTGTACATTTGTTTTGTATATAATTAAGTATATTCGTAATTTATTTTATTGTAAACTAGCGGCTGCTCTAGACAAACAAAAACAATGTTATCCCACGGGAACTGTACATTTTTCCGGGATGAAAAGTGGCCTATTTGTTATTCTGATCTATGAACTATATTATTGTAAAGTTTCATTAAAATGAAATTAGAAGTATTTGTGTACTAAGCTGTATAAGTTACTATAGTTTTTAACTATTCCACGGCAACACTAATTTTCCGGAATGAAAAGTATCTAAAATGATGACCGGAGATATAAGGTAACACCATGCAAAATTTCATTTAAATCGGTCCTAGGATTTGTTCTATTTATCTTCTTACATCCCCCAACTCAGTTTTTAGCATTTTTTAATTATCTATGTACAGACATTCGACCTTTGCAGTTTTATTATATATAATATGTATATAGATATAGTATAAGCAATATTTTATTCTAACATAAATGATTGTAGAATGCGTCTTTTTATAGCCCCCAAGAGAAATTTTTAACAGCCACAAATTTAAGCGGTTCATCATAATTGCATTTTATAAATCGCTGATTTTCATAGAGAAAATGGGTCAAATCGTCAATTACTCTATTTTCACTTGTTTGTAATGAATATTGAATGCTTCTCTAAATGTCACTGTTATTATCTCTAATCTGACCGGTGTTGGGGCACCAGTCTAATGCCATTGTTGACGAAACGTTTGGCTCAGTTTCTGTTGACCTACTTGTTGTACTAGCGGTCGCGGTTTCGAGTCCCGCTGGGGACGTTCAATTTATGTGACGAGCACGAATATTTGACTCCAGCTTATATTTATAATATGTATGTATTTAAGGTTATATATGTGTAGTGTATCAACTATCTGGTATCCATAACACAAGCCTCGTAGCTTACCATAAAACTAGATGCTACTACACTACTGCTAATGTCCTAACATATTTATTTATTGTTTCCAAATTTGAGAAGATCGGGTAGATACTTTTACACTAAATTCTCTCTCATTTTACATAGGTAAGGACGTGAAAATGGAAAATATGTATAATATAGAGAAGACAAGCAGATTGGAAGCGATGTAAGAGACTCGATGGGGTCGTGCGGCGACGCGCATAAAAGTAAACAGCTGACGGTTCACTCACATACTATCGGCCTCTCGACCTTACAATACACGTGACATTATAAATATATCGCGAATCATCATCTATGGATATGGCACTTTTGTTAAAACTATAAACAAAGTAGGAGAAAATAATTTAATGTTTAAGTATAAAACAAAAGTTGTCTAACTTTTATTAAAAGTTAATAAGATATTATAATAAAAATATAAAATTTCAGACACTGTGTCCGTTAACGCTCAAATTTCATTTTGCGGGAACTAGAAAAAAAAGAAACATTGGACATTTTTGTAACATAAACTTTTTTTTAGTAATTATTACCTACTTACTGTAAGTTACAATATCTTTAATCCTTTTAAAGTTTTTTTTGCCTCTTATTGAAATTTTAGAAAAATTGTTGGTAATAAAAGTAGAATTTAGGGAGAGTGGTTATTAAAAAAATAATAAAATTTTTATGAGAGGGTTCTTTTACAAGGAAAACCCATTGTACGCTTTCACCGTAGACGATATGACTGTATTGTGTAATTGTGATTTCTGATCAAAACTCTTGGTTATATTACATATTCGCACGCTTTCATTTTTTTTGCACTATAGATACAATTTTAAGGAGCAACAATTTTAAGTACAGCTAGAAATAACTATTATTCTGGACGATAGGTACGTTTTAAATAGATAAAAATAGTTATTGCAAGTGTAACCTATTAGAGATAGACATATCCTATTGAGGATTTTCCTGTAGACTTTTTTAAGGCCTGCAAATTTTTAATACATTATTTTGATGTTAGACATGTAAATTTCTAAGGACAATGCAACAGAAGCAGTTATTGAGTTTTTCCGTGAAAGATTTTCCTGTAGTAAAAGGTATCCTAAATGTTGACCCGAGTAATAAGTTATCACTACGCAAAATGTAGTAAAATAGATTCAGTACTTTTTGCGTGAAATACACACAGATAAACAAACATACAGACAAACATACAAATTTTTTAACAAATATAGTTTTGGGTTGTACATTCCGTACCTACACAGTACGCATCAGTCATTGTTTTTTTTAAATATGTACACATTTCGCTTTGTTACTATTTTATTACATGTATAGATACCATCTCCATAATTTGAGAATTGCTCGTAATTCCTAGTGCGTAGCTTAAGCCTAGCAAGCCAATCAGACCAAATGTTTTTTGTGGCAGTATCAAGCCCCGAGCGAGCCCTTATTTCCTGTAAAGTTACCGAAATATTTACCACAGTTACTCGATAAAATAAAACTATCTTTTCGGATTTTTTCGCGGATTTATTTTGTTCCAATCCGAAAAGATAGTTTTATTTAAAACTAGCCACTCACCTTGGTTCTTTCCTAAGTACGTTTTAAATAGATATAAATAATTAGTAGCCAGCATTAGCCATATAAATTTTATTCAAAAAATTTCATGCATTTTTCTGATGTTTATTTTTATTTTTATTTTATTTATTTAGGTACAGAAACAGAAAACAAATTTAAAAAATTACATCTTCGTATTAAAAACTAAAAATATCATATTAAATTTGTTGTTCAATTATATCTGTACACAACATTCAAATAAAAACATATAATAATTATATAAACAAACTTAACCAAAAGGTGAATTAATACAATATGAGTCTGTGCATTTAAAGTAACGAGTAACAAAAAGAAAATAATATTTTCATTTCATGTGGAAAAAAAAATCAAAGAAAAGAAAAAAAGATAAAGGAGAAGAAACAGAGAGAAAACATATCTTTATTATCGAAAATAAGAGCTATAAGAAAATAAAAACTATAATTTATTTAATTTTTTCTTGAAAAAAAAAAATCATCAAAGTCGGTCTAGCCGTACTTGACTTATAAATGGTGTAACTAACCCGATTTTATTTTTATATACATATATAAGTACATAGATGTCAAATATTCGCGTAAAAAAAACAGATTTGCAATGAAATATTTTATTAGTTTTTATAAAAATCTGTTTTATTTACATGTGTATTGGTAAATGCGAACCAATTTTTGTTGGCATATATAGGGCATAAAAAACATATGTAACAACGGATCAAAACGATTACTATAATATGTAATAATAAAGTATATAATCATGATATAAAGTGTAATTTTTATAATTTCTTGTAAAATTTTCGTGACACATAGTAGGGGTGTCATGTAAGAAAACGACTTTCTTTCGATCCCGCGTCATCTCCGAAAATGTGCCGCCTAACAACCGGTCTTCTTATTTTTGGCGCTCAAATAAAACGTTTTGTATCGGGAATTGAATCGCTTGCTTTTTGACCTCAGCTCACACTGGCCCTACACGATTCTTTAAATGCGTCTCATGGGACGGATTATACAAATTAGATGCCTTACTTTGGCTACTTTTTTAAATAAGCTATTACCAATATTCATTTATATTAATATTTTTTCTAATATATTAATAATTATATGAACTTTTGCTCGCGGCTATGCTCGCGTAAACTAAACTTTATAGTGATTGCTCTTTATAGTGTATTGCTTCATTGTCTCGTTGTACATATGTACGATTACTGTTCGTTACAAAGATGAGCGTGTTTAAACAAACATATAAATATCTTTAGTCTTATAATTTAGTATAGATTCCTCCTACTTTTGCGAAGTACTACTAATACTACATAAAATATAAAAGTACTTTTTAACACTATTAGTTCTTAGATATAATTTATACTGTAAACTATTTTTAAGCAAAAATCATATTGGTCTGTTACTGTGAAAACTATAAAATAAGAAACAGCAAAAATACACAGCCTCTCTCGATTTTATAGCATTTCTAACGGACACATCTTGCTATAGATAGATGTCTTTTGTTTGGATAATTAAGACATTGGTTAACAAGACACAGCGCCACTTGTTAGGTCCAACTATAGTTAAGAACCAAATCATCAAAATCGGTAAAACCGTTTAGAAGGAGACTAATTACGAGCGCACCGGATATAAGGATTTAGTAAGTTAAACACTTATTTTATGATAGACTAGCATTGCCCGCGGCTCCGTCCACGTTCAGGTGACAAAAAACCAAATTCTTAGGTTTTACCTATTATACTCTTACATTGCAGTTTTTGTATTTTTTCTCAAAAACGAGATTTTTCCCGCGGTAAAAAGTATCCTATGTGTAGACCCGAATAACCAGCTATCACCATACCAAATTTCATCAAAATCCATCCACTGGTTTTTCTGTGATGCAGTAACAGACAGACAAAAATTCTAAAATTTATAGATTCGGCATTTGTATCGATAATAATGTTTATTTTAATAACATTCTCCAAAAAATATCTAATGTACAGATTCGGCTTTAGTTACAATTTTATTATATGTATAGATATTCACGGAACACATGAATTTCCTACACACTTTTATCACGTTCCACCCCTTTTAGAGGTTATTTGATGCACGTTGTAGGCTCTATGGAATTTGTCTTTTTTTCATATTCACACTCATGGGCCTGGGGCACATAGGAATTCTTTATACATTTTTCACTTTGTTTCTGTTGCAAACTATGTATACGTGGCTTTTTATTTAACAGAACGCCAAAAATGTATATAATAGTTAACACAATTTGTCAAGATTAACATCCGATAAGCCGTTTCTCTTCTATTCTCTATCTCATACTTTTAACATAACTTTCACTCGAATCTTGTATCCGCTAGCCATAGCATTATTAAAATCTGTTAAAACTTGTTGATTATTAGTTCTCTCAACTACATACAAAGAGTATATTATAGCCACCCACGCTCCGCTCGAGTTCGTCCCTACTTACGTTTTAACGCTTAGTATGGATTTCCCAGATATGAGATATTTTCCCGCAGCAAAAAGTATCCTATATGTTGACCCGGATAATCAGCTATCATCATACCAAATTTCATCAAAATCCCTCCAGTGGTTTTTCCGTGATGAAGCCATAAACAGACAGACAGACAAAAATTCTAAAAACTTTAGATTCGGCTTCTGTATCGATAATAATGTCTATTTCAATAAGATTTTCCAAAAATATATTTAATGTGCAGATTCGGCTTAGTTATAATTTTATTATACGTTTTGAAGAATAAAATATGGGATTATTTACTTTAAAATTACACGCAATTACCAAAACTTTTCACTAGTACACATTATTTAATCCGAATAAACATAGTTGCTATAAATATAAACCAATAGTTCTGAACAAAATTACTCAAGCTTTAAATATGTAAAAGCTACTTGAACTTACTTGGGTCTGGCTCCGAATAGCCTATTATAGCAAGTACCACTGGATTCTAATCGTCGTTAACAAAAGAGCTCCTTAGTGGTCATTTTTTGCTTAATGATTACAAAAATTATTTATCTGGTTTTATATTTATTTTAGAAGTAGAAATACTTTAATCTAGAGAATCTAGAGGTTATTGGCCGACTTGGAAAAAGAAAGTGAGCAATCCGTAGATTTTTTTATAATAATTATCGTGACCGAGTTCCAAACTCTATATCATTCCGAACTCTATGTATATTTATAGCTAAACACGATTATCTAATAGATACTTAAATGTCTAAAATATAAAACCTGAGTGAATTGAGGACTCGATGTTAGTATAAACAAAAGAAAATAAATAGATTGAGTATTTTTAATCTAAGCTACTTATTTAAGCTTACATATTGAATTTTAACCTACGACTTAGGGATCAAAACTCGTAGCACCAAGTTCATTACACCAATAAAGCATCGCTCATAAAACATACGTCGTCTATTCGAACGGAATAGAGGCGTTAAAATATACAAAAGAAAACGATATAACTCTCCATTCGAGTTCCACTTTATGTTCCTACTCGTAAAATGTTACGGCAGGTAGAGCACAAGCGCTATTTGAGGGCCAGAACGCCAATAAAACCCGCTAAATATATAAGGCCTTTATTAAATCATATTATACACGTATAACTCACGCTGTATCGACTGCAAATATAATACAGTGTTTATAATTTAGAATATCATTTACTAGAATTGGGCAATTTATCGATAAGATTTAGTAAGGAAGTAAATATCTTTAGAGCAGTGAGGCTGGTATGAGCTGGTAACTTTAAAGAATAACCTTATGGGATAAGGATAGCCAGCTATTTAAATAGATTTATAAGATACTTGCTTGCAACCATGGTAATGAAAACATTGGCATTTTAATTTTTTATGATGTCCTCCTAATCGATTTCAGTTACGGCGGCCAACTTCACTGAAAGTAGCCAAGTGCGTGAGATAATATAATGCTAGTATGGGGTCAAACACACTCAGTATTTTTTTTACTCTAAAGCTCCAGTGGGATTATAATTTAACTAGATCAGTGAGAGGGATCGATTGCTTTACGTTTTCTTTGTGGTACTTGAGTGTAATACCGTTATATACTAGCCCCGGGCTGTTACTGCGAATTTCTTGTCAAAAAACCAATAACTATATTTGGTCCATTCGGCACTCGAATTCGAGACTTAGATCGCAGCAGCACATGCTAGCCACTAGATCAACAAGGCAGAATATATATACATACGTACATATGTATGTATGTACATAAATACATACGTAATGATAGTACAAACTAAATGAAGAGCCATGTCCACGACACGAACCCAACTAACAACTCTATAACATCTGGTCTCCGAATACGAAAACCTCACGCACTTATTACTGAATAACCCCAAAGGGACGAAACTTGTACGTGAGCAGGCAAATATTTCATTCTGCGCTACGTGTTCGATAGTTGAAAGGAGATTAATATACACATTGTTAATATTTAAATGTACAAATCTGACGACTCAGTGTGTAGCGACGTAGTAGTGACGAATAGACCCTACTTGCTGTGCCAACGGTCGCGGGTTCGAGTCCCGCTGGGGGCATTCATTGTGTGATCAGCACGAATGTTTGTACTCCAGTCATGGGTGTTTATATTTATAATATGTATGTATTTAAAGTTTATATATGTATAATGTATCAACTATTTGGTATCCATAACACAAGTCTCGTACCTTACCATGAAACTAGATGGTGATGTGTATTGATGTCCTAACATATTATTTATTTACAAATCTCTTTGGTACTCTTGCATCTGATGTTCAATTTTTGCACTGAATAAATTATTAATATACAAATACTGTTGCTTGTCCATTTTGCTATAACGTTTTCGTATGGCTTTGCTCGTGTTCGTTTGATGTTAGATAGCTTATAACATTCCATAATAAATCGGATTACTATTATATATATCTTTGTTGCTCCATGATGCTGAAACGAAAGGACGGATTTGGATGAAATTTTGTTCAGAGAGAATAAATATACTTGGACTGGTAGTTCCAGAGCAATCACGTTCTAGCAAACATACGAAAATACTCTTCATTTATAAATATGCATACCCTCTATATATATACTAACGTATGTACCTATACGTATAAACGTATACATACGTTGGTATTTGGACTGGTTGAACTCTTTTATATAGCTACGTAATTAAAATGATAGTTACAACATTTTCAAGAAAAAGCTTCTCTAAGTTAGAGTGGAATAATTATTTTTTAAATGATTTGGAAGTGACTCATTAAAAAAGGAATGTTATCTACATATATATTTATTGTCGACTTTAGATCTAATGAGGTTTTATTAGAAGTTAAAGTTTTCATATATTTATTCTCTATTCATGTACTGCAAAAGTTTGTAATATAACTCAATATCTTGTAATCCTACAATTTGACCAAGAGTTTTTTTTTATAAAAATATCAACAATTTATTGGAGATTAGAAATGCTGCGAGTACGAAAGTGTAAATTGAAGAAACAAGTGACAATGAGATAGTTTAAAGCAATCTCACAGATCCCTAGACAAAAACAAATCTATCCCACGGGAACCGTATATTTTTACTGGATAAAAAGTAATCTATGTGCTATTCCAGACTATAATCTATTCCCGTGCCAAATTTTATTCAGATTTGTTTAGTTATGGCGTGAAAGAGTAACAAACATCCGTACATCCTTACAAATTTTGACATTTATAGTATTAGTGTATATATGGATTATTTTCTACTGACAAGTGTTTCTACACTGGATTTCAGGCTGCAGATTCTAGTGCATTTACACTCCGAAGTGTACAGTGTGAATGTTATTTATTGTATTATGAAGTAAAGCGCTGAAACCTAAAACCTCCCCTATACTATGTACATATATAAGTATCTACTATTAATATTTACTGTATCGCGTTAGTTCATTGATAGTCATAGACTCTTGGCCTAGATCTAACACTTTAAACACAAGTGGAATATAGTAATAAGGTCAGACTTTACAGCCTCTTCGTACGAGTATATAATTAAGAGTTGCAGATGTTTCATATGAATATTTAAAATTATGACCTTTCCACTGTATACGTACTTTAAAATTTCTGCGATTGCAGAAAATTCGACCTTTAAATGGTGGATTAAAATAAGCATTTATTAATGCTTTTTAAGCATGTTCACTTTATAAGCATATTTCATGTACAAAGAAATATATGTGCGACGACATTATTCAAGTAAAAACTAGCGACTCACCTTAGCTCCCTAGTAACTTTTTAACGTTTACTATAGATTTCTCAGAGATGAGGTACTTTCAGTAACAGTAAAAAGTATTCTATATGTTAACCCGGATAACCAGTTATCATCATACCAAATTTCATCAAAATCTATCTAGTAGTTTTCTCGTGACACGTTCCCAGACAGACAGACAAAAATTCTAAAAACTATAGATTCAGCCTCTATATCGATAATAATGACTATTTCAATAAGATTTAAAAAAAAAATATTTGATGTACAGATTCGACTCAGAATTTTATTATATGTATAGAAGGACCAGAGCCAAAATTTATTCTTACTTAACTGAACCGTGAGATTAGATAGCTTTCATTAATACTTATACATACAATTAGAAAAATATGTGGTTATGAAAACGTAACCGTAACCTCTGAAAATATGAGCCCGACTTGAAATCTTTTTTTGACATTTTTCAGTTTATTGATTGGGCTATGTATTTGTAAGTTTTACAAAAGGACTTCAATAGAGTTTATATTTAAGGATAATGATGCCACCACTATAAGTAAGTATATTTATTCCAAAGTTATAAACGTTTAACTTACGTGAAAAAATGATGATGATGATGTTCTCCTAGCCGATTCCGGCCACGGCGGCCAATCTCAATGAGATTAGCCAACTGCGCAGGAGACATTATAGTGCTCAAGTGTACGCGCAGACACAAGTGCACTCTCTATTCCTATCACTCTCATACTCCGGAGGGACGACCACTCGACACGACCGGTGAGAGTTAAGGCGCAGGACCGACGGCTTTACGTGCTCTCCGAGGCACGGGGGTGAAGCACCGCCAACTTCCCAACTCCGGGCTGTTACTGAGACTTACTATACAGGAAAAGACTCAATAACTAAACTTGGCCCGACCCGGGACTCGAACCCAGGACCTCCGGGTGTGCAGCCGTACATGCTAGCCACTACACCACTGAGTGAGTGAGAGAAAAAAATCGAAAACATAGTTTCATACCTCGGTAGTTCCAGAGAATAGCGAGTTTAAAGAAATATTGATTTGGTTTGCCTCTTCAGAATAAAAAAAAAACACTGCAGCTACAAATGTACCTAAAATACCTAATTAAGACACAAAATTATAATTTAGAAAACTTAAATTTGACAGATACAGATAGATTTTATTATAAAAAAGAGGACAAGAAATTTAGAATGTCATCGTAAAATGTTTTAATAAAATAGAAGGCATGATTTGCCTCTTCAGAATAATACTTTTCAAGTTTTAAGCTTCTATGACTTCCTAGAATTTATCATTTAGGAAAATAAAATGACTTATACTCGAGGGACGCGGAGAAGCGACGACGAAAATCCCAAAACAATCAGTTAAGCACTCACAAAAATAAGTTTGGAATCCAAATAGTGAAGTTGACTGAATAGTGTCCAAATACAACAAAATGCTTTATTTTATTACTAAATATATTTAGTAATGAAAAGCTATATGTAATTTGTTTTATCTATGTTATATTTACTAATGATAATAAAAATCGAATAGGTCTGTATTGAATGAAGGTTTATTAGGTACTAGATTAGCATTGCCCGCGGCTCCGCTCGCTTTTAGATGACCAAAAACCAAATTCTTAAGTTTTACATATTAGTATACTCTTACATTGCGGGTTTTGTATTTTCCTCAGAAATGAGATATTTTCTTGCGGTAAAAAGTATCCTATATGTTGACCCGGATAACCAGCTATCACCATACCAAATTTCATTAAAATCCCTTCAGTGGTTTTTCTGTGATGCGGTAACAGACAGACAGACAAAAATTCTAAAACTATAGATTCGAGATTCTGTATCGTTAATAATATTTATTACAATAAGATTTTCCAAAAAATATTTAATGCATAGATTCGGCTTAGTTATAATTTTGTTATATGTATAGATTGACCAAAAACCAAAAATATTTTCAATATACATAAATACTTTACTAAACCAGCTAATTATTATATATTACTTCTCTGTTTTTGTCATAGTTTTATGTAAACAAATATTTATGTAAATTACAAACAAGTTTCTAATTATTTTAATTTATAAACCTTACCTAATATAATTAACTATTTACGGTCGAGGTACCATTATGCCAGAAAACATTCACGACAAACGGAGGAAAAAATGTTTGAAAAGCTCGCTAAATATCTACGTATAAGTAAAAGTCGTTGTTCATTCAATTCATTACATTTCAAAACTGTAAATGGCTTTTACAAATTCTCTCCTTTTTAGCTATTTTAGCTAGTAGCTACAATTTCTTCCTTAAACTTGGCCATTTTATTTGTGTAACTGAATATTTTGTGAAAGTTGCTTACTTAAGTTACGAGTGAATGAGAAAAGAAAGCGTTTGAGCAAATAGGTGACTGTGAAACTTGATGCAATTTCAGGTGGGTCGTTTAGAAGCGAGGGATACCCCCGAGGTGCACTAGTTTTGCTGGAACGTACAAGTCTAGTCTATATATAAATAGGCAAAGACAAAACAATTTAGTACATTTTTCTTCTCTGTTTGTCTTTTTTTTGTTTAGTCAGCTAGTAACAAGCTTTAGTGTTGTTGATATAAAAAATGTGCTCGAATTTCGATCTCTGGCCGGACATTAGTTATCATGAGTCTTACTTACTAGTGATAGAACACAGGCTTTATACAAATTATGATAAATTCCTAATCTCTTTTTTATGTTGGGAAATGCATTTAGGCATTCCTGTAGACATACAGGTGGCTATGTGGGACTCACCGGCTAGAAAAGTCAGTATTACTCACTAAAACCCAACAGAACGTCCCCCGTCTTAATGGGGTGTTGCAAGATCGCTTACGGACTCAACTCCGACGGCAGATCTGCCGAAGAAGACCACAACAACCATGGAGTTACTTTTAGGGTTTACTCTGCTATCAGAGAAGTTCCAGGAGCAACCTGCATAGCACACCGCCACCCAGTGCGTTTCTTGGCTTCGCGCCTAGCTTGATCGCCGGACGCTTATAAGCCCCTACACCACGACAAGGTGAATGCACGTTGGGATGAAAATTCCTATCCTCTAGTTTTTCTACAGTACAATACAATCTATATATATATATATATATATATATATATATATATATATATATATATATATATATAAAAGGCAAAAGTGATTGACTGATGTATCAACGCACAATCCAAACCCTAAAGGCTAGAAAATAGAAATTTTGCACACGTTATTCTTATATAACGAAGGCATCCACTAAGGAAGGATTTTTCAAATTTTAACCCCCAAGGGGGTGAAATAGGAGATAAAAGTTTGTATGAAACTTTTTATTCCTTGGACATATTTGCATGAAATTTCGTATGAATTGAATACGGCAAAAATAATGAGTTAATGAGTTACGTATTTCAGCGTTTTCTAAAATTCAACCCCTAAGAGGGTACAATATTGGATGAAAATTATTATGAAACCCACTTTTTAGAGTTTTTTGTAGTTTTAGCGCGAGCGAAGCCGCAGGTTCTGCTAGTTTAAAATAAAACATGGGATTTATAAACTTGTACTAAAAATACATTTTAAAATATCATTATTTTAAAGGTTTGATTTACAATACACTGTTACAGTAAATACGATAAATACACGAGTATAATGTAATTTCTGCTGGAACATGTGTCTTTACTTTGTTATAATGCATAACATCATCATTGTAGCGCTACAATAGTAAATAGATTGCACTGTAGGAATGTTTTATTGTTTTCTCTGAATCATGCAACTCGACGCTCCTAGTCGTTAAATTGTGGCTTTCAAAGGAACTTATGATTTAGTTTTTTTATTATTTGTTACATATAATTTATTCTATTTCTTATTCATTTATTAATTTTTAATTTAATATATTACTTACTAGCGGCTTACAAGCGGGTTACAAGCTATATATGGCAATAGTAATCAGTATTTGTGAAAGAATTTTCAGAATCGAAATAGTAGTTTCAGAGATTACACTCTACATACAAACTTACAAACTTTACTTCTTTATAATATTACTTTAAAGTAACATAAAGATCAGATATTATACGATTTTATTATAAAGGCACTTTAGCACTATAGGTAATTATTATCGCCTGCGTACATTGTCTACTCTTAGAGATTGGCCGCCATGGCCGAAATTGGTCTGGAGGACATGATAAGGATATATCATTTTTGCCGTAATATTGTTTGGATGAGAAAGAGAATTTATTTTTTAATGAAAAAAATATATCAAAAGTAAAAAAAAAATATATTAATATTATATTAATAGTCAGTGGGTTTGAGTGATTAAAATTAGGGTTTACACAGGTAAAGCGAGATCGCTTCGCTGTGATATGGCGTTCTTGCGTTCTAAAAACCGATGTCGATATGAAATAGAATCCTCTACCTCCGAATTAGTGGTCAATGCCAAGCTGATACTAAATATTCCCATATGTTGTAAACTAACATTTTAAAAATATAGTAAATGGGCTTATTGCATGAATAAATTCTGGAATTTTCTAAATTCTACGCCAATAATTCTGAATATAGAGGCCCTATAAATTCGATGTTGTTTTGCCGTCGTAATTTACAACTGGGGTATGTTTTTACACCGTATGCAAAAACAAAAATTTGAAATTCAATATAGGTTGTGTTTGGCGCCATCTGGTGGGCGCCTGCAATCCGTACATAAACTAGCCTATGTGGACTGCGAATTATTTACGTGTACCTTTGTTTTGTTTATTCTATTTTAAAAATCCGTAGGTGCCTTTTTATTAATTTTTTGTTAAATTTTTATAATAATTATATCGATTTTACTTTGAATTAGGTCAGTTTAAGTTATTTTTATTTTGATTAGCATAAGTACAAATATAATACTAGCGACTCACTCTCGCTTCGCTCAGGTTCATGCCTATTTACGTTTTAACACCTCCAGGTAAATTTCTAAACAATTAATTAAATTTCTAAGAAATCTAAAACACCGCCGTGTCCGCGGTCGTTGGGGATTAACGTTTAGTATAGATTTCTCAGAGAGGAGATATTTTCCCGCAGTAAAATGATTTTTCCGTGATGCGGTTACAGAGAAACAGACAGGCAGACAGATAGACAGGCAGACAGACAGAGAGACAAACATTCTAAAAACTATAGATTCGATCTCTGTAGCGATAATAATGTCTGTTTCAATAAGATTTTCCACAAAATATTTAATGCAAAGATTCGCCTTAGTTACAATTTTATTATATGTATAAATAAGCTTACTATGAGATCCCAATCTAACGAGTTTTCATAATTAATGTATACGTCACATGAACCATTACGTCGGACGCGGCATAGGGCGTTTTTGACGGACCACGGCTATCTCTTACAATTACTCAATACGTGTGTTTTGTTAAAACCCCAAATTTTCTTATTTTATACTTACATATTAATTTAAAAATTCTTACAAACTTTTCAATACTTCTGAAGAAAATCAAACGAACAACAGTTCCCAAGACAGGTAGCGAGTCCCAAAACAATATGTTAAGTTCTGAATTTCTTGTTGTTTATTCAGTAGCTGCTTTGTATGGATATAATATATTTAAAATATAATAAAAATAATATAATAATATAATTTTGTCTTATTATACATATCAAAATTCATCATTTTAATTTATTAACCGACAGCAAAATGAAGTCAATTATATCGGTTAAGTCATCAATAGTAAAAACATAGTAAGTTCATGTTACACTATATCATTTTCGTTTCCCCTATACACCGTAATCTTTCAAAGTATTCGATTGATTTTAAAATTTCTTCAATTAATAGGTTCTAAAGTTAGTTATATTTATGTTTCTCCAAAGTAACTTATTTTATTTTATGAGATACTCGCTTCGCTCTGGTTCGCCTCTAAAAATAAAAAATAAAACAATCTATCCCACAGGAACCATAAATTTTTCTGGGATAAGAAGTAGCCTATGTATGTATTATTCTGATGTATAAGCTATATTATTGTTAAGTTTCAATAAAATCTATTCAGTAGTTTTTGCGTGAAAGAGTAACAAACATCCATACATCTATACATCCCGACATCCATACATCCTCACCAGTGCCGGATTTAACCTTAGCACCGCCCCTGGGCACTATAAAAAATGCCGCCCTATTATCGAAATTTTGAACAAAATTTTGAAAGTTTAATTTTTTTAATTATTAATTTTTTGTAAAATGCAAAAAAAAAACTTTTGCATTTATAATATTAGTAGGATTCAAAGCCGCAAATTAAAGTTCGTTTTTAATAAAATAGCCATTACATTCGACAATGTAAATAGAATATGTAGTAAAACATTTTCATAATTTTAAACTGCAATAATTATATTTTATAATAAAACTAGCATTGCCCGCGGCTCCGCCCGCGTTCAGATGATCAAATTTTTACGTTTTACATATTAGTATAGTCTTTCTTATATTAGAGAAATGGGATATTTTCCCGCGGTAAAAAGTATCCTATATGTTGACCAGTGGTTTTCCTGTGAAGCGGTAACAGACAGACAGACAAATATTCTAAAAACTATAGATTCGGCCTCTGTATCGATAATAATATTTATTTCAATAAGATTTTCCAAGAAAATTTTAATGTACAGATTCGGCTTAGTTACAATTTTATTATATGTATAAAAGTAACTGTCAACAAAAATACAATATGGATCCGGCGACCGCTCTAATGGTAATAAAGTGGTTTAATTCAAATTTATATCGCCCATTACGATGTGGCTGGGCGGTAGTGATGTTTAAATACTAAAAAATAATTTCTATGTTTGACGATATTATAAATGTTAATAATTTATATTCAGGAATTATTTATCCTTTTAAATTAAATTGAACTAATACATTCTTAGATTTAAGCGAATATTTACATTTTATATTTATTATTTATATTATATTTTATTTTATATAATTAAAATATATATTTTATATTTTTACATTTTAAATAAAACTCACAGTTTAAGACTAAGAACACTCACAGTCTCTCCCGTGACCATGATTGCTGTAAAGCATTTAAAATGTCACAATAAATCAAAATAAAACCGCGACCAATTCCTAAAAGATACTTTTATTTAAATTGAAGTGTCAACTGCTTATTAATATAGCAATTTCTTATGAAACATAAAGATATGGTTATGTGGTGACTAATCGGCTAGAAAAGATAGTAGATCTCTCTCTTAATATCAACGTAAGTGAGACCCCGGCAGCTGGCTTGTAGTTGCAGATCTTATGGGTTCAACCTAACTTGGGTTTAAGGCTTTTTTACTGAAATTGTCTTTTCTTCTCTTATATCTACAATATAGGGGGGCGCCTGCACGTTATGAGTATGTAGGGGCAATCTGTATGGTACACTTCCACGACCTCTTGCATTAATTATTGAGTGAAAGGCTAACGATTGTGCATAAACATGTAAAAGTATTATATAGAATTTATTACGTTATAACATAAAAAAACAAGCTGAATTGAGAACCTCCTCCTTTCTGAAGTCGGTTGAAATGTAAATTTAATTTGACGACACGTTTGGCTCAGTTTGTAGTGACCTACCATATGCTCTGCCAACGGTCGCGGGTTAGAGTACCGCTGGGGGCATTCATTTGTGTGATGAGCACGAATGTTTGTATTCCAGTCATGGGTGTTTGTATTTATAATATGTATGTATTTAAAGTTAGGTATATGTGTGTAGTTTACCAACTATCCGGTATCCATAACATAAGCCTCGTAGCTTACCATGGAACTAGATGGCGCTGTGTGTTTATGTCCTAACATATTTCTTTAGTATTAATTTATTAAAAAATATATATTGGGAGGTAGGTGATTTAGATACAATCCAGGCACAACTTGAATTATACTAACAATTACTACACTTCAATATTAATTATAAAGTGAGGGTAATATTATCGGTGGTTGGAAGGTAAATTAATATAATTATGCAAACGGAACCGCAGGTAGAAGCTAGTTAATAAATATAAATACGTCTGTTTTGCGGTTATGTAATAAAGGATTTGAATGGATTAACAGTGAACCAAAACATGGAAACGCGAATATTAGAAATTTTAAATAAAAAACTTAAAAAAATAAATAAAAACCGACTTTGAGGCACTAAAATGTAAAAAATAACTAAACGGAGGTTTTCATTTAGATTAGATACCTGCCAGATGCTAAGCAAATCTATATATAATATCTCGATACGTAAAATATATATTTACTAGATATTCATATCTTAAAATATTGTCGGCTGGGACCGATTTCTATCTGAGGATAACCAGCTATCAACATACCAAATTTCATCAACAATGATAGACAAAAATTCTAAAAAAGTATAGTTTCGGCCTTTGTATTTATAATTAATAGTATCTATTTCAATAAGATTTTCCAAAAAATGTTAAATGTACAGATTCGACTTAGAACTTTATTATATGTATAGATATAATATAAAGGCCAAGCAACACTATATACCGGAATCCCGTTGCTTTTGTTTTCTTATTAATTATGACGTACCGTTAATAGAATTTAGCTGAAATTTTCGAGTTAGTTCAAATATCTTTTATTAATAAAAATATTTCAATGAACGTCAAGCGAGAATGCGGCTTTATTAAATTCCTTTGATCGGGTTTAAAAATTATTTCCGCACCTCAAAATTTTAATTAAACAAAATTAAACCGTTTGAAATTGATATCGTAAAGAATCCCAACAATTTTACTGGGGGTTGTAAAAAGTTGTCTTCAAATACTTGTGTTCCGCATATTTCGACTTTCGAGGTTATTGAAATAATTTTAGATAAATATCAATAAACATCGTGTTCATTTTTTAACTGTCTCGGTGGTGTAGTGACTAACATGTACGGCTGCACATTCTGAAGTCCAGGGTTCGAGAACTTTAGCCAACTGCGCTTAAAAAAATCTGGTTATTACAATGATCTTTATAGTACGATTGAAATATACAAATCTTTTACCGACATTGTATATGGACTAAGGAGATAGTATACAGTCTTTCAAGAAGTAGCACAAAAGTTGAAGTAGTGGTACATTTACTATTTTCGTTAATATTGCTATTGATATTATTTTTTTTTAAATATTTGATGTACGAAAAGAAGTAACGGCTAATAATTCGGAAGAATACAATCTATTTTGTTAAAAATAATTATAATAATTAAAAAATCTATAAATTATATATTTATTACTATTTTTAAAGATTTTCAGCAAGAAATATTGAAATTTATAAAATGTTATTATAAATAATCCAACTGCGTAAAAAGCGAACTAAAAAGATGAGTAAGTACATGTTGATGAAGGGATGTGGTATTATGCAGTTGGAGACAACACATTACACGCACGCAGCCATTTATTATTGTATCCTGAATAAACAAATAAAACAAAATAAACACTATTGTCACAATTTTTTTTTGTGAAGAATGTAATAACACTAAAAGATAATAATTGATATTTTATTGTGATGAATTGCATAGCACATATATGTATTGTATGTATGTATTCAGCCCTTTTAACATCCCACTGCTGGGCACGGGCCTCCCTTCATACGAGGGGGATCAGGCCATAGTCCACCACGCTGGCCAAGTGCGGATTGGCGGACTTCACATGTCTTTCGAAAACTTAGCACATATATATATATATAATACAAAATATAGTATTCAAGAAAATAATAATTAATTATTAAAAAAATATGCACAGATATCAACATATTTGGATAAATATTGTTATACCAATTGACTAGAATTCTCGAACTGGTAATCGTTGAATATTGAACAATAGTGGTGACAAAAAGTAACCAATGGCATAGTAACGTTTCGTGGCGACAGGTTTTTTTTTGCCGATATTAGTATAAGTGTTATTTATTATATAAAAAATACTATTTTGGAATATACACAAAATAAGAAAATTTTGGACTCGGTGTACAAAATTGGCGTCAGATGAACTCTAGGTAGATGAAATGGCGACAGGCCACAGTGAAAACTTGTGATAAGCGGTTGCCCCTTAAGTTGAAGGGTAAGATCTATAAATCCGTAATAAGACTTAGTTGTTATGTATGGATCAGTATGCTGGGCTACGAAGAAGACGAAAAAAGATTACATGCTGTAGAGATGAGAATGTTAAGATGGATCTCTGGAGTGACGAGAATGGATAAAATAAGGAATGAGTACATAAGAGGAAGCTTAAAAGTGGCACCAGTGACGGAGAAGTTGAAAGGAAAAGTTGGTATGGACATGTGAAGAGGAGAGATGAAACGCATGTGACGAGAAGAGTCATGGAAATGAATATAGATGGATGGAAAGGTCGAGGAAGACCGAAGAAAAGATGGATAGATTGTGTGAGATAGGACATGAAAGAGAAAGGGGTGAATGATGAGATGACGAGTAATAGGGGAGAATGGAAAAGGAAGATTTACTGCGCTGACTCCAAGTACTAAATTGGGAAATGGGCAGGGAGAAGAAGAAGAATAAGGGGAAAATTTTGGACTGTGTGGTTATTCATGCAAAACAGCTACATAGAGATACATAGTTGATAAGTCTAAATGTAAAACATACCTTGTACATTATCACAGTGCGTTCTGTAGTTGCCATTTAATATTTAGTATTAGTACCATATAGCAAAATAAAAATCAAATCAAATAAAATTGTGTAAAATATTCGTTAAAAGAAATTCAATTATTTCATAGCTGAAAGGTTTATAAGGTCATTAGAGCAACAGGAAAGAGAGAACTCGCAAATTTCCATTTAGAGTTCGCAATTTTTATACTAAGCATAACATAGTGTACGTTTGGGCGCTGTTCCATACAGCCACGGTGGAGCGAACTTTTTTAGTTTTCATTATTTATATTTGTTATGGGAAAAGTGTTTCAATGGATATTTATTTCGATTAATCTATTTGGATATTATTTTTATAATACTATTGTAAAATTTTAGTTTTGGAATAAATAACTTCTATGTATATTTTTATACTATTATATTAATACTCGTATGTATATTTTTGTTTAACAGACGGATCTAGCCCCAAATTGAGAAGTTTATTTTTTTACTAGCTATTAAATTTATT
This sequence comes from Brenthis daphne, assembly GCA_947093115.1. Lineage (NCBI taxonomy): Eukaryota > Metazoa > Arthropoda > Insecta > Lepidoptera > Nymphalidae > Brenthis > Brenthis daphne. Next base: position 18,874,585 of record OX352481.1, read on the forward strand.
TTACAGTATATTATGTAAAAAATATTTATTTTTGCGGTTTAGTTACAAAAATTTAAGTATATATCATAATTATAAATTCGTCATTCACAGAAATTCACATTGGAGCTATTTTATGGATCATAATCTGTCCTTGTAACTTAATAGAAATTCATACAAATGAAAATATTAAATCGCATTAAGCCTCAGTCTTCCGATTCAAATAATGACGTAATGAAATAATTCGCACATTCAATATGACAAATTTGGAACTTCCCTTTCATTCCACATAAATATGGCGCGCTATCAATCAACTTATAATTAATTGCATATTGTCAATGTACGCAGGTGTAGCTCGATTGTGGTTTGTACAGTTGCCACTGAAGTATAAATTCTTTGTTAGCTATTGCCTATGCTTTCGCATGCGTATCGCTCGGTTAAGTTCAATTTTGGCTAACAATTGTTATTAATTGTTCTCTATTTATGGATATTATATCCTTACTAATATGTGTAATAACAGATCGGTTTTTTCAAGGGCTTCGACTGTAGCTTTCTCCGCAGTACATATTATAGTGCACAAGTTATGGGCACAGTGCCCTGTACACTACGCGATAGAGAAAACTGACTATTCTATAGAGAATAAATTACAGAGTGGACTGTACTAAATTGGTTTAATAGGTACTACATACAGAGCTAACCCGATAATATATTCATGCGAATATCACCGCGAAGTCGTTCTGGTCGACCAGCACCCCCCGCTCCTAAAACTACGCGATGCATTGTTGAAGCACTAATGTCAGGCACAATCTTGTCTTCACCAACAAGTCACCAAAAAAGCACTATCTTTTCTTTATCTCTCATTTTTCATTGGGAAGATAATTCAACAGGACCGGTACGAGATGGGTGTAGAATCGACTTTAGGTACGTGGGTGTCGCATTGACAAAACCCAGTATATGCACTTGGCTCAACACGAATCTATTTAAATCTTTTGGTTAAACTATTAGGTGCTAATTAAAATTCACCGAAATTCTATGTCTATTTAAGTAACAAAGTTATTGTTCTTTTTGTTTTCTTTGTAAAATTTCAAAAATAAGTTTCATATATATTTAGAATTGTTATTACTTATTTAAATCTTCCTTAGTTATTACAAATACGCCAAATAGGTACTTATTTATAAAAAAATATTTGCAGAATTTTTGTTATTAACTGTTAACATAATTTATAGCTACTATATTAATATTGGGACAATGCCTTTTATCTTTATTATTATATTACAGCTGCAGTTGACTGTCCTCATGAGTTCAACGTTTTCAAGATGGAAATGTGTACTAAATAATATTATATTATTATAATTATTACTTTATGCCTGCGGTTTTGTGCTCACGTGTTCCAAAGATAACCTTTAATGCTGTAACACTATTATCGGCTGCAGATTATAAGTCCAGGGGCCCATTCCAGGATTCAAGTTCACAGTAACAGTTGGGGTTAAAAAGTTATTTTATGAAAAAAAAAAAACACCAGATAAAAAAGAAACAAATGTTAAAAAAAAATCGACGACATGTTTGGCCCAGTTTGTAGTAAGCCTACTTGCTGTGCCAGCCGTCGCGGGTTCGAGTCCCGCTGGGGGCATTCATTTGTGTGATAAGCACGAATGTTTGTGCTACCCAGTCATAGGTGTTTATATTAATAAAATTATGTATGTCAACTGCCTCGGTGGTGTAGCGGCTAGCATGTACGGCTGCACACCCGGAGGTCCTGGGTTCGAGTCCCGGGTCGGGCCAAGTTTAGTTATTGAGTCTTTCTGTATAGTAAGCCTCAGTAACAGCCCGGAGTTGGGAAGTTGGCGATGTTTCACCCCCGTGCCTCGGAGAGCACGTAAAGCCGTCGGTCCTGCGCCCTATCTCTCACCGGTCGTGTCGAGTAGTCGTTCCACCGGAGTATGAGAGTGACAGGAATAGAGAGTGCCCTTGTGTCTGCGCGTACACTTGTGCACTATAATATCTCCTGCGCAGTTGGCTAGTCTCAATGAGATTGGCCGCCGTGGCCGGAATCGGTCAGGAGAACATCATTATGTATGTATTTAAAGTTTTATATGTGTATCAACTGTTGTGTATCAACTATGTGGTATCCATAACACAAGCCTCGTAGCTTACCATGAAACTAGATGGTGTTGTGTTAATGTCCCAACATAAAAAAAAACAAACATACATTTTTTTTAACATTCAGTTCAAAATAATAAAACACTTAGCCTCTGGACAAGGTATGACAACAAACTTTGTAGTTACGGCTATTGTAATTTAGTATGGTTAAGAATTGTCGCCGAGACCTTTGTCTTGCGATTTGCACCGCTGTAATCTCTTACTGTTGATAATAAGTGGGTTTCTTCATGTTAAAATTTTTAACCTCCGACGCAAAAAGAGGGGTGTTATAGGTAGGTACGTCGATGTCTCTCTGTCTGTGTGTGTGTGTCTGTCTGTCTGTGGCATTGTAGCTCCTAAACGATTGACCAATTTCGATGCGGTTTTTTTCATTTGAAAGCCAATTTCCTTGCGGTGGTTCTTAGCAATGTTTGGTTAATATCGGTCAAGCAGTGTAAGAGTATCAGCTCTTTTCCAAAATGATGCAAGGCATTTTGGCGTACGATTACTCGATTAAGTGCTTCACGCGTGCCAGTGTAATCGTTAAATGACAATTAATTTGCGTAGGGTTTTTTTTTATTTTTAATTTTTATTTATATTCGAAAATTTTTATGATCAATTCAACGTTATTTATTTTGAGCATATATAATTATGTATATGTAAATAGTTAAGTAATGACTCACCAATACTTAGGCTTTGTCTCTGGGTGCTTAACAGCCGATGTTACTTCAGATTTTCAGGTTGACGATTCAAAGGTACTTTTAAAAGTCTATTCAATTAAATATAGGTAGGTACCTACTTTGATTTGATTTTCACAATACTAAAGTGTTTTTTTTTAAAATTCATAGCTAACTAATAGTTAATATTAGACACAATTAATATCATAAATCATTATTTAAATCAATTAATCGCTGCTTTGGCATAAAAATATAATTAAAATCATATAGAAGTTATTGACCACATATCATTAATTTACATACATTAAAAAAAAGTAATGTTACAACAAAAATATTAGGTACATTTAATTGCAAAGCGTTATTTGATTCTTGATTAGAAAAAAATATTTTAAGAAGAACTTTCGAAAAGGCGAAACTAAAGAATAAAGAAAATTATTATTTTTGTTTTCTGCGTTAAAGGATTCCGAAGAAGATTCACTATACGAAAATCGAATCTGCGAGCACCATCATAATAACACACTACGAACTGAGACAAACATCTCGTCAATTTTGACACATAAATTTTTCCGAAAAGCTACACGTCCTTTAACTTGTAATGCTTGTAATACGAAATATCTTATATATATATATATATATATATATATATATATATATATATATTCTAAGTATATAATATGAAAAAAATAATAATAAACTAACGATCTAATTAACTTTTAAATAATGAATAATGTAATTTGTTATTTCAATACCAAGGTTCTTATTACGGAGAAACAAATCACCTTCAAATGTAAATATCTTATAGCACAATAACTTAGCTCATTCACCGTGCATATAACCGCAACTAAACACGCCTTTTTTGTTTTCATTTTGAACTATAAAATATATTTAAATTCGTTCTTTTTGCTTAAAAATAATTTAAGTAAATTTAAAATAAAAATTTAAAATAAATTAATTTAGAAATAATATTAAAAATAATAATTTAAAACAAAGTGTTTGAAAATGGGTGCAATAAAAGTTGGTAGTGAAAAGAAAGTTGATTTGGACGATGTGTTGGACAGATATGGATTATTCGGTCGATATCACGGGGAGTTAATGTGTTTACTTTTCTTAGCGTTTCTCACAAACCAGATGTATAGTTCAAATTACGTTTTTGCTGCTGAAGAAGTTACTTATAGGTAATATTAGTTTAAGACTCTTTATAATATTTAAATATATTTATAATATGTATGTATTTAAAGTTATATATGTATAGGGTATCAACTATCTGGTATCCATAACACAAGCCTCGTAGCTTACCATGGAATTAGATGGTATTGTGTGTTATCGTCCTGACATATTACATATTTAAATGCTTCAAATTATAACCAATACTAGCTGTTAAATCAAAATAAACATCACAATATAATATTAACGCCATTACAGTCATAGAACCAGCTACTACTTTATGCTATATGCTATCCCATATAAGACCACTGTTAATCATTCTTCCTTTTTACATTAATCACGCATAATTTGATTGTTAATTTATGTATAATACTTGCAGCTCATCCTTGCTTCGCTCAGGTTTGCCTCTAGGAAAACAAAAACAAACCTATTCTACGGGAACCATACATTTTTCCGGGATAAAAAGTAGCCTATGTGCTATTCCAGACTATAATCTATCTCTGTGCCAAATTTCATCCAGATCCGTTCAGCCGTTGTGGCGTGAATCCATACTCGCAAACTTTCACATTTAGAATATTTATACAGATTCAAATTATACGATATCTACGTCTAATCCAAGTACTTCTTAATTTTAAAGATACTAAAGTCTTTAAAATAATTTTAAAATTACTTATTGATTTTTTTGTTTAAATATATGGGATCATCCTGTATCCTGTATTATATAGGTACACGAAATTTGTGACACCCTGTTTGCGAGTTGTACCTATATTGAATGTAATAAAAGGATATCTTTAAGAGATAATTGGTACATGAAATAGTTCCTACAATTTTCAAAACTTTTTATCTATGTTTGTTGCTCGAGAATGATTGTATCGGTAATTTTTTTATTGTATCCGTAATAGTTTATCTTAGCGATAAGTTTTTTGTTAAGTTTTACTGTTATCGGTTACAGAAGTTCAAATATATAGTAGACGAAAAGCGAGGAAAATATCATATTGTACTAAACAATTCTAAATTATTATTAAAATATAAATATATTCTTTTAAAAATATTCTTCTAATAATGTAATACAACACAAGGAAATGATACAGTTCTCTCGATGGGTGTTAAATTTGTCGTCGTAGGATGCTCGTTAGCGTCTGGCAATCCAGCTTCGGTGGCGTCATGGTCCTGTTACTTCTTTGATAGCAGAGTAGACCGTGGGAGCAACCCCTTGTTTGTTGTGGTCTGCAGTCTACTTCGGCAGTTAGCCGTTGGGGCGTGATGGTTTAGTGGAAAGGTGGGATGATAGTTTGAAGAGTAAATGTTTCAAAGAACGTGCCGTTGCCTTAGTGCTTGTTTGTATTATATTAGTATTATTTATTTGTTGTACTTTATTGAAGTTTTTCTTCTTTTTTAAAAAACAAAACTTTATTTCTAAGATTTATATAGTAAAGTGATAAATATGTATAGGAAAAAACACATCTTTTCGGCTTTATTAAAGTGAAATGTGTATTTTATATCCATAGGATTGACATTTTAAAGTAATTCTGTATTAAAAACTATCGGTAAATTTGTCCTTTAGACAAACAAGCATTGAGACGAAGAGAGAGAAATGAAGAGAAAGGTGTAGTATTACATTAATACCTACAAAGATAGAGGTTTTCCGATAACGTTTATAATATTGTCATTTATTTGATTCTTTTGTAGGTATTTTTTTTGAATTTTCATGACACTTTTAAAACATTAATCTAAACACAAACAGCGCAACAAAAACCATGTAAGATTTTCCTGCGCACTTTTCCTTCATACGCGGTAGTTAATTATACATACAATTATGTATCTATTAAAATCAGATTAGAGTATCACCAACTTGCGTTGATTATATTGTTTCAAGACGGCAGTGGGTCGTCACTGCAATATAGCCATGTTTTTTTTTTCGGAATGAGTAGTGCTGCTGGCCCTTTTGGCCTTGGCAGCGTCACCGGGCTTTTGAGTTGGACAGAAGGTCGCCTGCAAGGTTTGGACCACGGCTTACGAAACTATCAGTCGGAATGTGGCCATGTGCGGAGTACAGAGTGGGGGTATAGTAAAGCGATCGCAGCGCATGCCGTGGCAGAAATCTGAACAATTCGCGGACACTCAACCAAACTTTCTTTGAAATTTACTACAATTTGTATGTATGTATTTTAAAATGGCCCATGATTGTTGTTGTGTTGTAAACTGCAAAAATAACGGCAAGAATAGTCGGTGTAAATTTTATACTTTTCAATTTAACTATCAATGAAATAAATGAATAGATAACTGCTGTAAAAAGAAAATACCTACTAAGCGATATAATCTAGAATTACGATATCAATAAATCTATTTTATTTGCGTTATATTTTATGTTGTTAATATCTAAATTATCTTTATTATTTTCACTGTTGATGGATCGCAATAATAAAAATACTTTACCTACCGTAAAATTTATGTTTTTCATATTATGAGATTACTAATGTTTAAGCTGGTTTTAAAGGGGGTTAGTGTCACCGATGTTTGACGAATAATGTGGCCTCATATTAAATGACTATTGCCATTTTCTCGCACTTCTTCAATATTTCTTACATGTTATACTAAACTATTTTTTGTTCCTTTTATCACAGTTTAAGGCTGGCAACTTAAATTGAGGTTATTTTTTTCAAAACCCGTTTTTATAATAATATCCATTCTTCTATGCACTCTTCTAGACAAATTCTTGTAAAAACACTATTTATCGTCTTTCTATTTATCTTTCAATTACTATAATGAACTAGAAAACAAAAAAAAAATTTATGGGTTATTATTTGACAGTCCGTGTTAGATATGCATTCTAGGTGGCGTTACTGTCGTCACGGTAATGGTATACTATGGAGGGTAGAAGTAAGGAGGACCGTCTTGTATGGGGGATAAGTTGAAAAAGTGTCCACGTGTAAACAACAAATTATTGTTCGCATACTCACCGAAACGGTGCTAGTGTAGGAAATGGAAATGATATGAATTTAGCAATTATAAACAGAGTGAAGAGTGCTGGGTCGAAAAAACATTTTTTTTTACTTGTGTAGTTAAGAAATATACAGCATTTAAAATCTCAACTATTTACATAGTCAATTGTTATTTAGTAAATAATAACCTGTGAAACTCCTGAAACAACGTAAATAGTGATTTGTTTTTTTATGAATTTTTTTCGATACATCTTTGTTATTTTGATGCTTTATTGTTATTAATATTTTTTTCCTTTTTTAATTTAGTTTCCTACTCTAATAATTTGTGGCGCTCCTTTAAAAATTCTTCCACTTGCTACTATAGCGCTATGTTAATTTGATTCCTTTCTACGGACACTTTTAATACAGTGAGATGGTCCTACTTACTTCTACCCTCCATATGGTATACATTTACCGTGCTGTCGTTCTCATAGTCATATTTTGTAATACAACTGTCCATACATGATAAAAGCTGCTCATGATAAAAGTTTTTTAATATATGTTTAATCTTTTTTTCATTAATATAATTTTTAAAGTTTTAGATAAGTTATTAATTATAGAAGGGATTACATATTCCAATACCCGTTATCCATAATTATTTTATATTTGGGAATTTCTAATTTAATATTTATATTGCTTTTTAGAAAGTGTTTTTCATTGTTTTATATTAAAATATTGTTCTTTCAGTAACAAGTAACGAATTCTATTGTGTACCGGCATTACTTTGCAATAACTTAATAACCCATGATCGTTATCTTTGTACGAATGTTTAACTTTTTCAGGTACAATTGTTTTTATAAGTCTTAACTGTAAGTTGTAGATATATTTGATCAATCTGAGTTTTATATGTATCTAACTAAGACCGTAACTGCTTAGTCCGTACGAGATTATTGACTCACCCAATATCCTATACATCATGAGCAATATTGGAAAAGAGTAAAAATAATATAGTAGTAATACTCTGTAGTCGCGCCTGAGTCCACGTAAGAAAGCCTATGTCACACCATTTTCTTTTCTGAGATAAATAACCTATTTTGTCTTGCTCTAGCCATCTGTTAAAAAAATGTAATAATTTTGATAATTAAAACTAAAACAAAAGTGTTTAGCAATTTGACTCTATGCGTCAAGGGGTTAAAATTACAAATATGGAACCTTTTTTATCAGATAATAGGCACCTTATTAAAAATATCAAACAGATAACAAGCGAGTAAATCACCATTCAAAAATTACCTATAAACTCATTCAACAATCAATAATCGTGATACACGAGAGACATTTAAACTCACATATTTTTATAGAACCTACTTAAGTATCTATTTTTATGACACTGCTCACGCGCATCACACAAAGATTTCAATAAAATTTAAGAACAAGTATCATACGATATTTTTATTATTATGTAATGTCACGTTTTCTTTCACCGGGTGAGTGGTAATATCAGAGGAAAATATCAGAGGTACTTGTACGTGATTAGGGGTTTGAACCCTTTTCACTTAATTTTTCGAGCGAGTGCATTACCATAGGTTTCACCAGTAATAAGTTCATTTAATTATTTATTTATTTAGTAATCAAATAGCATAACAAAATTAACATATTGTACACAAGAAAGAACATTAGCATTGTATATAAATTAATAATGTAACTTACATAATATATTTATTGACCATGACAATATTATGAATTAATAATGAAAATATTGTTAAGTTACAACTACTTATCAGCGAGGCCATTGGCCAAATCAATATACTAATTAATATTATGAATGCCCCTGTGAAAGTACAGTGTGTTATCTGTTTGTTATGTTTGTGGCCAATGTTAATCAATGAAATGTGTCAATATCCGTAAAAGAACAGTTTCTGTAAGATACAATTTAATTAGGATACAAATTGTTTAAATTTCTATAAAATTTAATTACAAGACAGTAATTAAAATTAATAGTTATAAAAATTAACGTAAAAACAGACTGGTTTTCCACTGTAAGACATTTAATTTGCATGAAAATTCTTATAATACTAGCAGGGGCGTAGCTATGCCAATGTAACCAATGCGGTCGCATGGGGCACTCGATTCAAGAGGGCCCAGTGGCGGCCACGGACTATATTTTTATTTTAAAACATTCTTTCGAGGGCGGCCTTCATAGAAATTTAAAAAAAACGCAAAAAAAGTGTCCGAAATTTCCGCATATTATTTCATAATAGGCAAACTGCCATTTTTTCGCATTGGAGCCCAAAAAGACTAGTAACGCCACTGAATACTAGTATATACATTTTTTAATCGACTTCCTAAAAGGAGGAGGTTTTTAATTCGTCGGAATCATTTTTTTATGTATGTTCAGCGATTACTCGAAGACGCCTGAACCGATTTGGAAATTATTTAGGTTTCAAAAAAAAATCGAAAATATCTGATTAGGTATCTATTCTAAATGAAAACCCCCGTTTAGTTATTTTTTACATTTTAGTGCCTGGAAGTTGATTTTTTTTTAAGTTTTTATTTGTTCACCTAACGGTGGACGGAGATGTAGGTTTTTCAAGCACCGAAAGAAACAAAAACCATTTGCAGGGTATAGCCTACAGGCAAAGAACAGGAAATGTCACTTTTTTTCTTCTTTTTTTTGCTTTGTACTGGTAACAAATGTTTGTCTATGATAATTGCATTTCCAACCACTAGTGGTCGCTAAAAATACGTTTTTTCTATGACCAAAGCGAAAAGAACTAGGAATATCCATGACATACCGGTAAAGAAGCAGGATTGTCCAAAAATTACATAGTTTAAAGTTACTGTATACTTTGATCTCAATGAAAATATTATAACTTCTAAACTTTAAGTTGCTTTTTCCTCATAATCTATTGATTAGGAAATTTCCTGTTCTTTGCCTGTACGCTTCATATACATAACATGTTCTTACCAGTACCATTGAAATTGATTGGTTTGAAACAGGTTTAAACAAGGTTAGTGATTATAAATTAACTAGCAGAACCCGCGGCTTTGCCCGCTGTTAAACTACAGAAAAAACTTTGATTTTATATTATAGCTAATAATTTGATGGCTGTAATCATTTTCAAACGTGTAAGTATGATTTTGACTCGCGCGTCAAGGGTTACGTACCGTCAAAATAATAGGTATACATATCATATTGCGTTTTATTTACACAATAAAGAATTTTTAACACTTGCGCAATATGTTTTATTATTTGCAAAATTAAGTTCGTGTTTCATATTTCTTAAAGATATTGTGGAAAAAAAACTTTAACAAAAAAATAAAAACCGACTTCAAAAAAAGCACTAAAAAGTAAAAAATAACTGATTGGTAGTTTTCATTTACTATACATACCTAATCAAATATTCTCTTATAGACCTATGTACATATTATGTCTTCACTATTCAGGAACGTCCATTTATGTAATTAAAAACAAAGGTGACAAATGTTCCATAAGAAAAATTGTTATATTAGCTTCTCTTTTCAGGTGTAAATATGATGCAGAAGGACCATTTAAGTGTGCAGCCAATTCTACATATTATTGCTCAGAATGGGTCTACGATGATCCAGACAGCTTCGTAGCCTATGTAAGCTACTAATTATTTTTCATTATGTCCATTTAGAGCCGCTATACTCAACCTGCGGCCCGCCGGTCGCATGCGGCAGCATCAAAAATCGCATTATAACATATCTTTATTAAAAAAGTAATTACATCGTTAACTTGGAATTACGTTTTCATGAAGACCTAAATAATTTTTGTCTGCGGCCCTCGACACCATGACTAAAACGTGTTTGTGGCTCCTATAAAAAAAGGTTGAGTATGGCTGATTTAGAGTAATACTTGCAGGCACACTTTATTTTAACCTGACTCTTGTGACTCGACCTCACTTTGCTCGTCTTTAAGTCATATATTTGATAGATTCCATTAAAAGGACTTCTTTCTTTATTATATTTTTTCTTGGACGAATGACGACCAAAGCGTCGTTGGGATAGAAACTTTCACACGGGATAAAAACTATCCTTTGAGTTAATCCAGAATTTAAAATCTATCTGTTACAAGTTTCATATGAATCCTTTAAGAGGCTTACTCGCGATTGAGGAACAAAAATCCGACCATCCAATTAACCCTACAAACTTTTACATTTTTAATATTACTTGTAGGATGATTTTCGTTGAGTGAATAAAGCGGACTTAGGTGTAATAGATAGTGCCAGTCAAAGAGAATGTCAAATATATTTTTTTAATATGTTATCCGAATCATTAGCTTGAAATAGGTGCTAAAATAACAGATTTAAGTCATTCCGTTTCCTTGCGTAGAAGAATGGGCTCAAAAATATTTTTGCTTTTTAATAATAATCATCAAAACACTCATAATATAGCTTCCTTCGTTAATACTTATTGTAGATAAGTATATTGGGTAATTCTAGGCAAGAGTTTTATTTATTTTATTTGAATTAAAACTTGTTATCATATAGCGTCTCATAATATTTTTCTTTTATAGTTCAATTTAGCCTGCCAAGACTGGAAAAGAACATTTGTTGGGACAGTGCACAGTTTTGGATACATGTGTGGGCTACTTCTCGTCGGACCCATGTCAGATAAGTAAATAAGTTATAATATATATAATAAAACTTTAAAGTTAAAAAAAATAGGAAAAATTTCAATTCAATGCGAAGTGACCAAATATTATGGGACGTAAACACGAATACTTTAAGTAAGATCATTATTTTTATCCACTAATTTGTCGGATTTTATTACGCACAAAACTAGTTAGAAGCTATAAGTTAATTCGTGTGTTTGGTACGTAGTAGTGTGGATACTAACTTTATTATAGATACATCAGTGAAAATTAAGATGAATGCAGTAAAATGTGCTATCGCCAAAGGCTGTATGCATTCACTCTAGCTGATGGACTTTGCAATGAAGAGACGCGCACTATGGCAGGTTAAATATAAATATTTTGATAAATTGTGTACAGTTGCTCTAGACACACAGTGAACAGGAGGCGTAGTAGAGAAAACTTGCAAAGACTTTTAAAGACTTTTTTATTTAATTCTTATAAAGAGAGTTAAGAAAAAAAATATATAATAGTAGAAATGAAAGAGCTCGCAGTGCTTAATTAGCTGTTCCCTTTTGCTAGCCTTTTTTTAACGTTGGGAAATGCATTTAGGCATATCAACTATCTACATATAGGTGGTTATGTGGGACTCATCGGCAAAGTCAGTATTACCCACTAAAACCAAAGGAACTTCCCCCGCCTAAATGAAGCGTCGCTCATGCACTCAACCAGAACGCCCCGACGGCAGATCTTCCGAAGTAGGCCATAACAACTATGGTTGCTCCAACAGTCCACTCTGCTATTAGAGAAGTACCAGGAGCAACCCGCTACACACCCACCGAAGTGGGCCATCTCCCAGTGCGTTTCTTGGCTTGGCACCCGGCTGTAATAAAGTATATTTTTATGTAAATTTAGATTTCATAATAATTAATGCTTTAGGCACTTTTGGTAGTAGTTCTAATTGGGCAGATATTAAAATAATTTTTTATACTTTGACATAATGATACGAATGCATTTGCTTTTTGTTTAAAAATTAGGTCTTTTCTATATGCCAGTGGAATATTTCTTTGTTTTTCATGAATTTCTATATATTTTGATTCAAATCACTTTTTACATTTTCAAAATTTAAATTAAATGTCAGTATGTAAGACCGCGAGGAATCTATCGCCGGCTCAGAAGGCAGTTTTGCTGAGAAGAGCTGGCGAGAAAATCAACAGTTACACTTTTAAAATAATGTTGGCAAAATTGCAATACAATAATTTTCTACTTATCCTACATACGTGAGACCTTTAGTCATAGTGATAATATATTTTTAATTTTAGACATAAATTGATGAAAAAATATGTTATCTATAGCTGAAATTTTTAGAGATTTTGAGGTAACAAAAACAACAGTTAATAATAATAAATGGCACATATTATGTAATTAAGATATTAAAATTAGAATAGTGTATAAGGTATAAAAAATGCAATAGAATAATAAAAAAAAAGAATTTGGTACTAAAATTCTTATCACTTGTTATTAAAAATTAAAAATACTTTTATTTTAAGTCAACGTACTGTCATTAACAACTAGAACGTGTCTTTAAGGAAATAAAGTAAAAACCATTATTTTACAATGTATAAAATTGCTTTGAAACTGCGTCTCTCTTATCATTTGAAAACAAATAGGTTTTGGTTGTCAATATTTATTTATTTCAAACGCCGATAATATTATTGAAGAGCCACATCTTTTTCGACTTCAAATAAATTTATTATGACTTCTGACAGCAAACTTATCTGAATCGGATAAGTAGTTCCGGAGGTTAATCTCTAATACAAACATACGAATGCAATGTAAGAGTATACTAATATGTAAAACCTAAGAATTTGGTTTTTGGTCATCTGAACGCAGGCGGAGCCGCGGGCAATGCTAGTTTTAATTAAAACTTTTTTTTCGGATCTTTTCGCGGATTTATTTTGATTTTTGGTTCACGATATTTCGAATACTTTAAAACAATCATGGTCATGGGAGAAACAGACAGTCAGTCAGAAAAGATTTTATTTCTTATTTTATTCAGGAAACAAACAGTACAAAGTAATACAATTAAGAAACAAAACATAAAAATAAATAAGTAATAAAAATAAAATAAATAAAGATAGTTTTAGTTACTTATAAATTAAGATTTTAAACAAATGTATAATATTTTTTGACAAATCTTGCATAGAATAGTTTGAATCTTATAAACCATGTAGTTATTTCCTTATTACTTATAAAGAAATATTTATAATATTTTATCTATTTCTTCAGATTCGGAAGGAAGAACACCGCCATTGTTTTAGGAGTCTTGGGAGGTTTGTGTGGGGTTATAAGAAGTTTTTCCACATGGTACTGGTTTTACATAGCGATGGAATTTATGGAAGGTGCTATAGGAGATATTTGTTCACCTTTGTTCGTATTTTGTAAGTATGAATAAATATTCATCTAGTCTATTTAAAAGGAATCGTTTCAGGCAAATTACGATATCGTAAATAATATACGTTATTTTTTTTAAGAATCATTTTTTAACTGTAACAATGTAAATGTACATCAGAAAAATTGCTTTATTTACAAATAATATTATTTTTAAAAATGTTGAGACGTTTGTGCAGCATTGCCTCCGCGACATAACTTGTGTTCCATAATTACTCGTATTGTTATTGTGTCCATGTTGATGAAAAAGATACAAATATAGTAAAAATAAAACACTAATCAATAAATAAATGACTGAATTTGAAAATAGAATAAAATTCATTTGAATTTAGAATTTATTGCTGGCCATTCATAAATTACGTTTCAAATGGCCAGTATTGTAAAACGGCAACTTCATAGGTAAAGACCTATTATATAATCAAAAAAAAAAGATTAAACCTTTAATTATACTAAATTAGAATCAAATCCACGACCTAAGTGGTATTTCCCATCAGGCTGAACCCAATGAAACGTACCACTTAGAATTCTAAGTAGTATGTTCCATTATAATAATAATACAAATATAATTATACAATCTGTGTATAATTATACGATCATAAAATACTATTTTCTGTCATTTCTTACAGCATTAGAAATTGTATCAACTAAGAAGAAGCTAACATTTTATATGTTAAGTGGATTTGGCTATGCATTTGGTGGTGCAACTCTAGCTCTTGCAGCTTGGCTTACCCCGAACTGGAGATGGCTCCTACGTAGTATATACGCTCCAGCGTTTCTGTTCGTATCTTACAAATACCTTATAGACGAAAGCCCAAGATGGCTTCTAGTTAAAGGCAGAAAAGAGGAAGCGATAGCAGTTTTAACGAACGCTGCTAAGAAAAATAAAATAGATATTGATAAGAACAGTCTAGATAAACTGACATACGAAGTCAGTCCAAACGTTACGTTTAATGAGTTAATCCGAAACACGTTCTCATCAAAACAATTGCGTAGACGTTTCTTTATCTGCCTGGTTTGGTGGATGACTTCGACATTTGTAAATTACGGGCTGGTGATTAATTCTGTTTCTTTACAAGGAAATAAGTACATAAATTTTGCTCTAACATTTCTGGTAGATATTCCTGGCAACGTAATTATAACATATGTTCTAATTAAGTTCAAAAGAAAATTACCTTTGATGCTATCATTTTTCGCTGGCGCTGTGTTATGTATATCTCAACCGTTTTTGCCAAGTAAGTAAGACAGACGTTTATAATTATGATTAAGCGTACGCAAATATTTTAAAAGCTCTTATTTATATTTTTGTACAAAAATCTTCTTTTTTATATACAAATATATACTTTACAACTTTTATTCTTAGCTGCGAGTTTATCTTACATATTATGTACGATGTAATATCAATTAAAAATGTTATGTAAATGATTATCGGGAGCGGGACTCGAATCCGCGAATCAATAGAGATACTACCTGCTAGATGCTTTTCATTAAAATTACATTTTTGTTTTTAATATATATATACATATATATATAAGATATACATATTTTTCTAGACATTCCCTGGCTATCAATTCTTTTCTACGTGACAAGCAAACTGATGGGTTCCTTCTTTTTTTCCATCACTTATCTGTACACATCGGAACTGTTCCCGACGTACACAAGGAACTCGATGCACGCACTGTGCTCCTCGCTCGGTCGCATCGGCTCTATTATAGCACCGCAAACGCCTTTACTGGTAATACATACATATACATATATTGTTTTTCCTTCTATCACAACAATATGTGCCTACTAATACTATACCTAAATACTATGTGTGTTTGTTGATCAACGTGACTTATAGTTTTATCTTATACATAAAACTATAACTCATAATATATATATTAATAACAATGACCAGAATCTCGTTAAGTAAAACAAAAGCGTACTAATAAGTACATACATATATTATAAAATGTATATTTAATTTTAACATATCGTATTATTTAGACACACTTATACAATTTTCAGGTAACTTACTGGTCGGGTCTACCATCTTTGGTTTTCGGATTAGCCGCTTTAATAGCAGGTCTTACCACTTTATTAGTACCCGACGTATCGAATGACTCCCTCCCGGACACAGTACACCAGGCGGAAGCGCTTGGGAAATCAAAAAAAGCCTTGGAGGCGCGTAATGAAGATATCTCTCGACAGTCGATAAATTGATTTATTACTATTAAGCCAGATTTTCAATGGAATTTTGATCTAATTTAAATTTTCAGGATAAGATTAATTTTATTTTGTTATACGCTTCACTAAAAATTCTATAAAGGATTTAATGATTTTTTTATCATGATTAACACTATATATCTGCTATATAAAGTAAGAAAATATTTATTTTGAAATTACTTTTAAGTACTGGCTTTGATGTGATGAAGCCTAAATGAAGCTGCATATGTAAAAAATCGGTCAAGTGCGAGTCGAAATCACACACAAAGGGTTCCATACTATCGTACATGTACTTTTTATTAATATGACTTTTACTCTATGTATGTAGTATATTAACTTCGGTGATCGATTACGAACATTAAAAAATGGTTCTCGTATTTTTTTTTATTATGTTGTGTTCATGAGACACAGCCATCTGACAGACGGACGGACGGCCGGACGGACGGAAGAACGAACGGACAGCGGAGGCTTAGTAATAGACTGTTGGCACCCTTCGGGTACGGGATCCTAAAAATATCTATATACTAATAAAGTGTTACTACTTACTAGAAATAGGTATTAAAGCCTTTAATATGCTTCATTCTAGATAATAGCTGTTAAATTATAAAATTTGGCTAATATTCATCAAGTAATAGAACATGGATGATTTTAGTGCGAATTCTTAAAAGTTTTCCCCTTAAGCGTGATATGGACACTAAAAGCTATATAATCTGCATAAATTGACATGTGAGTCGCAACGGTTAAAGGTGTTTACTTTTCACATATACCTACATATTATGTATGATAAGACCATTGAAGTGAGTGTTCTTAGGATTTTAATCTTAGTATACACTATACGCGTACCAAAACCATCCACCCGTGTTTCTACCTTAGCTAAAATATATTTTTTGCGGGCTTTTGTAGTTTTATTTTGCTATTTTGATCCTAAGAATTTGAATTTACAGCAACCATGGTCACGAGAGAAATAGTGGAAAAATGCAAAAAAAAGAATCATTTAAAATTTCAAATATATATAAAGTATACTTAAATTCTATAAAGATAGATATATTAAAATATTTTGATAAACTTTGTTACCGAAATAAGATTTCGAAATTATGTATAAAATACATAAAATGTGTTCTTAGCACCATATAATTTGAGCTAAAATTCTCTAGAAGTACTTAAACATAACTAACGAATTAGTTATAATCTAATCATACGAGTGAGGGCTTATTGGCATTCGCAGTGTCTCTCATCTTTAACACTCGATGCGGATGTGTAATTGCGATAGAGTTGCAACGCGGGGAATAGTCCTGTTTACAAGCTTACGATGTGTATACGATTCGCTTAGTAAAATAATAATAAAAAAAATATTCTGTATTTTTTACTTTTTTTATTATTTGTATGTATTTGTATATATTACTGCCTCAATGGTCGACTGGCTAGCATGTACGGCTGGAGATCTGAAGGTCCTGGAATCGAGTCCCGGATCGGGCCAGGTTTAATTATTGAAATTTTCTGTTAATATATTTTCAGTAGTCGCCCGGAGTTGAGAAGTTGACGGCGTTGCACCTCGGTGAGCACGTAAAGGCCGTGCACCTTAACTTTTACTGCGAGTGTCGAAGTTCCGTCCCATCGGACTTTGAGAATAAAAGGAATAGAGAGTGCACTTACATAACTCTGCGCGTACAACTGTGCACTATAATATTTTCAGCGCATCTGGCTAGTGTCAGTGACATTGGTTGCCACGGCCGAACTCGATCAGGAGAACATTATGTATGTATGTATGTATGTATGTATGTATGTATGTATGTATGTATGTATGTATGTATGTATGTATGTATGTATGTATGTATGTATGTATGTATGTATGTATGTATGTATGTATGTATGTATGTATGTATGTATGTATGTATGTATGTATGTATGTATGTATGTATGCATTCAGCTCTCTTTAACGTTTCACTGCTGAGTGCGAGCCTTCCTTCACCACGCTGGCCAAGGATTGGCGGAATTCACATATCTTTCGAAAACTTGCTAGGTTCTCTCAGCGATGAAGGTTTCTTTACGATGTTTTCCTTTACCGAAAGACAAGTGATAATCATGCTGGAAATGATACTTCAATATTATTATAATTAAATTAGTAGATATAGGCGTGTTTGTCCGTTTGTTACCTTCTCACGGAGTCATGGCCTAGCGCGTTAGTTTAGCCTAGGCCTAAGTTATTCGAACCAATATATCTCCAGGTAATACCTCCAGGTAAATTTCTTAATTCTTTAATTAAGATTCTACGAAATCATTGTTAATTGTAACGCAGGCGTGTCCGCGGTCGTTGAGGGATTAACAAAATTTGATTTTTAAAAATGAAACAAATAACTTAATTTTTATTCTGCAAGAAAAACAAATAATTTGGATTTTCTATTATTTTGTTATATGATAAAAAAAATATTTACATGATTGACACAATCAATATATTACAGCTATACAAAATAAAATGAAGAATATGCCAAAAGATTAGTCTCACAGTTGCAATTGGAACTCACTTTTTGACCGACATCCAAAAAGGAGGAGGTTCTCAATTCGTCGGAATCTTTTTTTTTGCGTTGTTCACCGATTACTCGAAGACGCCTGAACCGATTTGGAAAATTTTTTTACTAACTAAGCTAATGTACTTGTTAAAGCTGTAAGATTTGATGTCACCACAAGAATTACGTTTGATTTTTTTTTAATTACCACGATGATAACGAAATACTAAAATGTCTTATTAAATTGTTAAGCGAATTTATTAGTCTTGACAGTAAGCCTGCTAAAAACTTTTAGTAATGTTTGCGCTAGTAATATAAAGTCACAGGACTGTGTAATGGGTAATAGTACATATTTAAAACTTATAAATGTAAAATTAGTAAACGATCAATACAACTGAATAATATAAGCAAGATTTTAAATTATTATTTACTAACATAAAATAAGTTTTGTACATACTAACAGAGTGAGTCATAGTTGCTCGAATTAACGTTGTATTTATTCATAGACTTATTGAAAGACTTAGATTTCTGACGTTTGGCTACAAT
Source organism: Brenthis daphne (assembly GCA_947093115.1). Classification (NCBI taxonomy): domain Eukaryota; kingdom Metazoa; phylum Arthropoda; class Insecta; order Lepidoptera; family Nymphalidae; genus Brenthis; species Brenthis daphne. The sequence goes on from OX352481.1 coordinate 18,893,762, forward strand.
TTTTACGAATCGTACCGTGCCCGTCAAGTAACGAGTCAATGATGCCGTCGTAAGCTATTTTCAATTTGGCCCCGCTTGCACCTGCGGGTCTGCTTGCAATATTAATCTGCACCGCAGTGTATTGCATATTACATAAGCTATTGAATTCTTTTTTGTTTTAAAGTTATTTTCAATTTTATGTATAAACTAGCATAAACCAAAAAAGGTTTTTGTTCAGAATTTCATGGGTTTTAATTTTTTTGTGCGGAACACTAATTGTGTTTCTAAAATAAAAGTGACCCAAGTTACTCCTTATAACATCAGATATATGCCAATAAAAATCCAGTCGCTTTGGAGATTAGCCGGAACAAACAGACTGACATATAATTTTATATGCATTTAGTAAAAAGCTGACAAACAAACAGACACCTTAATTTTATCTATCTGTATATAGACTTTATGTATAAACAAATTTTAATCATCATTAATTTATAATATAGGTATGTATTTTTAAAATATTAGCAGAATCTTTTTCGTCCAGTATTTTTTCTGTACATTTATTGAGATTGGGAGAGTTTATAATAAAAATTTGAATTTCACTTACATTTTTTAGCGGTCTGGTCCGAGCGGTGTCTAATCATTAAGGGCAAGTAACTTAAGTAGATAACTCTGTGTAATTAAATAACGGTTAATTGATTCTATAGAAATAGTTAAAACACCATTATAGTATTAGTTGTATTTTAGTTATAAAAAATAATTTACGAGCTATAAAAACTGCGAAGGGTTTATGGGAACTATCACACCTGTTACTCGCTTTCCTTCATTGTTCATTCAGCAATGGCTGTACGTATCTTAAAATAGTATTTAGTATTTACCTAAGTATAGAGTAAAATTTCCAATATTTATGTTATATTTTGCTAGAATTTTATGATTTTAAAATATATTAAATAAAGAATACATGAGATTTCTTCGTATCATCCGGAATATTCTGATACCTATTTATATTATACTATTTTATTCATGCTTCAGTTAACTTAGCCGCAAGCAAAATCTTGTTAAATAAACTACCTATAGGAAAGCGTTATGCAGTAACTGGTTTCAGAGATAAAGAAAACATAGTGAAAGTAGCTCCTATCCTCTCTTTATCACCTCAACTGGAGCTATCATATGGAGTGCCACCTTTTTTGCTTATATTTTGTAATTCAACTTCCTGGCTGTTCATATGAGACACAATGTTTACGGCTTCAGAAGCAACGCAGAAAATATTGGCTTCAAAAAAAATTCTTAGAAACATCTATCCGAATTTTAAAGGCATATTAACTAATATAAAAGGTATTTCTTCAGTAATTTTTTTTTTACAAATATACTTTTTTTTCTTTCTTACAGATGTCATAATGCTTAGGCAAAAATAATGTTCTAAGCGCCATTTTTTTCCTTGCTAAAAAGAAATATAATTATTTATTAGCCTATACCGATAACCTCAGGGATAATTTACATCAGTGAAAGGGGTTTTTTTCAAACGGGTCATTAGTTCAAGAGATGACAACATAAATTTACCTTCTTAAAGCCAAGCAAAATCAATAAATCTATAAAGGCCAGCTGCTGAATCTTTAGCGACTTTGCTACTCATTTCCAATTATTATTATTTAGTATATTTTTTTAAATTTATTATCAGTATTTTAACCGACAATTAAGACTTAGGTTTTATGTTTATAATATAACCCGCGACCGCGGACACGTCGGCGTTACAGTTAACAATAGATTTCTTAGAAATTTACCCTATCAGTTAATATTGTTAGCTTAGCATTCTAACTACTCATGCAGATAAAAATACCACAAGATTGAATAAATTACTTAAATTTTAATAACAAAATAATATACCATTAATCAAACCTACATTATATTTTACTCACACAGTATCTAATTCTTTAAAATTGTAAATTTTTAGGGTTCCGTTGGCTAATATACTTTTAAAATAACAAATTAGTGTGTTAAAACCACATTTTAATGTTCTATGCTACGAAACCCTTGAAGTGCAATTTACACTCGCACTTGTCTTATTTTTCAATTTATATTTACATAGAAAAAAAGATTAGTACCTTCAGTAGCGGAGTCTTAAAAAAGATAAGAAAATACAGGTATAAGTGTGAGTCTTATTTCAGTTACATTTATTTTAAACATAACGAGATCAGAAAGCTGGAACCGTCGGCAGGCTTGTTATAATTATTATCACGTAGCCCCCGTTCACCAGGTATGCACTCCACGGAGCAACCGTTGGACATTTTTGCTGTGTCATCTAAGTTATTTTGTGGCTTCTACCTTTGGATTTTGAAATTAGATATTGGATTCCACAATTTATCATTTAAGATTTCTGAGATGCTTTCAAATTGTTGCTTTATACTTTTATTTCTAAGATTATGATTTAACAGTTAAAAATAATGGATGAAAGAGACAAATTTCGTATGAAAGAGAGATTATTTAAAAATTTCTTACAATATAACAAAATAATTACATTAAAATTTCCTATTTCTTGTTTGTCCGAAGATTGTTTTTATAACACCTTATAAACTATATATACTAATAACTATATATTTTTGCTTTTTTATATAGTATATAAAAAAGTACCAGTAACTAACTGCAGATATAATATCTATTGGTTCAAATAAAAAAAAAACTATTTCGAACACAAATTCACAATCAAATGTACAGCAGATATCGCAGACGTTCGCCAAATACATAAAGTGTACCAAATAGGTATTTTGCCTTAGAATTTCGTACTACAATGCGCAACCAGCCAGTTGTAGAGGAGAGTGTCCACACTTCTCTTTTTGTAATTGTTACAAAAAAGTATTTTTACTGAAACATGGTTATTATATAAGTATTCCATTAATAATTTAAAAAATTGACTCAATTACGAGTAAATTGTTGAAGATTTTTGGATAAAACTAGACACAGATTAACTATATTATAGTAATAGTAAATATAATAAATAGCTATGTATTTGTCCCACTAATGGCAATGTTATTTTAAAAAGTTTTTAATTTATCAATAGATGGCGCTGCTTCAGAACTTATACTTAAAGTATCGTGTCATTTGGACTTAAAATGACCTTGTTACCTTTAATTGTCAAAAAAGCTAATGAGCTCGTTTAACTCAGGCCTGAGTATTGTTTATTCAATAAATCAATTAGCCTACGTTAAGAAAAATATTAAATAATAAAGCATTAAGTACATTTCATTATTATTATTTATAGGAGGTATTAAGTAAAGAAGTTGTTTTAGACATCACTATAAATTTATATATTATATATATATATATATATATATATATTTATTTATTTATTTACACACTATATATTTTATAACTTAATATCAGTACGCTATATTACGTGTTCGAAGAAATTTCAAGCAGACAAATGTATACACTCCCTCAGAGTTCATAAAAGAGCATCGCAGGAGAGCCGGTACGCTCAGTATTATGTTTAATATTTTATTAAAACATTTTCAGGGTTAGGTTTTTTATTATACTCCTGGATATCCTTTTTTCCCGGACACCGGTGGGCTCGAATAATGTTGATATTATATCGACCGGCAGAACTTTAACGAGGGGCGTTGCGCTATATTGTTGAATAATTTGGACGGCATTGTACGCGCACAATGCTGCATATCTGATAGGGTTATTAATTAATTAGTTATCGGTATCAATGTTGTCTTTGTTTTTATTTTAATATCATAATAAAGTGTTTTTTTGGTAATTAAAAATTTATAATCAATTTGCATTTCAGGCAGGGTATACAGGGTAGGGCGAATAATAAAAATAGTATAATCGTTAATTAATTATACTGATAGCCTTTTATTAATTTATTATTATATTTATTATTATAAGGTGATATGTATTATGATGTTATATTTGGCGTCCTGTAACTTGAGGTTTATCTGTCACAGATACGAGCGAGACATGAACAGATATCGTATAGTTGTCTCGCTCGTGTCAAAATAGGATTTTACTTCTTAGGTTTGCAATTACATTCATTTTGTGTAAATGATTGTGAATATAAGTTAATATATTTTGCATTATTTAATATATTTTGCATTAATATATTTATAATATGTATGTATTTAAAAGTTATATATGTGTAGTGTATTAACTATCCGGTATCCATAACACAAGCCTCATAGCTTACCATGGAACTAGATGGTGCTGTGTGTTAATGTCCCAACATATTTATATATTTATTTATTTATTAAATAAAACAAAGTACCTACTTATAACATTTTGGCAACAATTTACAGCGTGAAATTTGTAATACTGCTGCATATCATGTTTATTGCAGGTATTCTTTACCTGTTCTTTTCCAGGTAAGTAAATAATAATGTAAGTCTATCATTCCGCATTTTCTTGAAATTCTAGATCCTATCCTTGCTTAACTCTATATAAGTTACCTTGCTCTCGTATTATTCAGCCCTTTATAACGTACCACTGCTGAGCACGGGCCTCCCGTCAATACGAGGGGGATCAGGCCATAGTCCACCACGCTGGCCAATTGCGGGTTGGCGGACTTCACATGTCTTTCGAAAACTTGCTAGGTTCTCTCAGACATGCAGGTTTCCTCACGATGTTTTCCTTCACCGTAAGTCAAGTGGTAATCATGTTAGAAATGATTCGCACATGAAAATATCAGAGGTGCAAGACCCGCGCTTTGAACCCGCTTCACTCGGTTTCCCCAGCGAGCGCGGTACCACTGGGATACCACTGCCTATATACCTACCTTGCTCTCGTAAGTAGATATTTAAAATGTTAATAAATAAGGAAATATTATTATCTGAATATTTACCTTTCACTTCCCATAATACGTCATCCTCCATGGCCACCATCAATATCATTACTTATTCAGCGTTAGAAGCTATTATTGTTGTAAAAATACAGAGCGGTCAGTCAACAAAAATTATTTATTCTAAAGGATGCCTGCAACTTATTTTAAAGGCAGCCTAATGTACGTCATTAAAATTCAAAGGTCGTGACCCGACATAAAAATTCAGAGGTTGTATACAGTTTTCCCTCGTCTCTGGATCTGATGATATCTGGTCGTTTTAGCGTATTACCGACCGCGATTTTATCTTCATGATTAATTTGTTTAAAATGACCAGGCTATGGTTAATAGCGACCTTACGCCTAAAATTATTTAATTTTGCGATATGATTTCCAGCCACATGCCATTATTACGTCGCAAGTAAGATTCTGTGAAGATGGTATGACACATTAAAATATTCTCGCTATATATATCCTATAGGTATTTATCATGATCAAGTCAATAAAATTATTAGAATGTTTATAAATTACATATAGAGAAAACTTTATTTGTAATTACATGTATTTATTTCTATAATAGGAAAAGAAAGAGAAAATTCAAAACAATGCCTGATATCTAGGAAGAAACGCTGGAAACTTCCTTTTTACCAACTTCAAAAATAAAGTGATGTCAACAAAGATGATACATGAACAGATACATATACGTAGATTTAAGAAGTATGCCCTTAGTACCTAATAAAAAATGATAATTGTACTTTTAAGTGATTTTGAAGTCCTTTTATTAGCAAGGACCTGCCCTCGATGAGAGGGGGATCAGGCTATAGTCCATCACGCTGGCCAAGTGACATCACATATAAATATAAATATATTGGGACATTAACACAGCACTATCTAGTTCCATGGTAAGCTACGTAGCTTGTGTTATGGATACCAGATAGTTGATACACTACACGTATATAACTTTTAAATACATACATATTATAAATATATTAATGAAAAAAAAATTACCCAAAAAAATATTGGAAGTGCGAGACTCTGATGTGAATCTGCTTTACTTAAGTTTAAAGCGAGTGTGCTACCAATAGACTTAAACTGCTAATTATCATATTATATTGGTAATAAAAATACAAAAATAATGAGTTAACCAAACACTTGCCAGCTACTTACCTCAAAGGATTTTCTCTTTAAGGTCTACACTCATCCGGATCAAATGGGGATCCGTTATAATGGAGGGAAACGATAATCTACAGATTTCAGTAATCCACCTATCAAAGCCGACGCGCCGCCTGAATCTATAATTTTTATAGCTCTCGATATTGTACACTTTTTATAAGATACCTTGAATTCTCTCTCAGTTTATTTTAATCTTGCTATATTCGAAGAATAAAGTTCAAATACTTCATTGAATTTAATGTGAATGATTATAACGTAATTAACATTTTATAAGTTATATTAATAGCTTTTTAATATATATATAATAACTATTATATTTTATTAACTGCCTCGTTAGTCTTCTGGTTAGCGTGTACATTGTACACTGCATATTTGGAAGTCCTGGGTTTGAGTCGGGCTTTAAGCTATAGTTATTATGTTAAGGAATTCTCAGTGAAAACTCAAAGATGAAAAGAGTTGTGTAACGTGCCTCGTAGAGCAGCATCGGTTCTGGGCCAATTTCTTACAGATCGTATCAAAAGGGTGTCCTACCGGATTTTGAGACTGAAAGAAATGCATTTGGGTTTACGCATACAATTGTGCACTATATAAATAAATAAATAAATATGTTGGGACATTAACACACAACACCATCTTGTTCCATGGTAAGCTAAGAGGGTTATGGATACCAGATAGTTAATACACTACACATATTATATAACTTTAAATACATACATGTTATAAATATGTAGTATAAACCATGGGTGTTTATACTAGTTGAGTACAAACAATCGTGCTCATCACACAAATAAATGCCCCCAGCGGGACTCGAACCCGCGACTGCTGGCACAGCAAGTAGGGTCATTACAAACTGAGCCACATATGTGGTCTTCATCTTCGTATATATTTCCTTAGCAAATGCCTATCATTAGAGAGATTGGCCACTATGGTTGAAATCAGCCAGGACGACTTTATTTGTATTTTATACCTGTAACCAATGTAGAAATAATCACAGCCTACTTTGCTGTAAAGAGATATTGATTAATTTAAATCTCAATTAGTATTAATTGATACCTCACATTTCAGCCTTTAAAACTTTCATTTCGGATGTGACAAAGATTTTCCTTGAAAGAAATCGGGACGCGTCTAATGCCTAAACTTTGTCCAAAGTTTGACAAGTTGACAAGCGTCATTTTGACATTTTGACAGTTGACGTAAGTTCACAATGCTATTAGTTGCACGAGTACGAAGAGAATATAAGACGAGAAAGAGGTAAATTGGATTTCAAAATTTGAATTTATAATGGAAATTATAATTTTATATACGAAAGTGAATGCATTTTGCCAAACAAAAAAAAATTGTACGCACAGATGTATAAAATGTGTAAAATTATTCGATATATGTAATGTCACCTATGTGCATAAGAAAATGTCGCGGGCTAACAACTTTTTACCAAAGTTACGTTACCGTTGGGGTTTATCACACCCCACCTCGTATGGGGCGGGATGAAAAGACACTTTGTACACGGAGGGTTAATATTTTTTTTACAGTCAGTAATAGTCAGATTTTGAAACATTATGCATCTATTTTTTGAGGAAAGGCATAGCAATCCTATTTCCTACTAATATTATAAATGCGAAAATTTGAGGATATATGGATGTTTGTTACTTTTTTACGTAAAAATTACTGAATGGATTTTAATGAAACTTTACAATAATGTAGCTCATACATCAGAATAACACAAGGCTACTTTTTATCCCAAAAAATTCACGGTTCCCGTGGGATTCATTTTGTTTTTCTAGAGGCGAACCCGAGCGAAGCGGGTGTGAGTCACTAGTTATAAAAAAAACTACACGGGCGGTTTGTTGCAGGCGAAGTTTTAGTTATAATATATATGGTAAAATTATCCCACAAAAGTTTAATATTTTAAGAGTAAAATCCACGAATAAAGTCGCGGGCACCGCTAGTCTTAATTATGCATGGTATATAAAACTACTGATTTTAAATGAAATACATCGGTTTTCGGCTGTCATCAGCGGGATAAATAATGAGACCGAATTGAAAATGTAATCAATTAATAATGTATGTATTGCAATTTCATATAGTAAAAACAAATTGTACGGGTTTTGTAATTGTGAAGGGAGCGTTTATGCTCCATTGTCAGTAATATTTATAATTATCAGCTCGTCGTCACGGTTATGAGTGTACGATGGAATCCATACTAATATTATAAATGTCCAAGTGTGTTTGGTTGTTTGTTTGTTTGTTTGTTTGTTTGTTTGTTTGTTTGTTTGTTTGTTTGTTTGTTTGTTTGTTTGTTTGTTTGTTTGTTTGTTTGTTTGTTTGTTTGTTTGTTTGTTTGTTTGTTTGTTTGTTTGTTTGTTTGTGTGTTTGGTTGGTTGTCCTTCTTTGACGTGAAAACAGAATGATGGATTGGCGTGAATTTTTGTGTGAAGATAGTTGATGGGCTGGATAGCGATATTTTTACCGCGGGAGATTATCTACTTCCCACGGGAAAATACGTTATAATACAACCGAAAAAAATATTTATGATCAGAATTACTTGAAACTTGTTATTAATGCTCTTTAACACAATTAAATAAATACATGTTTTAGCATTTTTCGAAATTCATCTCTAAAAGGGGTAAAATAGGGCATGATAATTTGTATGAAGCCTACCTTTTTAGAGGTTTTTTGTAGTTTTAGCTCGAGCGAAGCCGCTGGTTCTGCTAGTTTATTATAATTCGTTATAACTTCATGTGTAATATTAATTTCATGGGGTTGTTTACATTGTATATGTCCCAAACAATTATTAAAAAAATATCTTTGTCAGTATCTCAGGCATTGGTATGAATATCCGGAATCCGGATTTTAGCTTAACGGCGATTTTACTTACAAAGTAAAATAATAAAAAATACAAGAAAGTTGCAGGTATTTTATAGTGGTTTGTATAGTCTATATCAGGTGTAACGACACTAACAGGTGTATACAACATACAAGGGAGTAAAACTAAAGAAGAACGGGGCCTAAATATAATTTTATTTTTTTCTTCATAATAACCTATTTAAAGAGTACCTTTTTAATACTATTTACTGAAAATACTCAAGCGGAATATATCCGAAGCGGAAGTGACCGTCCGGATGCCGCCCGCTACATCTGCCCAGTGACGTCACTACCGGAAATACCGCTCTTCGCTTTTGACATTGCCGTAGCCTTCTGTTATTTTGTGCAAAATATGCGGTTTGTATTTTAATTTTTAATAAGCTTTAATATATGTATGTTACTGTAGAAGCCCGTATATTAGTAAATTTTAGGTTTTGCCAACATGAGTTGGTAAATGTAAGGATTTTATAAAAGTAGACGATGTTTGGGACTTTTATCATCAGAGTTTGATATAATATGTTCTATCGCCTAAGCCTTCTCGTTAAGGTTACTTTTATATTAAACCTAGACCCCCCAAATCATAAGTAATTTACCAACCATCGTTGGTGAAACTTCGCATATATCAAACTCTGATGGTAAATGTTCGTAAGGTTGTCTCTTTTTTATAAAATCCTTACATTTACCAACTCATGTTGGTAAATCCTAACATTTACTCGTTAAACCTAAGATTTACTAATAAACGGGTTTTTACAGTAAAATATATATTATAATATATGAGTGTTGATTCAGGTAATACTTTTAGCAAAAATGTTTGTATGTTTGTTGATAAACGTAATAATTTCCATACGGTGAGTCCTAATAATCTGTCTATCTACGATTTTCCTTACCAGCCGTAGGTATTTAATACAATTTGTAAGGAGCTTATGTTATTTATTTTTTTAATTAATTAATTTCTAGTGAGGAACTCTTTAGATTGATAATTTATTGAGGACCACCGTTAGAGGTTAAAATTTTACGGCCGACGTAGTTGATCCTGGTACACCACATGCTTCCCGTGGGATATAAGTCTGTTGTTACTTAGGAATATTTGACCAAAACAAAGGAAAAGAATAGTGTATAATAAAATAATATTTTTGGTATATGCCTCTGTAGACAGATGGCTTAACAAATGATTGTAATAAGCATCGGCGCCCTGAACGACGTGTCGTATCAATCTCAATTTTTAGCCTATTTTTTAGACGTACACAGTACACAATCTAGCTGGCAAAATTATTTCCAGTGGTCTACATTTGCTTCTACTAACTAATATTTAAATGATTAACTTTAGAATTTTTATTCATATCTTACTTGTCATCCTTTTTCGCGGATATCTAAATTTAAACAGGGATTTTACTAATAGAATTTTATTTCTTTAACTTTTTCTATATACTTTCGTTCATGGCAAATGCACCCCCTTGCATCCTTTTCCCGACGCCCATGGCTTATAATATATTTTTTTCATTATTTGAGTGAAAATTAAATTTAAATACAAATTATAAACCTTGAAAGTCATTTGTAATCCTAATAAAATATTTTTTTAACGTGATTGCCTCATTTGCATTGCACGGTTTCAGATTAAGGTCCTGGGTTCGGCTTTTTAGCCAAATAATCGCAGTAATTCCTTAGGATTAGTGATTTGAACACTTTCAGGCACAAATATTCATAATATTTTCTTAGATTTACGCGAATATTTTACATTTTAAAATAAAACTATGCTTTCAGTTTTTTTTCGCGGGTTTATTTTGATTTATGGTCCCCGACGTTTCGAATGCTTTACAGCAGCCATAGTCACGTCAGATACTAAGGTTTTAGACGTCTTAAAATTCAATATATAGTGATTAGAGAAAGTGCCTACCTACAAAATTATACATATTATTAGTATCTTAAAATATCTGTTAATTTTAATTTACTATGCAATACTTTAATTTGTAAAATATCTGTTAATTTTAATTTAAAATTTAAAACTAAATTCCTTGACCTTTTGATGACCCTTTTACGCAGACTAGCTGTGTCGGATCATCATCTCAGTGAACCATGAGAATAGAGAACATAGAGTCATATGGTAATGAAGATCCCCTTTTGTAGTATAATATAGTATATTTTTTTGAGAATTTTTATTAAGAGGGTTTTATCATGCTGCAAATAAGAAAAAAATTGGTGTTTTCTGCATATTTTTATTAGTATACATTCACTTCAATTTGAACATCAATGAAATTTTATTTATTTAGTCCTTAGAGTCTAAAATACAGGCTTCAAAACATATTTAATTAATTTAAATCAATCGGTGGGTGTAACGATATGTCTGTATATATACATATATTATTACCAATATTTTGTAATAGAACGTCTAAAATAATATGATTTTCAGCTTTTGATGGAAGTTGAAAGACACGTTCTATGCAGTAGTAACTTTATTTTATAGTTCAACGTTTTTGAATATACGATAAATCCATAATAAGTCTGCTGTCTGCTAGCCAAAACACTTTGTAGATAAAGTCTGTAGATAAAACTATTTGCCAGATAGACTTATTTTATATTTGATATAATATATCAAATATAAAATATATTATATTATATGTATGTGACCTCACGTGTTGTGCCAGCGGCTGCGGGTTCAAGTCTCGCTGTGGGCATTCATTTGTGTGATGAGCACGAATGTTTGTACTCCAGTCATGGTTGTTTATACTTATAATATGTATGTATTTAAAGTTATATATATATATATATATATATATATATATATATATATATATATATATGTAGTGTACCAACTATCTGGTACAACAACAGGCTTCGTAGCTTGCTATGAACTGGATGGTGCTGTGTGTATCCCAATATATATATTTATTTACATATTATGTTGAAGATCTGACAATGTAAAAATTTAAATCAATTACTTTTCTAAATTATATCTAATCGTACTGACTGATTTATCTAACTCATCGAGGAATGTTGGGTCTCAAATAACAACTCAAAACCATTTCCTCCAATAGCCTAGTTATTAAGAAAGTAAACAGCCACTGCGTATATCGAAACCTTTTTGTTATGGCACATGAAAAAACTTATATTATAATAGCATACGTTATGTCGTCGTTTCTATAAATGTCAGGTTGTGAAATTTTACGGTTCGAAATTGTCTTTTTCGTTACAAATGTATGTATTTCTTTGTAGGATTTCAGGAGGGGTCATATTCTGGATGGCTAGGACATTATCACGATCGATATCATGCGAGATTCCCATCACGTAGCGAGTTGGAGATCAAACGCCGTGATTTCCTTCCAATGTGCCGCTTCTTTAGCGTTATTACTCCGCGAGGGAATACTATTTCTTCTCAACCGACTTTTAAGACTCGGTACTCGCTTTAATAATTCTTAATGCGATACGGTTGTAAAATGTGATATAGTATTGTCGGTATTTTTATTACCTCAACCTATCCATTGGGGGGTGATCAGAGAGTGTCATAGTAACTTACTATTTTATTATCCACTTCCCTGAGATTACCGAATACCAAATTCATGCCTTCCTCCTAAACTAAACCTCTTCTCTCCTTTAACTATCCTACTATTCACATAATACTTTCTTAGATTTACGTCAATATTTGACATTTTAAATATAACTATTTTTTTAGAATTTTGCGCACAGTTATTTAGATTTTTGGTTCCCGACGTTTCGAATGCTTTACAGCAATCATTGTCACGGGAGAGATTGTATATTTAAAATGTCCTACTGTTTTATTACTAGTAGTACTATTCTATGGCTTAATTTTCAACCATTTAGAAAATATTTAATTGGATATAAATTAAAATAATTAAAGTACAGATTAAATTGACGTTTATTTTAAATAAAACTATTTTTTTGGATTTCTTCGCATATTTATTTAAATATTTGGTTCTCGCTGTTTTCAATGCTTTGCACTGTAAAGTTTACAGCAGTCATGGTCACGAGAGATGCTAAGGTTTTAGATGTCTTAAAGGAATGATCTATACCTACATATAATAAAATTCCAACTAAGCCGAATTTGTACATGAAATAATTTTTTCTTATATAGGAAAATCTTATTAAAATAGACATTACTATCGATACAGAGGGCGAATCTATAATTTTTGAAATATTTGTCTGTCCGGTTCTCTGTTACCGCATCACAGAAAAACTACTGGAGGGATTTTGATAAAATTTGGCATGGTGATATCTGCTTATCCGGTTCAACATATAAGATACTTTTTACCGCGGGAAAATATCTCATTTTTGAGAAAAAATACATAAACTGCATTGTAAGAGTATACTAATATGTAAAACCTATACATATAGCTGTCACACATAATATCCACCCATAAAAACCGAAATATAATTTTATTTAAAATGTTAAATATTCGCATTGGTAAATCTAAGAAAGTATTATAATATGATTAATTTTTTAACAAGTAGTTTGAGTTTATAGTTTTAGAAAATTCTAAAATAACAGAATGGAAATATGAAAAACATCTTATATATATGTACACTTGGACTCAGGTTTAAAACTTGATGTATGATATTACCAATACTTTGTTATAATTTTAAATATTAAAATTTCTTAAAAAAATTGTATCGTATTGTATTTTTTGTTAATAAAAAAAAATCTAGCTCTCTCTTTTCTTAATATTTATTTCAATTTATGAGAACATGACATTTAATAACAGTTTAATATGAACATCCTCGCTTTGCCCGGAAGCGCCCTTATGAAAGACTATTTTTTCGACTTAATTCAAAAATAATATTATATCGGTGGCTTATCTATAGATAAATAAAATTAAAGTGTTTGTTTGTAATGTCAAAATAACAGCGTTTTACTAAATGCATATGAAACTATATATGGTACTTATAAAAACACACAATTTTTAAATTTTTTGTCTATCTGTCTGTCTGTTTGTTCCGGATAATCTCTGAAACGACTGGACTGATTTTGACGGGACTTTCACTGGAAGATAGCTGATATTATAGGGAATAACATAGGCTACTTTTATTTTAGAAAAAGAAGCGGGGTTCCGCTCAAATAAATTAAAACGTAGGAGCCATACCTAGGAGCGAACCCGAGCGAAGCGAGGGTGAGTCGCTAGTTATTGCTAAATGTTCGTAAATTATAGCTTATAATATACGTAATACCTCTTTTTATTGGTAAAAACGTATAAAAAAAACACTAGTTTAGAGATTAGCCCGAAACAACAGATACTTACGCTGACTTCAACTTATAATATGAAGTGATTAGGTATATTATTGTACAAAATACAATCAAAGACGCCTCCATCAATAAATATAACATAGAATTTTTTTAAATCCGGATATCTAAGTCGAAATGTGGATAAATACTTTTCTCTTGCAGCATCTGTAAATATTTAGCGAGTCGCAGTCACGCGCCACATTGGATGGGCGTCACGTCCCCCTGACGTCGCCGGCCAACTTTCTTGATTATCAACACGCGGAGAGAATCCCGACGACGCTCGCTAATCATAACACGCCTCTTCAGCTCTCTTGATTGGGCCAGCTCGCACACTCTTATATCACATACGTTTAGAATGTACATATTGAATATAGCGTTTTATTTTTTCAATGATTTTCGATGTCGTTATGTAACCTTTCTACCGAAGCGTTTTAAAAATTGTGGTTATAACCAGTTGTAAAGGTATAAGTGATATTATAGATGAACTAGCATTGCCCGCGGCTTCGCCCGTGTTTGACCAAAAACCAAATTCTTAGGTTTTACATATTAGTATACTCTTACAATGCAGTTTTTGTATTTTTTCTCAGAAATGAGACATTTTCTCGCGATAAAAAGTATCCTATATGTTGACCCGGATAACCAGCTATCAGCATACGAAATTTCATCAAAATCCCTCCAGTGGGTTTTACAGTGTGTGAATATTTTGAAGAAGAACAGAAGGATCGTAATGTAAATTTTTTATATATTAATTTTAAAAAAATCTCCAAATATCACTTTAATTGATAATTATACGTATTAGTTAAGAACAGCTGTACGTTCATATGTGAAGCTACTGAATAAATTTTGTCTCACCATAAACGTGCCCAATTGTAGTTTAAACTTTGTACCAACTTAACAAATCATAATTCAAAATAAAGTATCTACTTAAAATGTGTATTTCATGTAAGTTTATTTGCATTCACACTCCCGCTAGAACACTTAAAACTTTTTATATCCATTTAAAGCAGCGGTTACTGTCGCGTACAAACCTCGCTAAGTCAGTGTTACGCCCTGTTGTAAATCAAAAAGTATTTATGGAACAATTTGACTCGCTAATGCGCCTTGTCATAAGCCCATGTTAATAGCGCTTCGGGTCAAATCTGAATACAGACAACCGTTAATGATTTTTGTTTTGTTTTTTTATTGAAAAAATGTTTTTGTTGCTTCTTTCCTTCACTTAGATGTTTTTAATGGATGTCAAGGAATATTTTTTCCATTAGGATAATTTGCTTAGGATTTGTGTTGTGTGTAGGGATATTTAAGGACAATTAACATCCCGCTTTTAGCTGAAAATTGTTTCTTTTATATAGAATTTTAAAATATATATATTATGGACAATTACTAATAACTTACGTCCTTAAATGAATTTTATATTTATTTATAACTAGTGACTTACCTTGGATTCGCTCGGATGAATCCCTAAGCTTGAATGGTTTATGAACACAAAAAAGGCAAACATCTCAACAAAAAATCTTTTTTTTGGGTCAGGAAGCTTTGCAGGTGTATACAGAAGAACCCACCAGAGTTTCGTCACAAGTGCATAGAGGATAAACATACGAGCGTTAATTTTTATTTACATAGATTTATTAATAATATATATTACATAGATTTATTAATAATAAGTATAGCAACCTTTAATTATTATATTACATATAGTAGCGTATGTGTTCCTTCTGGTTATGGTTTATGCGTTTGCTTTCCATCCAAGCCCGCTTTTCGCATTTTTCGCATTTATTGTAGTACATAGTTTGATAAACGCTTCGTCCATCTTTTGAAGCAACCGATTGAAGTATTTTTACACAAAGATAGTTTATGGTATGTAGGATAATAAACTGGAGAATAGGTACTAACGCCATAATCACTTGCTGTTTTCGTGCGATTTTATTTTATGGCCAAAAGACACTGGCGGCGTGTCACTAGTCTCAAATTAAGAGCGCCAATTATTATGTTTATTTTGTAAGTTAAACTCATCCATACTTTTTATATTATAAATGTGAAAGTAACTAGAGTTACTTTAGACTTTGAGCGTGTATAGGTAACAGATAGATCTGTTACCTATACACGCTCAAACTACTGAATAGATTTCGATAAAACTTGGCAACAGCATAGATTGCATGCTGTGGCCGGACATAGACTACCCTTGCACCCTGCCGCATATCACGCGAATGAAGCCGTGGCCAAAACTAATCTTCTTTAAGATTACATTAATTTTTCATTAGGTTCATTTCACGAAATGCTATGATACTATGATTTCTAAAATTTAACCACTTACTGTATTTCATACCTTCAAAACGATTGGTCGATAGAATTAATTCAACTTATTATATTCTCGAATAACTTTGTAGGTAGCACAATTTATATCGAGCTATAAACTTAGCTAACATTACAACGGTCAAAGTAAAGTCTGTCTCAAAGGCAGTCGTTTTTGAAACACTAACTATATTAGAAGATGGTAATTTAACTTTTTAGTATCTAAATATTTAATCAGGAAGAAAATGTTATATATTGGTTATGAAATAAATTTTTATGAGAATATGTTCCTTGATGTATGAAACTAAATTGAATTTTATTAATCATACGCTTTGTATGTTCAGATTTATTTTTAACCCTCGATGCAAAAACGACGAGGTGTTATTATTATTATTAAATAAGTTCGACATGTTTGTTTGTGTGTGCGCGTATGCGTGCGCGTGCGCCTGCGCGTGTGTTTGTGTCTCTCTCTGTCTGTGGCATCGTAGCTCCTGAACGGATAAACCGATTTTGATTTTGTTTGTAAAGGTGAATTAGTCGGGAGTGCTCTTAGCTATGTTTGATGAAAATCGGTCCAAGGTGATCGGGGGTTTTTAAAATTTTTAATTTAGTTATATATATTTTTTTCTTATAAATAAGCATATTTTGATGAAATCTGACTTTTATTTGTTTGGCTTTCATCTCTATCGATGAAAAGGATACTTTCATAATAAGAGCAAAGGATTTTGAAGTTGAAAGCACATATGATCGACTAGCGACTCATCCTCGCTTCGCTCGGGTTCCTTCCCCATTTTTCATAGGTTGCTTCCCCATACAAACTTTCACCTACATTTTCACTCCCTTAAGGGATGATTTACGGGATAACACTATATCCTATCCTGTCCCAGGGCCTCTCAAACTATCTTCTTACCAAATTTCACCTAAATCGGTTCAGTAACTTCGGAACCCATTTGATACAAACAAACAAACAAAAAAATTCCTCTTTATAATATTAGAATAGATATATTATAAACAGGCAAGGACAAAATAGTTCAGTATCTTTTTCTCTTCTGTTTTTTAAACGAGCTTTAGTATTATTAGTAAAAAAATTGGAAACAGTTTTTTTATATAGTAGATACGTAAATTCTATTCATATATGATTTCCTCAAATTTTCAATTATATATATATATATACGACAATATGACAATGACTCTGTCTTAATAGTGTATATTTGTGGACTAACATTGTTTATCACGCAAAAACTTGTGCACACACAGATACGTTTGGCTCAGTTTGTAGTGTGTTTGCTTGCACTTGCTGTGTTAGCGGTCGCCGGTTCGAGTCCTGCTGGGGGAATTCATTTGTGTGATGAGCGCGAATGTTTGTACTCCAGTCATGGGTGTTTATATTTATAATACTCGTATGTATGTATTTAGAGTTAATGTGTAGTGTATCAACTATCTGGTATCCATAACACAAGCCTCGTAGCTTACAATGGAACTAGATAATGCTGTGTGTTAATGTCCCAACATATTTATTTATTTATTTATTTATTTATCGCTACCGATTTAATTCAGTTAAACTGTTCCAAAGATTTCCCCGGGCAAACAGACAGACAGACAAAAAATTTAATAAGGATTATTTAGGTACTGGTATAATACAAATAACTATGTACTTAAAAGAACCTTTTTATATTGAAAAAACAGACAGACACTCAATCACTTGATTGAGTCAGTATTTTTGTTGCTTTACGCCGTAATACGAGAGCAGATGTGAATTAAATGAGAGACTTGAGTATTAACCTAACAAGAAACAAAGCCCCGAGCAAAACCTAGTTTATTATAATTAAAACCTTAATATGAAACTTAAAGGCTAACTTTAGAACCAAAAGCATAAAATTAAGTCCATCCATCGAGCTTGTCCATACAAAAAACAGGGAGTCCGGGTTGTTCATTAGTCATGCAAATTCGCTACGGGGTGGAAGCGTTAACGGCTTGATGCAATTATTACAATATCTTGTAATATGCTAACTAGGGCTATGACTGGCTCCAGAGCCGTCTGTTTTGTTCTAAAGCTAACGTTATGCAACGTTTTTTGAAGAACACTGATTTATATTCAAATTATAATTTAAATCAGGTATTGTCAGGTAGATAGCTGAGGTAAAAAATTATAAACTGTATATTATTATAATAAGCGATTCGGCACGTTTTAATTTTTTTGAGCGGAACCCTAATTCTTTTCTAAAATAAAAGTAGCCTATGTTACTCCCTATAATATCAGCTACTTACAGTTAAAGTCCCGTCAAAATCAGCCCAGCCGTTTCAGAGATTATCTGGAACAAACAAACAGACAAAAAAAAATATGTGTTTTTCTTATAAGAAGGTACCGTAATTTCGCATTTAGTAAAACGCTGTTATTTTTACATTACAAACAGACATTTCAATTTTATTTATCTGTATAGATAGATATATGGATAAAGTTGTATTATACAATAATATTACGTATAGGTATATTATATGGGGATGTAAGAAAGATTCACCATTGAGCAAGAAGAAAATTGTCAGAAATACACAATTACAAACAAACAATTACCTGAGATTTTATAAAATAAATATACCTACATAGGTATATAACTTTAAAATATGATCACTAGTTACTATAAAGATATTATATTACTATTCTTATTGTGTAAAGAAGTTATATTTATCAAAAAAACAGTCTAAAGAGTCAACCTGAGATTCATTCTACGCAATCCTATGAAACGTCTCCAACAATTTTGCAATTAGCTTAATGACGTTTATTGAAATACTTTGCGGAACTCCAGAAGAAGTTTGCCGAATAATATGAATGAGATTAAGCAATCAGTGAGTTCATCGATTTAATTAAATTTTGCGAAGGCTAATCAATCAAAACTTGAGTGTTCGCTTCTAATTTGGGATTTGTGCTTGAATAATTAGAGGTAATGTAAGTTGGATGCTGTATAAGGGATGTACTATTCTTAATGAGTTATTTAAATCTAAAGTTAAAGATAGGTACATTATTAAGCAAAGCACTTATAATAATAATAATAATAATCTTTATTTCAGACGTAAGTACATCCATATATTGTTAATTGATTAGTAACAATTATACTTAAGACTATGTTAGTATTGTTAGTATTTTTTGCATAAAATATTACTTATTTATTCTTTATTTATCTTAGCCCAATGGCCAACTCCATCCAGTGTTTCTGAAAGGGGCAGTCCATTCTGGCCGAAATACACTTTAAAATACTGTTGTTGCTATCGCGTAGACGCTGCATCAAAGAAATAGCTTTCTTGCGCATAATGGCATGAAACCCATCTGTGTGTGCCTCTGCGAAGATCTTTGAAGCACTACAACGCCACGACAGCCCCAACAGCATTCTAAAGGCATTATTATATTGCACACGCAAGGCGTTGTAGGCCCGGCGCGAATATGCCACCCACAAACTACAGGTATAAAAGGACTGACAGAACGCTTTAAATAGTGTTATTTTGACGTCCTTCGTACACCGAGCAAATCTGCGGACGACCATATTGCTCCTAACCGCCAACGCCCTGCGTTCCCTCTCAATGTCATCATCATCCCGTAGATCGCTAGTAATGATGTGACCAAGATACTTAAATTTCTCGACAACGCTCAGCGATACACCATTTAGACTCACGAGCGGGACATGGCGTGGTTTTAATTTTTGACACTTAAACACAAGTATTTCACTCTTTTTTGAGTTGTATGCTAAGCCATGCACCTTCGCGTAAGTCTCACAGGTAGCTATCAGTTTTTTTAAGCCGGCTATGGAAGGACTGAGCAAGACCATGTCGTCTGCGTAGCTTAGATTATTGACACAGGTGTCGTCAATGTGACAGCCAACATGTGTGTTACTCAATTCCTCCACGAGTTGGTCAATGTACAGGTTGAAAAGCAAGGGTGAACTCAAACCTCCCTGTCTCACTCCGCACTCCAATCTGTATTCATCCGACAGTGCACCGACCCATCTTACTTGATTTCTCTGGTTAGCATACCAGTATTTCAAAAGGGACGTATACTCCGCCGGTATACCTGCGTCCTTTAACTTGCTCCAAAGTACATCATATGAAACAAGATCAAATGCCTTAGATAAATCCAGGAAACACGCATATACCGGCGTACGCCTTGCAGTATAGTACTTGACAGTATGCTTCAGACTAAGAATAGCGCTTTTTGTCTGTAACTAGTAAGCACTTTAAGTTTATAAGTGTGTGTATGTTTGTTACTTATTTGCGCTGAAACTGCTGGACAGATTTGGATGGAATTTAGTTCATAGATGGCTTACATTCCAAATATTTTATATAGCATTAAATTATTACATTTTTTTTATGAACGTCATGAGTCTACTACCAGTTCGGAAAGAACAAGCCTCAGACCTGAGAAGAACTGGCGAAAGAAATGTAGCTTTGAATAATACATATACTACTATTAGTACTAATATAGGCCAATAGATGGCGTTGTCTGTACATAATGTTATAAATACAAAAGACACACGAGCAAATCGACTATAAGTCACCAATACTAAAATAATGCTAAAAATGACGTATTGTTATACACAAGTACATAGTTTTTTTTAATATAGCTACTGCAAAAATAACTTTTTTCATTGTATTTTTAAATAATTTCATAATAAACAAGCTTGATTCTGCTGATGACAAAATAAACATTTGCATATTATGCCTATATAATGAGTCCTCTAAAATAATAACTCTATTTTGAAATCTCCAAAATAAATACACGGCTTTTAGCAATTAAGCTGTCACACGCCACAAATTGTATCGTGATAATGATTTTTGATGCGACACTGCGGCGTAAATATTCAATAGGCTCTCCACTCATGAGAGGAGTTGAATGAATTATGTTATTGACGAGGTTTTATCTACGGACTCGTTTACGTGTTGCGGAGATAACATAGCTAATACCACTCACCTAAATCTCTATCCGCCAGACATCTCTCCTCTATCCTCTATCCGACAGTGAAATTCTCTTTTATAGAGAATTTCAATGTGTGACGGATATAGTCTCTGCCCAGCCATTGCGGAGATTATCAGGTACAAACTGATGAACACAAAACTGTTTTAAAGTTTATTTATTCGAAGCAAGACTGAAAGTAAAGAATAAATCTTGAAGATAGATATTTATTTTTGGTTTTCCCAAAATTCACAACTTTTTGAGTAGCAGATTCTAGATCTTAATACTGGCAATTGATAACATTTTAAGACGTTTCCAATTTAACTTGATCAATTATTCTCTTTAGTAAATTATAACATAACTCCAATATGTCGGATTTCACTAAGATATTAATATAATAATTTTGTATAGAGTAATTCAAATAAATTATCTTCAGTTTCGTGATGTAGGCCAATTAATTATAAATTTCTGTGTTAATAAGCCGATTTTGTAGTTCAAATAATTTCATCCCGTAATTGGAATATAAACGCGAAATTATACATAAAATATTTTTAATATATATAAGGTATTGAAATTTTTCTTATAATAAGTATATAATATAAAAATATATCTAACTAGCGGGTCTAGAAAAACGTAGACAAATCTTTCCCACGGAACCGTATATTTTTCCATTCCAGGATAAAAAGTAGCCTATGTGTTATTCCGGACTATAATCTATCTCTGTGCCAAATTTCATCCTATCAGCCGTTTTGGCGTGAAAGAGTAACAAACATCCATACATACTCACAAACTTTCACATTTATAATATTTATACAGACTAGCGATTCACCCTTGCATCGCTTTGGTTCGTCCCTAGTTAGGTTTTATCGTTTAGTATAGATTTCTTAGAGTTGAGATATTTTCCAGCTATAAAAAAATATTCTATATGTTGACCCGGATAACCAGCTATCATCATACCAAATTTCACCAAAATCTATCCAGTGGTTTTCTCGTAATGCAGTCACACACCGACAGACAGACAGTCTAAAATCTAAAAACTAAAGATTCGGCCTCTGTATCGATAATAATGTCTATTTAAATAAGATATTCCAAAAAATATTTAATGTACAGACTCGGCTTAGTTAGAATTTTATTATAGGTGTATTTCTCAGCGCCTTAAATTTTCGATCTCTGGAGGTTTATCTCCGTACCTGGCTAATAAAACGGTTTGAAATATTTTTTTTAATGCACCTTAGACTATTATCTAACTTGGACCAATTCCGTTTGTTTAATAATTGCATTCTAAATATATAAAAAAATCGTTTGAAATTCGTTCTTCTGATTTATATGACGTGTCCGTCCCCATTTTTCTGAACAAAATTATAAATAACGCGTTATCTTATTGAAAAAACAATATAAATTATAATCACATCGAAAGAAGATTAGTTATCTTTTAACAAAAAAAATGTTTAGTTACATCTACGTTAGTTTACTTATTAAAAATAAAGAAATAAAAGATGTCCGGCATAAAATTCTGATTAATATGGCGCGCGCGTCACTCGATCGTACTCAGCGAAATACAAAAAGTGAGACCATCACTATCCCCATGTGGGGTTGTCTGTTGTGCGATGAACGGGTCCAAAGGTAGACGTTCGGACAGGTCAGCGTCAATCAGGAGATAAAAAAAAGTAAGTATTTGATTCATATGATCATGATTCAGGTGGGTTTCTGATTAATATGTCTAGTTTACAAATTATGTTACAGTTTTAAAACTTGAATCTATGCCCCAAAAAACACGTTTGAGTTATAGATGTTTGTGGTCAAATGCGAATACCGATGTAAATATATGTCACGGATAATCGAAGATTTTAGGTAAAATTCTGATTTATCTGGGTCTGATTCATGTGATTAAAACCCCATATGAATCATAAAGTGGTACATTTTGTTTAAGTTATTTATCATACAATCATCATTAAGATCAGGTCCTAAGCATCACGACACCGCGACTGCGACACAGCGACAGAAAAATGATATAATATATAGTATAGAATGTCACACTGACGGATGCAGTGCAAATACGCATTAAGCCATAGCTGTACAGTGTACTGATGATATATATGGTGCTGCTCAGTCCATCAATTAGATGGTTGCAGGGGTTCATTTCTATTTGTGAAAAATACTTTAAAAGTCATGGTTTACTTTACAATAGTAAAAACTCAGTTACTATGGTATTTAAATATAAAAATGAATCTGATTTTGGGCCTAATTTCTCTAGGCATAGATTAAAGGATTTATCATATTATATTTTAGTTTAAATGTTTAATTTTATTTATTGTTCTTAATGTAGGAAACCTTTGAATTTATTTTATTTAGTTTTTAATTTAATTTTAGTTTGATTTACCTACTTTTCAAATTGTATGGAAAAGTGTCCGAAATAAAAATTTATTATTATTATTATAAAATTAATAAATAATAAATAAAGTTATAATTAATAAAAAATAGTAATATTATTATACAGACTTAGTTTTTTTTGATTTTATTCCTGTTTCTGATTCACCAGTCACGAACTTTGATTCATATGGGCCCTAAAAATCTCGGAGAAATACCCATAGGTAAGTATAGATGGCTGTATTTTGAGAAGCAAGGTTTTTATATAACTTATCGTTTATCGAAAATGATAATTATTCGTATAGATTTCAAAATTATCTTTGAAATTTCAAAATTATTATACAATATCGAATATGGTTATTAGTATAAGAATCGAAACAATGGTTTTTGGATATAAATAATGTATATGGAAAATGTCTATATATACTATTTTGTGAAAAAGCTCAACCTATTTCACTTTTACTAGTAGATTTAGTCAAGAGTGACAAAGGCTAAAGTAGCCTTAAAGTAAGTAAGGAAAAAGGGTTCCCGCATGATACAGGTTTGAAAAAAGGGAATTTAGATGGCAGTTTGACGACATGTTTGCTCATTTTGTAGTGACCCTACTTGCTGTGCCAGCGGTCGCGGGTTCGAGTCCCGCTGGGAGCATTCATTTGTTTGATGAGCACGAATGTTTGTACTCCAGTCATGGGTGTTTATATTTATAATATGTATGTATTCAAAGATATATATATATATATATATATATATATATATATATATATATAT
Organism: Brenthis daphne; assembly: GCA_947093115.1. Classification (NCBI taxonomy): domain Eukaryota; kingdom Metazoa; phylum Arthropoda; class Insecta; order Lepidoptera; family Nymphalidae; genus Brenthis; species Brenthis daphne. The sequence goes on from OX352481.1 coordinate 18,918,181, forward strand.
ATATGTAGTGTTTCAACTATCTGGTAACTTAACTACGAGTGGAGCCGCGGGCGGAAACTAATGAAAAGTAACATTATAGTTAAAATATAAAGTGGAAAAATATTGAATATATCTTGTAGTTACGTTCAGATTAAAAATGTTTAAACAGCATTTCTCTTTATTTATTTATTTATTTTGGAAACAAACGGTATTAACAAAAAATATAGAATAGAAATTAATTAACAAATCTTAACCAATAACAGTTTCCAATGTTACTAAAAGACATATATGTAAGGTATGAGAGAAGATGCAAAACATAAATGAATTAATAATATTAAATGAAACAAAAATCTAACAAATTAAAAACAAAGAGATAGAGAAACAACATCAATAAATTAAAAATATCTTAAAATATGAACAATTAATTAAATTAGTTAATAATAATAATAAATAATATTATCAATCACAGCTAGCATTATTTAAATTGTAACTAGCATTATGTAAATTCTTTGTATTATTTAAGTAAAATTGAAAATATTCAGCGTTTCTAAGGATAAGATCTTCGAAAAATTTTCAGTAATGTATTGACTTTTGATTAATATTTCACCATTCATTTCTGTGAGTGGATTTAAAAATATTCAGTGCTATGTAAGATTTGCTTGCACTTGCAACGTTCCATAGAGAAGGCTGTAACATACCTATATGTTCATGAAAACCTTTACCGAGAGGTACACAAGTAAAATGCGAATGTTAAATTTATTTAACGTTAGTTTTTTTTGTAAAACTTATTTTATCTAATTTTTATTTATAGATGAAAAACTTTTATGTGCTAACTCATTGTAAAACTTTTACTTTTAATGAATTAAACAATGCATATTTTGAAACCTATGTATGTATATTTATGTAACAAAGTCGGGTTTGTTACACCATTTATAACTCAAGAACGGCTCGACTATTTCTATGATTTTTGATTTGTTGGATTTGTCTCCGCCTCAAATAGCAGAATAATTATTAAAACATCAAAAAATCTCACGAAAAAAATATGGCTAACGCTGGCTAATAACTTTTTATATCTATTACTTTATTTACATATCTGTCAAAGTTATCGCCAGTTCGGAAAGAATTAAAACGGTAGACTAATTTTAAAATAGTTTTAGAAATATATTTTTTAATCTTTATGGTAATGGCCCTTGACATAAATCTTAGTGCTATTCATAAAAAATCATTCATAAGTACCTATAATTGCAAAGAACGGCATAATATAGAATTTTATTCAGGAACTTCACATGTCTTTCAAAAACTTGCTAGGTTCTCTCTCGATGGTTTCCTTCACCGTAAGGCCTTGTAAGTGGTAATCATGTTAGAAATGATTCGCACCTGAAAATATCAGAGACCCGGGATTTGAACCCGCTTCACTCGGTTTTGATGAAAGGTGGTTTTGATGAAATTTGGTATTTTGATAGCCGGTTATCCGGGTCAACATAAAGGATACTTTTTACCGCGGGAAAATATCTCATTTCTGAGAAAAAAATACAAAAACTGGTTAGAATAAAATCACAATGATATATATAAAAACGTACCTAGCGACGAACCTGAGCGAACCGAGGGTGAGCCGCTTGTATAATAATATAGCATAAAATTATTGTTTCATGAACCCTCGGTGCGTTATACTTTCGCTTATTCCATTTTTTCTAATAATTATTAAAATCCTTTTAAAAAGGTTTTAGTATTTTTTCTACTTAATATTCCAGGCTTATCTCCAAGACGACTGAATAGATTTTAACGAAACTTTTACAGGTATTTTCAGTATAGACTCTTTAAAGATTCATGTTAACTACCTTGTATTTCTGAAATATTTGAGATTACGTACGCCACGATAAAGGTGTATATGCACATTGTAAGTGATATTATGTGCTTACCCAAGACCTGGGTGTAGCCAGAGCGGGTCGTTAGTTAAAAATGAATCAATAATAATAAATGTTGGGACATTAACACACAGCACCATCTAGTTCCATGGTAAGCTACGAGGCTTGTGTTATGGATACCAGATAGTTGATACGCTACACATATATAACTTTAAATACATACATATTATAAATTATAAATATAAACACCCATGACTGGAGTATAAACATTCGTGCTCATCGCACAAAGGAATGCCCCCAGCGGGACTCGAACGCACGATCGCTGGCACTGCAAGTAGTCACTACCAACTGAGCAAAACGTGTCGTCATAAATTAAATAATTATTACGAATGTTGAATACGACAATGTACCTACCAGTACATGTTAACAGATATTTATTAATAAAAGAACTTAATTAATTTGGTCTCGCTAAAAGACCGATTGATAAGTTAATTTGAAAATATATTTTGGACATCTCTTCATTACGTAATTGATTTAAGTGAATCCATTATATAGTGAAATTCACGTCAATTTATAGTTATTGAGAATTTTTGAAAGGACAGTATTGATTGAAATATTCCAGGGAAAGCTCTATATAAAACGTACGACATGACTCACTACGCCCATTAATTATGTATTTACAAAGTTTAACCTATAAAGCTCGGCTATGTAAATACATAATGTTCATATCTATACCTATGTAAATTCGATATCGAATCAATTGTCCAATAGACATTGTTTAGTAGAATGGATATTACTTTTACGTATATACTTTTATATAATAAGTAAAATATACAAATAAGTAAAATTTTAACTTGTAACTGCTAGATCGATTTTGATGGGACTTTTACTGGCATATAGCTGATGTAATAAGGAGTAACTTAAACTTGTATTTTATAAAATGAATCAGGGATCCGCGTAAAAAAATGAAAACCATGAAATTGCGAACAAAATCGGCGTACCTAAGTCGCTAGTCCAAGATATAAACAATCCCTATTACCAATTTTAATAAAACTAATTGAAATGCTCACTTTTGTATGTGCTTATTCATTAACGATTTTTTTAATTACAATACTCAGCCCGGATTAATGTTCTACAGCAAAGATCTTACCAGTTATCTCGCAAAAAATATACAATATACAAACATAAGTTACTTCTTACTGTACCTGCTTGCTACACAAGTATTTCAGCAGTCAAGAACTAGTTGGTAAATACAATTTGAGATGCTATTTGTCGTAGCCGTTTTCTCTACAAGTGAGCCGAAATAACTGATATATACTCGTATGCAAACAGTTATTACTAGCAAATTTAAACCATTAATATATTTAATACTCTAGAAAAACAAAAACAAATTATCCCACGGGAACCGAACAATTTTCTGGGATACAAAGTAATCTATGTGCTATTCTAGACTATAATCTATCTATGTGCCAAATCTCATTCATATCCATTCAGACGTTTTAGCGTGATTGAGTAACAAACATCCAAACATCTAAACTTTCACATTTACAATATTAGTATAGAAAACCTTTACTATGTAAAATAATAATGCCGTCTACAAAATTTTGGTAGCTTCTAAATGAATTTCAAGTTAAGAGCAATATTCTAAAGCCAATATGCAATTTACTGGTCAGAAGGCCCCCAGTGGACTCGTTTAGCACCGATGACATTTATAGCCAAGAGCTGAGCCGTATAAATATGAATTATAGAGTACCTAGGTTTTTTAAAATAAGTCTAATACTAGGTATTACTGCATCGAGTGTAGTTTATAATTTAGTGTTCAAATATTTCATGTGTTGTTTGCTGTTAATAGAAAGATAAATAACATTGTTTTGTAATGAGATTTTATTTGAATTGGAAAAACTTTTTCCGTGAAGCTCATTTTAAGGTATTACTATTTCCATGTTTGTTAAGAGGCTATTCGAGCTGTAACTTTGAAAGCACCAGAATTGTATTGCCATTTCGGCATAGTTCATATTATATATTTTATGGCTGTTGCTATTCGTATTTAAAATAAGGATGAATAATAAATAATTATGTATATTATACATTAAATATAACAGGCAGTGGTAGCCCAGTGGTAACGCGCTCACTTAGGAAACCGAGTGAAGCGGGTTCAAATCCCGGGTCTCGCACCTCTGATATTTTCATGTGCGAATCATTTCCAACATGATTACCACTTGCCTTACGGTGAAGGAAAACATCGTGAGGAAACCTGCATATCTGAGAGAACCTAGCAAGTTTTCGAAAGACATGTGAAGTCCGCCAACCCGCACTTGGCGGTGGTGGTGGTGGATTATGGCCTGATTCCCCTCGTATTGAAGCGAGGCCCATGCCCAGCAGTGGGACGATAAAAAAGGGCTGAATACAAAAAAGAATTATTCGTTCTTTACTAGGACGAATAATAAATAAACGAGCCTGTTGCTATTCGTCCGATAATAATTTGATGAATAAAAAATACATATGTACATATATTATTCGTCCGACTATTGGCGGTTATATAACACTTTTTTGTTTTCTAATGTAAAATAAGTCATTTTTAGATGCAGGAGTTCCGTTATGCAAAAAAAATAACCTTAACCTACCGAGCTGAAAACTTATTCTTTTAAATCCCAACGAATTTCAAGTTCAAGAATTTTTATGTGTAAAAGTGATTTTTAATGAACCTACCGAGCTGAGCCGAGCTACTTATTCTACTTACTTATTAGTCTATTCGTCCTTCTTTATAATTTATTTATTTTATGAAGGCCGAATAATAATTTTTATTCGTCCTATTAAAGGACGAATAGAAACTCTAATACTTATGCTCTAATACTTTATTGTTTTACTAGCATTGCCCGCGGCTCCGCCCGCGTTAATATGACCAAAACCAAATTCTTAGGTTTTATATATTAGTATACTCGTATTAGTATATTAGTTGACCTGGATATCCAGCTATTACCATACCAAATTTCTTCAAAATCCCTTCAGTGATTTTTATGTGATGCGGTCACAGGTAGACAGACACACAAAAATTCTTAAAACTATAGGTTCGGGCTCTGTTAGCGATAATAATGTGTTTTTTAATAAAAAATTCCAAAAAATATTTAAAGCACAGATACTGCTTCATTAAATTTTAATGTATCTATAGATGTAACTAATTTATAAAGCCAAAAAGATTGTTTTTGATAATTTAAACATGGGCGGGGCTGCGGGTCATTTAGTAGTAATTCTAATAAAATCATAGAAAGGTCGAATTTGTGCATTCAATTTTTTGGAATTAAAATTACGTATTTTAAAGACAAATGGCGACATCTTTTGACAAATATCTAAATAATATAAAAATTAATTTGATTAAAATATTTTTTTTAATGAATAAAATAGTGCTATTGATCAACTTTTTCAAGATTAGCTATTTTTAATAGTTTTTTACATATTTAGTAAGTTAACTTGATAAAATCTATATAGTATCATCGTTTTTTATTCTAACCAGTTTTTGTATTTTTTCTCAGAAATGAGACATTTTCCTGCGGTAAAAAGTATCCTATATGTTGACCTGGATAATCAGCTATGACCAAACCAAATTTCATGAAAATCCGTAGTTTCAGTAGTTTTTCTGTGATGCGGTCACAGACAGACAGATAACATTTCTAAAAACTATAGATTCGGCCTCTGATCATCGATAATAATGTCTATTTCAATAAGATTTTCTAAAAAATATTTAATGTACAGATTTGACTTAGTTAGAATTTTATTATATGTATAGATAGCGTTACTTTAAAGCTGTGGAACTCAGGCAGTCTAAGTGTTAAACGTTTCTTTAAGGATATAACACCTCGTGGTATCACCTACTACTAATAAGAGAGCTGATTCGATTTTTGAATCGGCATTGCTATTCAGTGGGAATATGCAGCTAGCATTCTTGCGGTAAGTCCTAGCTTATACAGTAGGCATTAAGTCAGTATATATTTGTTTGGTATACATAATTAAATATATTAGATAGTTATTTACTTGTAAATAAACATTATCTTTTAAATGTATAACTTTGTGAGTTAATGAGTGACTGGTTTGTTACATGGCGTTCAGTCCACATGTTGCGGTTTACCGAAACGGTTTCGTCTACGGTTTCCAGTAGTGTATTGCAAGTATATGATTATATTCACACCATACGACAAAACCTGATACGTATTAACAGTTTTCTAACCGAAAACTGTTAATACGGTTACATACATTTTTAATCGACCCTCTTACCAAGTGGGTGTTATAATCACTAAAACTTTGTAATTAGTCAATAGGTATGTATTTCAAGACTAATTAAGTAATAGAGTATTAACAAATTACTAAAGGAATCAACGGTCGCGAGTGGGGTGAGTGGCGTACAGGCGTCAGCGGAACTCGGGCGTGATGCAGCGCGGTTACAGGCTCACCGGCGGGGTGGACGCGCGGGCGCCGCCAGTCTTTAGTATTCTTACCAAATTTCATCTAAATCGGTTCCGTAGATCCAGAGATTACCCCCTACAACGTCAGAAGCTCACAAACTCACAAACTTTACCTCTTTATAATATGAGTACAGATATGTGAGAAAGAGAGAAAGAAAGAGAGCAGATAAGAGGGTAAAGGAGAAAGACATGGAGAAAAAAGAGAGAGACTTAGCATTGATAACACAGAGTGTCTTATCCTATAACACAAAAAATCAATTCTACATTATAATCAGATATACCACCAATAAGCTGTCTTTGCCAAAATTAGTAAAATACAGAATGAAATTAATAGCATCTGGTTAACATAATGTTGAATTATGTTAGAAGTTAGAACTTTTTGAATTAATACGATCAAAGTATAACATTAAAAGCCATGGTTTTCGTATACTGATATGGAAAATTACTGCCTCTTAACGTAACATGTAAATTCTATTTTCCTGCAAGAATTTGCGAGCGTGTAATTTGTTTTTAGACTATTTTCATTCCTCGCAACGGGTGTTTCTTTGTAAAAGTTAAATTTTTAATTAGCAGAATATTTAAAGTGCCCCAATTTGGTCACGATTCTGTATTTGATGGCAGAGATTTGTTTTGGTTTTGCATAAGGTTTGAAGAGATTCGATTTTCAGGATAATAATTTAAATAATATATTTAACTCAATTTTCTTTTACGTACATGTACTGTTTTATTTGTAATGTTATCCAAAGCAATATAAATATATCTCCTTATTACATAGTAATATCATAATGATAATACAACTGTATTTTCCTATGTTAGATGTTCTGAAAGCGGAATTAGTCTTTTTAGTTGTAGTCGTTTATTCTTAGTAAAATAAACATGTCTATCTGCGATTTCCAAGTAGTCCCTTCCATATACTAAAAGAATTTATGCACGATATTAATACTCAAATATTAGATAAAAAGCTACTGTATTAAAAAATATAACTGCTACTCATAAGCGAAATTTGATCATAGAAAGTTAAAAAAAAATATTATGTCCATAAAACTAAAGAAAAATATGAAATGAGTAACATGCGCCAGATATATCCAAATACATATATATATGAGAACGAAATTTCGTATAAAACTTTTAAAAAGCCTTATTCTAAACAATAGAGCCAAGAAACTTATAGCCTTAATTATTTTTGATCCAGTTACCTTCATACTCCAAGCTACGATAAAGTTTAAACAAGTTGTTCTGTTACGCAGTCTCTGGTTACTTACTATTCTCTAAAAGGCCTCTTACATATAAAAAGCGGAAGCGGAACTGTGCTGTTATAAACTCTAGAGTTTCGACTGAAGATTTCATATAAAATTTATTATAATACTTTAAAGTAAGCTTTACAAGCTTTTTATTTAATATGCTTCGCTGGTATATCTGCTCTATTTTATTTTTAGGGTTCCGTAGCTTAAAGGCGAAAACAGAATTCTTATAGTGTCGTCATGTTCTTTGGACGTATACCACAATTACTTTACTCAGAGATTAATTATTGATTATTTATTCTTTATTTGGAAAACAAACAGTATAATATTACTTTATTATTATAGCAAATAAGCGTCTATTAAAATTTGTCGTATAATGATATCGATCGGTACATATATGAAGTAAAGAACAAATTAAATAAAAATCAAATAATCCAGGTTATATTTTGTAATATATATACAAAAACATATCAATTAACACTTTTACTTATCGAAAATACGATATTCCATTCTTTTTAACCGACTTCCAAAAAGGAGGAGGTTCTCAATTCGTCGGAATCGTCGGAATCTTTTTTTTTTGTGTATGTTCACCGATTACTCGAAGACGCCTGAACCGATTTGGAATTTTTTTTTGTTTCAAAGGGAGAGAGTTTCAAGACTTCGAAAATATCTGATTAGGTATCTATTCTAAATGAAAACCTCCATTTAGTTCTCCGTTAATATTTTGACATTTCGGAGGTCTGCTCTATATCTCACGCAATCGAGACTATTTGAAAAAAAAAGCGCACAATTTCGAATGCTATTTTTATTATATTTGTAGGATATATTTGATACGCTAAATGTGTATTTTGTGTTTTTGTATATCAATGAAGATAAACCATAAATCAATCAATTTTCCACTTATAAGTAATACAAATAAGGAGCAGAAAAAAAGACATCGAAAAAAAATATGTATGTGCGGGAATCAAACTTGTATCCTCCAGCATGGTAGGCTGTGTATCAGACTTTAGACAGAAACTTTTTTTACTACACATAACGTTTACATTATACATATTTGTAACACATTCATTGTGAAAATATCCCGCTAAGGTCGGTTTTTTAAGCAAAATAATTTATATGAACATGTGTTCATAACATTTTTTATGAAAAATAATTAAAATAATAATTTTCATCAAATTTTTAGATAAGCTTTTATCTGGTTACCTTATGTTGACCCTTACTCATTAGGCGAGACGATTAAACCTGTTTTTGCTTGGCAAGTAGCCTTTTAATTACTGAGTAATGTGTAATTACTTATTCCCCATTTGTGTTTCTTATGAACCGTTCCCATTTATAGCATTAAATCATATAATATATGCTTTAGAAATTATATATCGTACTGAGAGAGCAGCGACGTGTTCCTGTATGTAGAAAATGATATCCTCCTTCAAAAATAAATTATTGTACTCCGTATCACCTGAGTGAGTGTTTTAAAAAATAAACATGCTTAAGTTTTCGTATTCATGCTTTAATATTAAAATAATAAAAAAGTGTTGAACAACTGAAATCAGATTTTGATAAATCTGATTTCAGTTGTTCAACACTTTTTTATTAATTAGTTCGATTAAATAGTGACTTTGCACTTTTTTGCATTTTTAGCTGGTTCGATTACCGGTTGAAGTAATTTTAAATAATATTATATATAACTTAATTTATATAACTCTATCTAGTAATTACCTAAAACTATTTAAATAAAATAGTAAAATATTAACATACATTAAATAAAATATAATAAAATAGTAACTAAGCCGAGTCTGTACGTTATAATATATTTTTTGGAAAATCTTATTGAAATAGATTTTGTTATGGATACAGAGGCAGAATCTATAGTGTTTAGATTTTTCTGTCTGTCTGTCTGTCTGTTACCGCATCACAGAAAAACCACTGGAGGATTTTGATGAAATTTGGTACGATGATAGGTGGCTATCCAGGTCAACATATAGGATACTTTTTACCGCGGGAAAATGTCTCATTTCAGAGAAAAAATACAAAAACTGCAATGTTAGAGTATACTAATATGTAGAACCTAAGAATTTCGTTTTTGGCCATCTGAACGCGGGCGGATCCGCGGGCAATGCTAGTATTTTAATAAAATAGACATGGTGTTCAAATAATATGGTTACTATTTAAAGTGAAGTAAACTCAGGCTAACTTTATATACTTATACAGCTTGTTTTTTCAAAATTACTTTTCCATTTTACAATAAAAAGTTACTTAAAATAATTTAAAAATACACTCTCGTTTGATATCTAAGAATACTGTTTAAATGCGTGGTTAGTAGCAGACAGCAGATACGAGGAGCAATAATATGCCAATTTTTATTCCGCCGCTGCATTGGAGGTAGGTTCGCTACATATTTGCTCTATGGAATATCAAAATGATAATAGTAGAGAGCGAAATAGATCTGTCCGTTCGTGGATAGAAATATTTAGCTATAATATTATTAAAATTATTATTACTATGCATGACATATGAATGCTTTTCCGTATATATTATATGCTGCTATCTTCTAGTCTGATGGGAGTTCATTAGGGTCGAGCGATTCAGCCGGGCATAAAACCAAGATACTTAGTGGAAGGTCGGTAGCGTGGGTGGGTGGTGTACCATGTCAGTACTTCTGGTACTTTTAACATAGTAAAGTGGACAGTGGGAATTACACCATGCCGAAGCAGACCACAACAGCCATGGCCAGGCAGGCGGTCGGTGCGTTGTGGTTGAGTGGATAAGCGATCTTAATATGCTCCATGGAGACGGGGAAGGTTTCGTTGTTTTTGTAGATAGTAAAGGCTTTTCTAGACGATGATTTCCGCATAACCATCTGTATGTATGCAGGTGCTATGCGTAAATGCAATTCTCAATGTTTAAAAAGAGTACACCGCTGCCTAGGCCACAAATAAATACTTAACTTTATTATATGAACTATAATCCAACATACTTTCGCATTCATTATATTAGCGATAAAACCTTTTTGAAGAAAAGCCGCATGCCAAGGTAATATACTGTAAGGTACCGCATTATAATATTCAGTTATACCTTAGAACGCATTTGGCGCTTCGATTGCATCCAAATGGCAGTCTTCTACGAAACAACGTGTATTTATTTATGTAAATGCTAGAATAGCGAACTACTGTTCTGTATAATTTGCACTAATATTTTTGTTTATATTCCTGAAACGTTTGCTATGCTTTCAACATATATTGTTACTTTGTATTTGTTAAATTATATTAAAACTAGCGACTCACCCTCGCTCCGCTCGGGTTCGTCCCCACTTACGTTAAAAGGTTTAATATAGATTTCTCAGAGATGAGATATTTTCCTGCAGTAAAAAGTATTCTATATGTTGACCCGAATAACCTGCTATCATCATATCAAATTTTATCAAAATCTACATAATGGTTTTTCCATGATGCGGTCACAGACAGACATACAGGGAGACAAACAGACAGACAAAAATTCTAAAAACTGTAGATTCGGACTCTGTATCGATAATAATGTCTATTTCAATAAGATTTTCCAGAACATACTTAATGTACAGATTCGGCTTAGTTACAATTTTATTATAAGTATAGATGTTTGTTTTTATGGTAGTGGGTACATACGTCGATAAAATTTAGCATAAGTGCTAATTTAAGATCTAAGCTATTTTATAGCTTTATTTTAGTTAAGTAAGTTGTTCCGTTACAGCGTGAAGAACCCGCTAACTTACTAAAAGACATTCACATATTAACTCCCGAACTTGCAAGCTTTCACATCTATACTATCTATACTAATATTACAAATGTTCAAGTTTGTGAGTATGTATGGATGTTTGTTACTCTTTCACGCCAGAACTGCTGAACGGATCTGGATAAAATTTGGCATAGAGATAAATTATAGTCTGGAATAACATATAGACTACTTTTTATCCCGAAAAAAGTACGTTTCCCGTGGGATAGATTTATTTTTGTTTTTCGTGCGTATTGCGAGGGTTAGTCGGTAGTAAAATATAATATTGCTGTGATATTTATTAGTTTGTTTGTATTGTAAGTTTCAAATCATAAATATTTTATTTTGTTCATTCATAATATAAAATATAAACTACACATGTATATAAATAGGAACTTTTTACAATAACTACATAAATATAAAAAAAATATCAATTTATATTTTGCATTATCTAAATACATTAACACTAAAAATTGTTTCCATTATCGCTTCAACTTGAATAAAGAAGAAAAACTATATAAAAATAGTTGAACCCTTCACGGAAATAGAACCAATTGCACCTTGGTATAACCTAATGATTTATTTAGTTCCTAAGAATTAGATAAGGATTTAGAATTTTCATCTAACATTCAAGTCATACGCCACATTACAGAAACGTTACGAAAAGCAATTCAATAACGCCACGCTGCATCTGGACTGGACGTTAGGAAATCTAAGAACAGCATCTCACCGCATGTTTTATTAATCATTCTGTCTGAAAGTATCAATATATATTTAAAGCATTTGAGTCAGAGGTCTTATTTCTTATACTTTCGTATTCAGGGCTAGCTTTAGGCTGAAGTGTGTGTTATGATTTTATACTTTATCGTTTCTAGTATCCATATCTTATAATACTTTCTCACTCTCCCGTGATCATGATCGCTGTAAAGCATTCGAAACGTCGACCCAAAAATCAAAATAAATCCGCGAAATAATCCGAAAAGATAGATTTATTTAAAATAACCATATTTTTTATGGATTAAACATTAATATTGTTAACTAATGTTAACAATATGGTGGTTACGGGTTATGACTGTTTTCTAAAATAATCTAAAAAAAATATAAATATTACGTTAAAAATAGACAAATCTATAAACAAACTAATAATATAATAATCATATATTGACCAAAAAACATACATAGTAAAGAATATTATATACAAAAAAGATACATTTTAATATACAACTATGATTAAGCAATAGGCATAACTTATTTTAGATTATTCTCTACACAAAAATTCGTAAACAATTGTAAAATAATAAATAAAAGTTTGCTAAGAATATGTATGTATGTATTCCGTCCTAAAAAACGCCCCACTGCTGGGCACGGGCGTCCTTTCAGTATGAGGGGGATCAGGCCATAGACCACCACGCTGGCCAAGTGCGGGCGGACTTCACATATCTTTCAAAAATTTGATAGGTTCCCTAAGACATGCAGGTTTCCTCATGGTGTTTTTCTTCACTGTAAGACAAGTGCCAATCATGTTCAAAATGCTAAGAATATACTTTTTTTAAATAACAATTGAATTGAGTAAAATTTAGAACTAATTAAAATTAATTTAATCCAGTTAGGTTACCAGCGGGCAGTATATAATATGTAAGCGGACATTTTCCGTTTTACTTAGGTTTGTGAGTAAATTTGCATCTCAACGATTATCCAGCTCGGAACAGTCCTACGTAAATATTTGTCTTGACCGAAAACTTATGCTAATAATTAACCAAAATAACGGTCCCCGTAAGAAAATAAATACCATTTTGCACCTTCATATTATGTTAAAAGTATAGAGTTGCTGTTTTGTTATTATTTTACACAATGTTTGTATTTTTTTAAAATAATTAATCAAACTAAGATTATAAATACGAAAGTTTATATGTATATTTTTAACTCCTTTATGCTTAAAATGGACCAATTTAGATGAAGTTTAGGACAAAGATAGATTATGACTTAGAGTAGCATATACATAGTAGACGCTGCCTGTATATTATAATAATATGAACAAAAGGCAATTAGGGACGCAGCCGAGCAAAGCCAAGGTAAGTCACAAGTATGCAATGACAAAATTAATAAGTATTTACTTATTCAAGTCCAAAAAGGGCCTTATTATAGAAATTAACACAAAATTCTTGCCATATAAAATTTTATAATAATATTTAAAATATTACTTGTAAAAATGTATATATATTTTTATTTTGCTTTATAAAACCTTTCAGCCTGTTGCAATATATGGGGACATTTTCCATTAAAAACGCTATTCTCCGTATCATGTTTCATACATAACGCCATTACAATCATATAAGAGTATCGGGGGTGATATATGACATCAGTTCCAGTAATGAAAATAAAATAACATATTTCAACTCGTTATCCAATTTGTCATTGTTAAGATTTCCAATGAAGACAATATTTTCATTTTCTTCGTATACATAGACTAACCTTTACCCACGACTTCGTCCGCTTCGGTATTATATGGATAAGTGCTCTGCTCCTAACAACTGTACTCATATACTAGTATAGTGCCTATAACTTAACCTAATGAATAGGTTATAAAATAGATAAAGGAGTTTCTATCAGATTAGTTCTTCCATATATTTTAACGCTTTCCAAAAAACAAAATGTTCGTATTTATTAAAGATTATAATATATAAAAATATTAATTTACTTAGCGCAGTAAAATTCATATCTGTCTAGAGATTCCTTCTTGATGGTCGTGGGTTTGGTTGTAGGTTAGGAACATTGGTAATAGCGCATTATTTGGCACCACTAATGACAACAATAATATAAGTTTATTAAAAAATTATACATTTTACTTAATACTTTATACATCATATATTTTATTTCTTTACTAGCGACTCACCCTCGCTTCGCTCGGGTTCGTCCCTAGGTACGTTTTAAATTAAAATAGATATAGTATGTTATCCTTAAGAGATAGACATATGCAATCGCGGAGTTTTCTATAGACCTATATAAGATACACAACTCCACCATACATTATTTTGTTATATCTCAAAGGGTTTAGGTAGCGTTTTCGTTGAAAGCTCCCAGACGTCTTATTTTTTCCGACACCTCCAACAAATATCGTTATATTTTAGCCAATGTATACAAAAACTTAAATTATATACTAAAACGTTCCTCTTGAATCACTCTATCTATTAAAAAACCGCATCAAAATCCCTTGCGTAGTTTTAAAGATTTAAGCATACATAGGGATATAGGGACAGAGAAAGCGACATTGTTTTATACTATGTGGTGATAGTGATATGTAAAATTAAAAAGGTTAACGAAAAACATCTTATTTTACAAACAAGGCAGTTAGGCTTACCGACCTTTACCGACTTGTGTTACCGTTTGGGTTGCGTTGATCGCGATAAATGGGTGCTAGCTATAATTATTAGTGCAATGAAATTTATGTCCTTGAATTTAAAGAAAAATGTTATCAATAAATAAAATATTGTAGTGCTTTGTACTTTAGTGACATTTCAGCGGTAGTTCTGAAAAATAAGGAAAAGACGAATACGACGGAATGGACGGATAGACGGATAGACGAAAATTAGGTTATTTTAGACATGCAGTTTTAATTTTGTTAAGTACATAATAAGTACTAAAGGCCAAGCAACAAATACAAATGTGCAATAATAAAGTCATAATAATATTTGACTATTTCATAGAGATGCAAAATTTTCAAAATAATTTTGCTATTTCACAAAGTTTTGCACTCGGACATGTTATATTACAGTACTTATCACAGGTACTGAGTGATATTTCGCTTGTGGCTACAAATCGCCAAAATCGATGCCAGTCAGTTGGGAGGTGTTGATATGGAAATGCGAGTTCACGTAATGCTAGCACCTGCATTATCTATTTTTGTGCATACATTTTCATTTATAATATGACTTTTTGGTAAAATATATATTAAATACATATTATTCACGCATTGCTTTCTCACTTTTTACAATTAATAATAATAATAATAATAATAATAACTTTATTTCATTTAACAACAAGTACATGATAGTATACAAGGTTGAAACCCTCTTTTAAGTAACAATACCTGTGACAGAGGATTTCGCTCTTCCATAAATAGTAAGTTTTAGCTTAATTAGTTGACATGAAATAATTTAACGATACAGTTAACTAATTGAGAAAAAGTATGTTACAAACATATAAAGAAAAATATATATTCTGATATTTTAGTAATTATAAAAGTGTGATTTATTTGTGGCGTGTGTATGAGTGAGAGTGTGTGAAATTTTGTATGTATCTCTGTGCATGTCGTTTTGTGTGTGGTGTATGTGTGTATCTTTGTGTGTGTGTGTGTGTGTGTGTGTGTGTGTGTGTGTGTGTGTGTGTGTGTGTGTGTGTGTGTGTGTGTGTGTGTGTGTGTGTGTGTGTGTGTGTGTGTGTGTGTATGTGTGTGTGTGTGTACGTATGTGAGTGTATGTATGTGTTGCGTAGTTGAGTTAGTGTTAGTGTGTTTACACTTTGCATATTAAGGTCTAAATCGTCAAATGGGATTTTTTAGAAGTTCTTCTGTTTTATCATAATCAAGGGTCAAGAGGAATTTTGTGACTTTCTTTTTACATTCGTGATATTGTAACGGGTAGATATTTAAGGTTTTATTAATTTTATTATAAATAAGTGCCGACAGGCTTTCAAATTGTCTCGACGCAAAAATAGTTTTTGTGGGATTACTAATTGCAACTACATATTTCCTTCTAGAGCTAAGAGTGTTAGGGTCAAAATTTATTTGCTTGTGTAGTCTCAGTACCATATGAAGGATGAATAATTGCCTTACAGTTAGTGAGCCTGTAATGGAGTATAGTGATTGCGTCGAAAATCTACGTGGCTTAAAGAACATGACTTTAAGTAGACATCTTTGAGCTCTTTCTACTTCCTTGAATTTAGTTTTTGACCCGTTTCCCCAGATAGGTATACCGTAAGTTAGGATTGGTTGAGCTAAGGCAGTGTATATTTTCATTAAAAGTTCAGGAGAAGTTACGTGTCTCAAAGTTCTAAACATCCACGAAAGCTTCCTCATCCTGTTAGCTACATTGTTTATTTGTTGGTGCCATGATAGTCTTTGGTCAATAATGACCCCCAGGTATTTCGTGTTACGAACTTTCTCAATTACAGGACAGAGACAGTTGATTTTGTTATCACTAATGCAATAATGTATTCTTATATTGAAATTATCGTTTGGCTGTGAGTTGTCGTATAGAGCAAAACAGATGTATTTTGTCTTTGAAGTATTTAGTGTCAGGAGATTTGATTGAAGCCAATTAACCACCTGTGATAGTCCATCTTCAGCTGTTTGTCTAACTTCTTCCCAAGATTTGCCATCAAATAAGATAACAGTATCGTCCGCGTATGAAATTATTTGGGCATTTCGAAGTTTTAAGTTACATAATCCGTTTATGTAAGCCAGAAATAATGTTGGACCTAACACACTCCCTTGTGGGACCCCGTATGTGATATTAGCAATGTCGCTTTTGTAGTCATCAATTTTAACTATTTGTGTTCTGTCAGTGAGGTAGTCTTTAAGTAATTTTAGTGGTGTTCCTCTAACACCAAGTCGCTCTAATTTTTGCACGAGAATGGGAATGGATACAGTTTCGAACGCCTTTTTTAAATCTAAGAAAACACCAACAGTTTTTCTGGCATTGTCTAATTTATGTACAATGAGCGAGCTCACTGTAGTTATTGCATCCTCGGTAGATTTTCTTTGTCTAAAGCCAAATTGTTTTGAAGAAAGCAGATCGTATTTGTCGAAATATTTAATTAGTTGTTTATTTATTAATTTCTCAACAATCTTTGAAAGGGCTGGTAGAACAGATATGGGTCTATAGTTTTCAACATGTCGTCTATCTCCACTTTTGTATACTGGTGTAATTACTGCTTGCTTTAGTGAGTGTGGGAATGTGCCATTATTAAAACATAGGTTAATAAAGTGTGTGATAATAGGAATGATCTCGTTTTTTGCATATTTGAGGAAGGTAACTGGTATATCATCGTGACCTGTGGCGCTGCGAGATTTCAGAGACATGAGTACAGCATGGACTTCTTCAGGTGTGGTGTCCAAAAGAACAAAAGAGGATGTTTGATTATAGCGATCTTGTAGTTTATTATTTGTGTCTGGGGGCTTATTAATTTGTTCTGCCAGTTTCTTCCCAGTATTTGCAAAAGAATTATTGACGAAGTTAATTGATTCCACCGGAGTCGGCTTGATATATAATAGCTTACTGTTATCCGTTTTAATTTCCACTGTATTATGAATTATGTTAGTAGTTCTCCTAAAAAATTATAGTACGTTAACAACAGAAACCAAATAGTTTATATCGAAAGAATATTGTCTTATGAACAACTAGTTTTTATATCTAAAATCGTGTAAAAATTGTTTTATGTTTTTTTTTCAACTTGCTAGGATAGTTAAAGTAACTCATTCTGGAATAAAAATATATAAATCAAAAGGTTAATAACATAAATGTAGCAAAAGAATACGACAAAGGATCATTTGTTGGACAATTACATGATCTAATCGACTCTATTTATTTATTAGTAAATTTGTACAAATGACAAACAAACAAACAAACAGTTAATAAAAATAAAATAATAACTTATTTTGTTAAATCATATTTTTCTTACAATTGTAGAAATATAAAAACATCCTTAAAATAACTTTCAAAGAGCCGTTCTTATTTACGCTATTGGATAAACACAACAGCAATAAAAACAGAAGCGTATTTTTACACTCCGGGTCAAATCTTAAAGTATTTTTCCAGCTACCACTGAGCAATATCGGTTTAATTAACGCTGCACAAACATTTGTCCACCTCTTGCGTCGAAACGAGACTTGGGAGAAGGAATTATTGTCACTTGGCTGAAAAATTTTCGACGACATTTTGTTATTAGGTTTTATAAACGTAGAGTGGTCTAGGCTACTTTTTACCTGGCTTTTATTAACTTACTTTCTTGTTGTTCAAACTTTGCAATCGGTCTTGAAGTTTCCCGATAAGCATTTTAAAGAAATTATTATGATATAAATACTTTCGTTTTAATATGAATTAAATAAATATATACGTATATCTATCTATACTTATAATAAATCTGTAGAGAGGTCAATTCTGTACATGAAATATATTTCCAAAATAACTATCAGGGGGTGATTAGGGATCGATACTGATGCCAAAAATGCAATCAGTAAAATTTTTGTCTGTCTGTCTGTCTGTATAACCGTTATAGAGACAAAAACTACTCGACGGATTTTAACGAAACTTGGTATAATTATTTTTCATACTCCTGAGCTGGTTATAGTATACTTTTCATCACGCTACAATCAATAGGAGCAGAGCAGTGAAGGGAAATGTTGGGAAAACGGGAGAAGTTACTCCATTTTTTAAGCTTCCGTTGCGTGTGCAACCTTAATGGTTAAAGCTACACAGAAATCATGTATGACGGAAATGTTCTCCTTAAAATTATATAAAAAATATCCCACGACAGCATATGTCTATCTTTTATGGTTGACTCACAATAACACGTGTAACTCCCGATAGCTTAGCAGTTCGAAGCTTTCTGATTTATATTTGTCTACTCTTACGTTTATAACACTCTCAGTCATCCCTAATTAAAAAAGTTAACATTATAAACTATTCCATGAAAAAGAATCATAGAAATCGGTATAGAAACACCAAAGTTATACATGAAATACGCTAATAATAAGCCATCGCGAGTCAGGGGGATGTAAGAAGACAAATAGAAGAAATCCAGATTTTTTTCAATTTTTTTGTTTCTCTGTCTGTTTGTCTGTTTGTTTGTACGGGCTAATCTCCGAATCTATTGGACCGATTTAAATGAAACTTTGCATAGTGGTACTTTATATACCTGGACAACGTCTTAGATATTTTTTATCCCGGGAAATTAAATGGTTCCCGTGGGATAGTTAAAAAACTATTATAACTTATACAACTTATGTACCTAATTTAGTAAAATTTAACATTCTGATACCTTATATTGCCGGTCAAACAACAGGTTACTTTTTATCCAGGAAAAATGAACGGTTCCCGTGGGAACTAATAGATTTCTATTAGTATTTTTCTAGAGGTGAACCCGAGCGAAGCGAGGGTGAGCCGCTAGTTATAAATAAAACTATCTTTTCGGATTATTTCGCGGATTTATTTTGATTTTTGGTTCCCGACGTTTCGAAAAATAAATGTGCTTTAAGGTGATTGCTGTAAAGCATTCGAAACGTCGGTCACGGGAGAGACTAAAGTTATAGACGTTTCAAACACATATACTTCTTACAGACAGTGCCTACCCACTATTTTACAAAAATGTTCATTTAGTTTCTACGCACTTTTTGTGCAGTGAGTAAAATAATCCGAAAAGATAGTTTTATTTAAAATGTCAAATATTCGCGTAAATCTAAGAAAGTATTATGTATACGTATACTTGTATAATAATTCAAGTTTTTTTCTTTAATTTCACACTGCGTCCAGTCCTACGTTAAACGGTAGGGAGGTCAATCTTACAGTCCCAAGTCCTACAGGCTGGCCAAGTGAGGTAGCAAACTTCACATATCTTTCGAAAATTAGATTATTTTAGACATGCAGGTTTATTCTCTGTCACTGTAAGGCGAATGGTAACCATGTTGACCATAATTCGCATATGAAAATATTAGAAATGCGAGAGCTGGTTTTAAACCCACTTCTCTTGTATTTCCAAGCGCTTCGCAAGGGTTTGAACTTGCTTTTAATGGTTTTGCAAGAGAGCAATCCACTGGGTAATTAATTAAAAATGTATATCTGTCAATAATTACTTATAAAGTAGATATCGTTTGTTTGATTTCTTTAAAACAATGGGTAAAGAACTAATGAGTGTGTATTGAACAGATATGAAAGCGCACTAAAGTGTCACAAAGACGTTATCTATTCTATACTAATATTATAAAGAATTAAAGTTTGTGAGTTTGTGACGTTGTAGGATGTAATCTTTGGATCTACTGAACCGATTTAGATGATATTTGGTAAAAAGATAGTTTGGGACCCTAGGAAGGATATACTTTTTATCCCAGAAATCATCCCTTAAGGGGGTGGGGATGTAAGTTTGTATTGGGAATCAAGCTAGGGACGAACCCGAGCGTAGCGAGGGTAAGTCGCTAGTAAATCAGATAATGTTATCATTTTAACTGGAGACATATCAAGAAAAATATTTTAATTTTAAGATCATTTCGCGAATGTTTGTTTCTTTCCATTTCGCTGAAATGTCAACTTATAAAGCACTTTGGATAATTGAATAAGTATAATAAATCTTAAAAGTTTAAATAAACATTTAGTTTCTACAAACTTTTTTACAGTAAAATAACCATTTATTTTTTAAAATAATATTTAAGGTTTGGAGTAGTTATTTTATTTTATATTTAGCAACAGTTAGAATGATTTGTAGACAATGTAAATATTTGACATTTATACAAATAAAAAGATCCTTTAAACGTATCATGTATTTTATGTTTTAAAGAGCTTTGGTAATGTAAAAAATAGATATTAATAATTTTGCTAATAAACTTATTGTAAATCATAATTATTTACATATAAATTTATTTATTTTAAAAAAAATTTTTGCCCCCAGCCTTTTTCAATTATTTGATAAAAAAGAGCTTATGTGTCCATCCCGTATATAATACACGCTTACATTATATTTCGAACGTCCCTAAAATCTTTTGAGATATTACACCATAAAGAAGTGATAACACACATAAACATACATACAATACACATATACACAAACCCACACACACGTACACAAAGTTTTGCATTTATAATTGTTGGTTGCACTTGTATCATTTTAAATCTTTAGTCTAATAAACACGTTCGAAGCAGACACACGTTCTTTCTCTTGCACCCAAAGTCTCCAAGCGATATTCAACCTTAACATCATATACATAGTGGTCAAATTGCGAGCCGGATCAAGGGTCATTAGCGAACATTGCAAAAAATGTACATTCAATAGATAAGAATTACAAGTCGACGCACTTTAATGAGTATTGAAATATAAAGGTTATAAACGCATATTACGACATTTCGAAGACTATTTTTTGGAAGAAAACTATTATAAAAGATGACTACACCGGATCAAATGATTAGATTATTGGAAGATACTGCAAGTATATTACAAAAAACGCAAATAAATATAAAAAATGTCCGAAACAAAGATTAACTTCAACTTATTTAGAAGCAAGATTAAAATGTATAGAAGATCATTGGAGTACATTTATGGAAACTCATCAGAATTTAACGAAAATATTACCACGAGAAAAAAGAGGTGAATTACAATACTTCGTGAATGAAGATTATTTTGTATACGAAGATTTGTACTTATGCATGCGGACGGACATCAATGAAATGTTAAAACAAATGTCTTCTAGTGGAAGTCATTCGGAACAATCAACGAGTTCATGTATTCAAGATGTGAAGATCGGTCAAGTAAAGTTACCTCGTATTCATTTACCTACTTTTACTGGGAGATATGAAGAGTGGCCAACATTTCAAGATTTATTTATTTCGTTAGTTCATAATAATATGCAAATAAGTAATGTTCAAAAGTTGCACTATTTAAAATCGAGTGTTGCGGGTGAAGCTGAAACATTATTAAGACAAATACAAATAACGGAAAATAATTACTTACAAGCATGGAATATTCTTAAAAATAGGTACGGAAATAAGCGTATTATAGTAACATCAATTTTGAAAAGATTATTTACACAAAAGAAAATAAATTATCAATCGTCCAGTCACATAAAATCATTATTAGATGTAACAACAGAATGCATAAATAATTTACAAAACTTAAATATATCAACTGACTCTTGGGATCCTATAATAATATTTCTGATAGTGCAGAAACTGGACCCAGAATCACATAAGGACTGGGAAAATTTTGCATATAAAGAAAATTCGGAAGAGTTACCTTTATGGAGCGAATTAAAACGTTTTCTTGAAACAAAATTCCGTACTCTTGAATTTATCACACCTGTACCTGTAACCTCGGGAACAAAACCAGAAAAAACTCGGTCGTTTCATGCAACTGTAGAAAGGACGTGTTTAATGTGCAAAGACAAACATACATTGTGTCATTGCAAGCAGTTTACAAGTTTACAACCTTCAGAACGTAACGAATATATACAGAAGAATAACCTTTGTTACAATTGTCTCCATCCTGGGCATTCAGTGAAAAAATGTCGTTTACAAATGTCATGCCGCATATGCCACAAGCGCCATCATTCTCTTTTACATCAACCATCAAAGTCAAATACCTTGGATCAATCAGAGAAACAAACACAGCCAACGGTATCAGTCTATGCAAATGTAGAAGAGTCAGAAGGAGAAGAAATCAATGCAATGATGACGTCACATTACAATGGAAGACAAGGTTCAGCAATGTTAGCTACAGCAGAGGTTAAAGCAAAAAGTGAAGAAGGCAATATAATCATGTTGAGAGCTCTAATAGACCAAGGTTCAGAAGCATCATTTATAAGTGAGAAGGCTGCACAACTTCTGAAACTTTCAAGACAACCTGCAAGAGGTAATGTTGTAGGCATGGGTTCTACTAGAACAAGCGTAAATCAAAGGGTTCAATTACAAGTTTCACCAAGATGGGAGTCACAATTTTCTATCCATATTCAAGCCTATGTGATCAGCAAACAATTGACAAGTAAAATACCACATACTACAGTGAAAGGAATCAATTGGCAACACATCAAGGGTCTCAATTTAGCAGATCCCAACTATTATAAGCCTAGTTCAATTGATTTATTACTTGGAGTTAAGGAATATTCAAAAATACTAAATGAAGGTTTAATAAAAGGTGTACCAGGCACTCCATGCGCACAGAATACAGAATTAGGATGGATTTTATTCGGAGAAATCAATACAAACCAGAAAGAAGAATCGTTTCTTGTTATGCACAATCAAATAGACGTGGATGAAATATTAAAATCGTTTTGGGAAATTGATACAGAATCGAAACGAATACTTACATTGAATGAGCAAAAATGTGAAGATATTTACAACAATACACATAGAAGACAAGAAGATGGAAGATACATAGTTAAATTGCCCTTTAATACTGAAAATCCACAATCAATACATGGTCACACTAGAGATATATCATTAAACAGACTATTACAATTAGAGAGAAGATTTAAAAGGCAACCTAAATTAAAAGAAGAATACAATAAAGTTATAGATGACTATATACAATTAAAACACATAGAAGAAGTACCTAAAGAAGAAATAAACAATAAATCAGTATACTTACCTCACCACGCAGTCGTACGTGAAGACAAGGAAACCACAAAGACACGGGTTGTGTTCGACGCTTCCTGTAAAGGGACTAATGGAATTTCACTAAACGAAGAACTCTTACCTGGACCAGTACTGCAAGATGACCGGAGAAGTATAATTATGAGATGGAGAATGCATGCTATTGGATTCGTATTAGATATTCAAAAAATGTATAGGATGATATTACTTACCAAAGAAGATGTTGATTTCCAGAGAGTCCTGTGGAGAAAAAATGATAATGAAGAAATCAAAGACTACCGTTTACTTACCGTTACCTTTGGCACAAGCTCGGCACCTTATTTAGCAATAAAAACGCTCATGCAACTGGCTGAAGATGAAGGAGAGAAATTTCCAATAGCAGCGGAGATGATTCGTAATAATTTTTATGTTGATGATCTGATGGCTGGAGCTGAGACAGTAGAAAAGGCTATAGAAGCTAAAACTCAATTAATTAATATTATGCGAAAAGGAGGCTTTGAATTAAAAAAATGGTCGTCCAATAGTCTCGAATTTATGAAATCCATGAAACCTTCTGAAATCTCATCTAATGCACATATTAATATTAACATTGACGGTTCCATAAAGGCTTTAGGAGTCCTGTGGAACTTAAAAACTGATCAATTTCAATACAGAATCAATCTATCACCTACTAAACATACAGTTACGAAAAGAACAATCCTATCTGACTTACAAAAAATATTTGATCCTCTTGGATGGATAGCACCCAGCATTATTCTAGCAAAATTAATAATTCAAAGACTATGGTCAGAGGGAGTAAATTGGGATGACAGAATTAATTTAAACTTAGAGAGGGAATGGCTCAAAATAAGAACAGATTTCGAAAGAGTCAAAGAGATTTCGGTTGATAGATGGCTAAAGACTTCAATAACCAAGAATCAAACAGTGGAGCTACATGGTTTTAGTGATGCTAGTAACAAGGCGTATGGTGCTGTAGTTTACGTAAGAGTCGTAGAAAACAAAAATATCTTTACCAATATTGTAGCGGCTAGAACAAAGGTTGCGCCGCTGAAAACAATTTCACTTCCAAGACTAGAACTCTGTGGAGCACTGCTACTCTCAAAGTTATTGAGGAGTGTAAGTCAAGCTATGAAAATACCTTTATCGCAATCCTATGCCTGGACAGATTCATCTATCGTGATTTCATGGCTAGCTGGCGATCCTAGTAGATGGAAATCATTTGTAGCTAACCGAGTCGTCGAAATAAATAATAATCTAAACAACAAAAAATGGCATCATGTGAGATCCGAGGATAATCCTGCTGATATAGCTTCTCGAGGAATGTTACTTGCTGATTTAAAACAATCTCAAATGTGGTGGCTCGGTCCTAAATGGATATCTGAAAAAGAAATAATATATACACAATTAGAAAATATAGTCACAGATTTAGAAAAGAAAAGAGAAATAAATATACAAAATAACTTACATATAGAATCCCACGATGAGGTAGATATAGACACGCAATTTGAAAACTTTGATACACTGGAACAACTTTTAAAAACAATTATAATATGTAAAAGATTTTTAAATTATAAAAAGAGTATAAAAACAAATTTAAACTTTACTACAGAGGAATATGAAAATTCATTAATAACATGCATACTTATAATACAAAAGAAACAATTTACACAAGAAATTCAAGATATAAAGAGTAAAAATCGAGTTAAAAGTATTAGCAAATTAAAAACCCTCAACCCTTACCTAGATAGCAACAATGTACTCAGAGTGGGCGGAAGAATAAAACATGCTAATATTAATGAAGACACAAAGCATCCCATAATATTAAATAAAGAAAATCCACTTACCACTTTAATCATAAAGGACGCTCATATTAAAACTTTACATGGCGGTATACAGCTGATGTTAAATTACATAAGATCTAAATATTGGATATTGAAGGTTAAGGGATTAGTAAGGTCATACATACATAAATGCTTGCTTTGTGCAAAGGAAAGAGCAACGTCAAAGGTACAAAGAATGGGAAACTTACCAGCAGTCCGAGTGACCCCAGCCCGTCCATTCTTACACAGTGGAGTTGATTTCTGTGGACCCTATTTAGTATTAAAATCTAAAGGAAGAGGAAGCAAAACTTGCAAAGGTTACATCTGTATTTTTATATGTATGTCTACTAAGGCAATACATTTAGAGTTTGTAGGCGACCTTACCTCTGAAGCTTTTATTGGAGCATTTAAAAGATTTGTGGCGCGTAGAGGACGTTGTACCCACTTATGGAGTGACCAAGGTCGTAACTTTGTTGCAGCAAATAAAGAGCTTACAGAAGCCTGGAAAGATGCACAGTTACAGTTTGACGACGTACTAGCAGACAGACTCTCCAATGAAGGAACCCAGTGGCACTTCATTCCAGCTTACAGTCCAAACTTTGGTGGCCTCTGGGAAGCAGGGGTGAAGTCAATTAAATATCACCTGAAACGAATTTTGACAACTCACTTAACCTTTGAAGAGATGACTACTATATTATGTCAGATTGAAGCTTGTTTGAATTCACGACCCCTGTGTCCTATGGATGACTCAGACTGTGATAATTTAAATCCTCTTACACCTGGTCATTTTTTAATCGGCGAGGCTCCTATCAACATTCCATCACCTGACTTAAGAAACACAAACATAAATTATCTTACACGTTGGCAATTCACACAAAAACTAGTGCAAGATTTTTGGCATCGTTGGCAACAGGAATATCTCTCAAGACTACAACAAAGACCGAAATGGCTACACAAGGTTAATGAACTAGAAATAGGCCAAATAGTTTTAATAAAAATGGAAAATTTGCCTCCTGGAAAATGGGCTTTAGGCCGTATAATACAAAAACATCCAGGATCTGACGGCCTAACCAGAGTTTATAGTGTAAAAAGTGGAAATAACATTACAAAACGTTGTGTTACAAAATTATGTTTGTTACCAATAGATACTTAGTGACATATCTATCTTAATAATAAATATGTATACTTAATCAAATCATTATCAATGCTTTAATAATTATCAAATGCTTGTGCGAGTTGTAAAACTTACTCGTAGGTACTAATTGTTTGTGAGATTGTTAATTGTTTAACTTAAATGTCCTACATAATTTTCATTTTTCTTTGTATTAAAAAAAGGTCAAACCCCTTTTTAGTGGGCGGTATGTTGGTTGCACTTGTATCATTTTAAATCTTTAGTCTAATAAACACGTTCGAAGCAGACACACGTTCTTTCTCTTGCACCCAAAGTCTCCAAGCGATATTCAACCTTAACATCATATACAATAATATTACTGTCATATGACTCAACTAAGCCCTTTAGTTGGCTCATTTCACAAGGTGCATAAGAGTGAAATAAACAGATATTCAACGATACATTTCTCATTAACGGTTTACTGCGCGTCGACGTTTTTGTGGACATTTTCGCGTGTAAAAATTCCCTTTGAACGTTTAAAAGCGCATTCATCTCTGTTTGCGACTCCTCATTTTTGCCTGAAGTTACGGGAACTTTTTCCGTGTTTATAAACTGACGATTTGCATATCTAAAATGCATTTTTTTTTAAATTCCATTTTGCTATTTGTCTTTGCTAATGTTTTAAATGGAAAGTAAGTTTGTTTGTTTGGTTCTCTTGGTTGGCTTAACCTATCGTAGTATATGATATAGTGATATAGGAAGACTGAAACTAGTTAGTAGAGTTATGATGGCTTGACAGCTAACGCTAATATATAACAAGAACAGTTCATAGAATAGATTTTAAATTAATAAAAGTTAATATAAAATTCAACGTGGTGAACTATGGCCTGATGAAGACCATTCTTCTCTTCATCATCATTCAGCTTGAAAGAAGGCTTTGTCCAGCTGTGGGTGATTAAAATACAACACTAGCGTCTAGCGTCCACATTGTTTCTTTTCAATTTTGCATGTGTTTTGTACTTTTACAGTTTATACACACATATTTAAAGTACACATTTAGTTCACTGTGCTTGTTTCTTGAAAATAAAGATTTAAGTAAACTTTTGCCTCGGGCAAATTTTATTCATCGGGCCCAAAATACCATACGCCACTCTCCGATATTTTTATGCAAAAATCATATCGTTCTATTGCTATATGGAAAAGGATATGGAAACAAACGCTACATTATAACTTTTTAAATTTTCACGTTCTATAATTGTATAATAATGACCCACGGGCCTTAAACCTGCGATTTCATAAATGGCTAAATACGAGTACCTTAATCAGTAAGGATTACTCTATGTCGTTATAAAATGAAACATTGTCGACTTAATCGATTACTACTCAATTAGAGACAGTTGCTCCACAATATTTGACGTGAGTGACAACCCTAATATTAAACTCAGTCTGAAATCCAGTTTATTTGTTCACATACGGACGTAAAGAATATCTATCAATATTTTTGGCAAATAAATAAAAATTCTTACCTAGGTAGTAGGTAGGCATCTATACTAATAATAATAATAATTTCCTCCCTGATGGCTAATCTCACTGAGACTAGCCAACTGCGCAGGAGATATTATAGTGCACAAGTGTACGCGCAGACACAACGTACACTCTTTATTCGATGATACTTCGACAAGACGAGTGAGGACTAAAGCGCAGGACCAACAGCTTTACTTGCTCTCCGAGGCACAGGAAACACCGCCAACTTCCCAACTCCGGGCTGTTACTGAGAATTTTTTGACAGAAATACTCAATAGTTAAACTTGGCCCGAGCCGGGACTCGAACCCAGGACTCCCGGATCTGTGGTTGTACATGCTAGCCTCTAGACCACTGAGGCTGTACTACTAGAAATATGTAGATTTGGAAGGTAAGAATTTTTAGTAGTACATTAAGGCATAGATTATTATTACCCTGACACTTAAAATAAATAGTCTTCGAGGGATACTCATCTTTTGCGAAATAGCAAATGAGCCTAGTGGGATTACTATTATAAGTGCAGAAGTTTATGTGAATGTGTGTGTGTATGTTTGTTACACCTACACTTTGAAACGGATAGATAGATTTGTATGAAATTTAGTTCACAGATAGACTATGATCTAGAGTAACACGTAGGCGGGGTACTGTTTACCGCATGTCAGGGATGCACCAGAGTGGAGGTAGGGTAGCAACATGCTAATCCATACTAATATTATAAATGTGAAAGTGTGTTTGTTTGTTTGTCTGTCCTTTTTTCACGTCAAAACAGAATGACAGATTGGCGTGATTTTTTGTGTGGAGATAATTGAAGGGCTGAAGAGTGACATAGGCTACTTTTTAACGCGGGACATTATTTCATTCCCACGGGAAAACACGTTATAATATAACCTTAAAAATATTTATGATCAGAGTTACTTGAAATTTGGTATTAACATTCTTCTATATAATTAAATAAATAAGTGTTTTAGAATTTTTCGAAACCTACCTTTTTAGAGATCTTTGTCCTGCTAGTATAATATAAAGAAAAATAATTAGAACAATTATTGACCAACTTAAAAGGCGAGAGGTACTCAATTCGAATAAAAGAAAAAAAAAACTAATCCGAAGCGTAAGTAATTACTATTAAAGTAATACTGCAGTTATTTTCAGTTATAAATAATTAAAACTAAAGCTTCATCGTTTTTAATTTAATTTAAAATTAGTATCTGTGCTTCTAGTTTTAAGCTGTGTGTAACCTGTTACGGAGTCAAGGAGGTAATTAGGTGAAGCTAGACACAGGTACCATCCCGTAACAATGCCTTTGATTAGTACATTACTACTCGCTTTCAGGATCTACTTGCATCTACCTCACGTTTCATTCATTCTTATGCTATTGTACATCACTACAATTTAGCTACTATTCTTCCTGTAATTGGACTTGCAGATAAATGTAGCCTCGATACATTCATTTTCTTAAGAATTTCTATACAAAAAGTAATAATACATGAAATACGAGTGTAGGAATATTACAAAAATAATACTTGATAACAAAATTAGATTTAATTTTTTGATATTCCCTAATAAAACTGATTTAAATGAAATATTGTTACTTTACTTAGTAATAATAAAATAAAACATTTAAGTATGAGCGTTAGCAGACCGCCTATAAAGTAGACCGACGACTTGGTCAAAGTCCCAGTGGATGCGGATGGTACAAGACCGGAAGTCGTGGAAGTTTTTGAAGGAGACCTATGTCCAACAGCGGGTGTATTTCAACTTAGACTATATGCTTAGATTTTTCTCGCAATATAAAATAATCGATCGAATTGTCTTGCGTCATGAGACACCTGTTTACCAAATTTCAGCAATGTAGCCCCAAAAGTATGTGAGCAAAATGAATGTGACATACGGAAAGATAGATAAATAAACAGATAGACAGACGGTCATGATTAAATTATAAAGGTTCGGCTTTCGCGTTTTGGTTACGGAAAAATTGTTACTAAAAAATGTCTTTCAGGCTGAACTACTTTGTAAAATAAGTAAAATTATTTTGCCGTAAATATAATAGCGGTATATCTCAATAATCAAAGGACGCAGCTCATCATGCAACACTTATCCTGTTAAGGTCTAAGTATCAAGCGGAAGTAATCGATTGTTGCATTAGACGCGTAACGGTAACTTAGTGCCGTGCACCAGACCTGGGTAACTCGTAGTCTTCAAATGTAGAGCATAATGTCTCACAACATCTTAACCAGAAAAAAGATAAACTAACTTACTTTTAAAATGCTAAAAGTTCTGAAATGACGCCACTGAAAAACAAAATTATTTATAAGATTTATAAAAATGAATGAAGCCAAAATGATTTTTGAAGAAAAAAGTGTTCATCTGGACGAAGTATTAAAATTATTTGGTGCGTTCAGTCGCTATCACATACAAGCAATTCTTTTGATAAGCTTCGCCTTCTTTAATAATGGCATGCACTGCATTAATTATGTTATTGTTGCTGAAGAGACTTTATACAGGTATGTTTGAAAACTGATTTTTATTTTTATTATTTGGTTATTTAATAAATTTGAAAATACATTTTAGTTAAAAATTTCAGACAGGATCTTTTTAGCGCATGCTTAAATGGAAATGTTTGATGTAGAATTAAGCCATTGTTGACATACTATCATCATGTTTGGAAATAATTAGGTATACTCGTGCTTGATAATTTTACAAGTAACCATTAGATTTAATTCATTGTGTAGTAAGCAAGGAAAAGATAGTACCTTTTCACTTCGATCTCCACTTTCTACCAGAGCACGCTGTTTGGTAATGACCGATGCTAGATTATCTAAATAAGTCTAAACAAAAAACCTAACCTCCTAACTGGCAGACTTAGTTTTCAACGTACAGATCAAACTGCTTAATTGAAAGTATAAATTCTGACAGCGTATTCCTATACAAACATAGAAAACTTTACAGATTTTTAATATTTATTCAATTATAATGAAAAATGTCGTCACAGTCCATATTCAATAAAAAATGTTTTGTTCAGTAAAACAGAGGTGATCTGTTATTTGTTTAATTGTATAGCAAATATAGGAAAAACAATTACATTAAAGTATATATATATATATAATATAGCCAAGAGATAATATTGGACGCCAGCGCGAATAAGTCGTTAGAGACTTGTAAGGTCCTAGATTTTAATTAAAAATATTTTTTAGATGTAAGATCGAGGCTTGCGAGCAGAATAGCGTATTCGAGTCGCCATACAATTTCACTGCGCCCCCTTCGTCCAGGGGTTGCTATAAATACCACGCACAGTCTGAAGAATGTTCGGAACTCAGTTTTAATACATCAATTGTGGAGGCGTGTGATCAATATGTTTATAAGAAAGAGGATAGCTTTGTAGCTGAGGTAATTGTTATAGGTATTTAAGAAACTTTATAGGCATATATGTAGATATATACAGATAAAATAAAAAAATAAAAAAACATACTTTTGGTTTAGTGTGTTACGTGAGTATAGTTATTTTAGATTAAAATAAAAAAAGTACAAAAATAATAACAATATGTTATTGTACTATGAAAGGTGTATTTTTTGTATTAATATGTAGAAAAGTTAAAGTATTTATTTAATAACATTTAATAAGACTCGTTTAATTTATATAGAATTTAGGTTGCAGCAGATTCGCTATTTTAGTTTTATGATGTAGAAATAATAATTAAAAATCAAAAAAATTGAATCTGAGTATGTTTGTAACTCTTTCACACAAGCTGATAATAGATTTGGATGAAATTTACACACACAGACACACACACGTAGACAAAGAACTATTATTTGAACTAACTTATAGTTTACTTCCTCGGAATTTTCTAGGACTCAATGGATGTGTAATATTTATATATACCTACTAGCATTGCCCGCGACTCCGCCCGCGTTCAGATGATCGAAAACCAAATTCTTAGGTTTTACATATTAGTATACTCTTACATTGTAGTTTTTGTATTTTTTCTCAGAAATGAGATATTTTCCCGCGGTAAAAAGTATCCTATATGTTGACCCGGATAACCAGCTATCACCATACCAAATTTTATCAAAATCCCTCCAGTGGTTTTTCTGTGACGCGGTAACAGACAGGCAGACAGAAATTCTAAAAACTATAGATTTGGCCTCTGTATCGATAATAATGTCTATTTCAATAAGATTTTCCAAAAAATATTTAATGTACAGATTCGGCTTAGTTACAATTTTATTATATGTATAGGTTAGCTACATAAAAATAGTTCCTAAATAATAACAAAATGTCAACATATAAATTAAGTTAACGAAAGCACTAAGAAAACATACTTTAAAAGTCTTAATCTAAAGATTCAGATATACGGCAAAATTAGTTAACATTTTGATTAAAAGTTTTTAAAGTTATTTGTACTGTTAGTTCCAGCTAGCATGCCAAGATTGGAAGCGCACATTTGTTGGCACAGTGCACAGTATTGGTCTAATGTGTGGACTATTTTTCCAAGGACAGCTTTCTGACAAGTAAGTTAAAACTATTTTAATTAACATTTTGGGAAAATACAATATTTTTTAAGTATCATAAATTATTTTTGTAGACATAAGATGCGAGTTCGACTGGTATAATATATTTAATTTAATATAAATTATCAAGAAGACTTTTGCTTGTGGAGTGTAGGTGGAGAGCATTATTCCTGACTCCTTTGCCAGCTTTTTATCTATACTAACACATTCAATTAGACAAATATTTAATCATAAATTTGATTATCAATAATATATATATAATAAGAATGAATAAATATGAACGAATATCCAAAAATTAGTCTACGCGAATATTTTAGGGGTAACGCATAAGCAACGTCTACATTCTACGGTCATCTCATACAGTTTTCAAAAACATACTTTACAGAATTGGACGGAAAGCGGCCATCATAATCGCCGGTGTAGCTGCAGCATTATTTGGCATTGCGAAGAGTTTTGCAAGTACATATTTAGCTTTTGTTATACTGGAGTGGTTAGAAGCCACTTTTGGGGACAATTGTTCACCAGCTTTTATATTGGGTAAGTAAAAGAAACTTTTCAAAGATTTTATTCTTATAAAAATCTCTAGAAAATATGAATTCGTATAACGAATGGAAAAATTGTACCACTTGGTTGAGTTTGAATCATTTAAAAAATAAGGTATTTTCGTATTTTAAACTTAATTTAGCCAGTTATTAAACCAACTAGAAGTTGCACCGTACTTGTGATCTTCAGTAATTTATGCATTAAGTATTTTCAATATTCGTTGAAGATTGATACTTGTTCCAATTTTATTGTTTTATTGTGCACACCAGTTATGTATAATTGACTTGCCAATATCACGAAGAAATGTATCTTTATCTTATCACGCGAAACACACATCTGAGCATGGGACTCAAGTTGTAGGAAACAAAATGTTCGTTCAAAACTTGTGATTTTATATTAAATAGACATATTAAAGACAACCCGCATAGGCCAGCAAGGTGGATTATGGCCTTATCCCCTGCATCGCATTGAAGACAGGCCAGTTCCCAACATTGAGACGTTAAAAAAGCTGAATTCTATATGGAAGCTTATATTTGTGGCTTGTTTTAAATATGTTATTATCATATAATAAAAAGTTATGTGTAATACTTTCTTAGATTTATGCGAATATTTGACATTTTAAATAAAGTTTTATCTTTGCGGATTATTTAGAAATAATATTTATATTCTTTTATAAAGAGAAGAAAATTTTATTTTTCAGGAGTGGAACTTGTGCACAGCGACTACAGACTTCATCAACAGATATTCTTTTGCGTGATCGCAGCTTTGGGTGGCGTCTCATTTTCCATAGCGGCATACTTAGTTCCTTACTGGAGACATTTCGTCCGCGTGATTTATGCACCGTCTCTGCTTTTCATATTATTCTACTTTATCATGGACGAAAGCGTGCGATGGTTGCTAAGTAAAGGGAAAAAGGATAAAGCGACAAAATTGTTATTAAAAATGGCAAGAGTAAACAATATAAAGTTAGATAACAAAATGCTTGTTAATATACAATGTGAAGAAAATGGTACCAAAAATTCAGCCTTGAGCGAGACGTTTCATTCAAAAATCGTAATAAAAAGGTTTCTAATATGTTTGATATGGTGGACTTCATGTACTTTTATCTCGTTTGGTTTAGTGGTGAATGTAGATTCGCTAGCTGGGAATAAATATTTAAATTTTGCTATAATGTCCCTATCAGATATACCAGCGAGTATAGCAATGGTATTTGTTCTAAAACGATTTAAGAGAAAAAAACCCCTCCTCATATCATTCATATTTGCTGGGCTGTTATGCTTAGTTCAGCCATTTGTGCCAAAAGGTACGTAATTTTGGATTTACAATGTAAGTACAAAACTCTATTGAACATTAACTAGGCCCTTACATAAAAAAAACACTTAAAAATATTATATGTATTATGGTATATCAGCGGCTCACCCTCGCTTCGCTTGGGTTCCCTAGTGAAAAACAAAATAAATCTATCTCAAGCCAATAGTAGATTTTTCCGGAATAAAAAGTTACCTATGTGCTATTCCAGACTATAATCTGTCTATCGTGCTAAATTTCATCCAGATTCGTTTAGCCGTTCTGGCGTGATTGAGTAACAAACATCCATCCATCCAAACTTTAACATTTATGTAGTAGTAAGATAAGATGTCCTATACGCGGCTGTAAGTTAGCTTCATTTTTTTCTTTTACTGCGTTTAATTTCATAACTTCATGTCATGCAAATAGTAGGTACCTACAATAAAACATACGTAATAATGGAAGAAATTCTTTTCAGAATACGTTTGGATGTCTACGGGAGTATATTTTATGGGTAGATTCGTATCGACGTTCACTTTTGCTACTGTTTATATTTACACATCAGAACTCTTTCCAACTTATTCAAGGAATTCTATGCACGCACTCTGTTCTGCGATCGGTAGGATCGGTTCCATCCTGGCACCAATGACCCCGTTACTGGTAATTCTAATGGCTTATAAGTAAAACTATCTTTTTGGTTCTTTCGCGGATTTATTTTGAGTTTTAGTTCCTCATGTTTCGAATGCTTTACAAAAGATAATGATAAATCCGAAAAGATAGTTTTGTTTAAAAATTCAAATATTGGGGTAAGAAAGTGTTATCCTAATAGCTTTTCTGTTCTATAATTTATATAAAACTTATGTTATTACATTCTTTATTGCACTTAAAAACAAATTACACAAATTAATTAACATAAATCTTAGTTAGCAAAGGTGGACTTATCTTTGAAGGAGATCTCTTTCAGCAAACTTCTTCTACATGAAGAAAATGTTAGCCAGGCAGTTATATCTATAGAAAATAGAACAAGAATAAATAAATTGATATCTAAAGAACACAGTAATTTCAGGCCATCAACAGCCTAATCCACATTTTTCTTTTTTCGACTTAAATACTATAGTATACTAAATATGGCTAAGTTTAATTCACAAAAGATCTGGGTGCAGTTTTATTTATAAATAAAAATTGCCTCTAAAATTAAAACTTTTTGGAAACGCAAAATATAGCCTAAGCCACTCCGTATACTTGCATTGTCATTGCTGTCGTATGTCTTAGGCTAAATGAGATGCTCGTTTTGTTCCTAACATTTTGGTGGTTTTTGAAGTTGTAGGCTACATGTTAACAATTTTGTTTCAGACAAAATATATGGAAAGTCTCCCTACACTACTCTTTGGTAGTATATCTATTGCAGCGGGTCTTACAACATTATTTGTTCCCGATTTGGCTGATGAACCTTTACCTGATAACGTGCATCAAGCAGAAAGTATGGGCACTAGAGACCATACTATTGTATCAAAAGAGGAAACGGAAAAAATAAGTTAAATGAGGATTTTCTCGTTTACTAATTTACTTATAATTTGTAGAGGCATGTCTTAATTTTTATGAAATAAAATTTTCCAAATTTTTAGTCATTCTTATTTAAGTTTATTTGAATTTACAGATCGACAACTTAGTTTTATTAATAAGTATACTTAGTCTGTAGACTGTTGTCCCTATTATCCCACACCGGGGTACAGCCTAGTATACCGGTAATCAAATTAATTTTTATAAGCATTTTTTTTATCGTTTATTCTTATAGAAAGAATCAATCAAAGACATGGAGTTCATGGAATTATATTTGGACATTTTCATTTCTACTATGTTTATTTTATATATTACTTTGGCAAGTTAGAGTGATATTCATACTAATATTATAAATGTGAAAGTGTGTTTGTTTTTTTTTGTTTGTTTGTCTTTATTTCACGTCGAAACAGTTTGGTGGATTGCCGTGATTTTTTGTGTGGAGATAGTTGGAGGGCTGGAGAGTTACATACTTTTTACCGCGAGATTTTATCTCTTTCCCACGGGAAAACACGTTATAATACAATCCAAAAAATATTTATGATCAGAATTACTTGAAACTTGGTATTAATGCTCATCAATAAAATTAAATAAATATGTGTTTTAGCATTTTTCGAAATTTATCCTATAAAAGGAGTAAAATAGAGGATGAAAGTTTCTATGAAATTACTTTTCTGAACAGTTTTTTGTTGTTTTAGTGCGAACGAAGCCGCGGGTTCTGCTAGTAAGCTATAATTTATGTTATTTTTGAGAAATGACGACGTCAATCAATTTTACTGTTGTTGTACGATTAGTACTTAAATATTGACAGTAAGAAAAAAATTTTAAAAGAGGATCTTATTTGTATTCTTCAGTGACTGCTTCAAGCTGTTTGAGTTGATCCCACTGAGTACTTTTAAGATACAACTAATTCCAGTTCGTATGCACTGGTTGTACATATGTACAACCTTCCATACTAATATAGGTATTAAAGCTTTAAAACAATCACTGTCGAGCGAATAAAAATTAAAATTGACTTTATTTACACCATTAATTTTTCTAATTAATCTTTCTAATAAATCTACCTTGGCGTTATTATCTCTTAACAATACCTCCTGCGTTTATTTAACGGCTTGCTTTGATGAGAAACAAAGATGGCCGCCCATTAATTTTAAATGACTATCTTTCCCATTAAAACGGAAAAGGCGCGGAACATTCAAAATAATTAATTATACCTTCGAGATTACAAGCTCATTCGCATTTAAAATTACATATTCTTATAAGTTTTAAATATCATGCACATAGCATCATGGTGTATTTATCTTTTCTTCATTTCTTCATTTATCTTTGTCTTTCACATTTATTACAAGCGACTAGTTGTCACGTCCCTAGGTTGATTCCCCATACAAACTTTCATCCCCACTTACGGGATGATTTCCGAGATAAAAAGTATCCTATGTTCTTCCTAGGGTCTCAAACTATCTTCTTACCAAATTTCATCTAAATCGATTCAGTAGATCCAGAGATTACCCCCTACAACGTCACAAACTCACAATCTCACAAACTTTACCTCTTTATAATATTAGTATAGATTAGAAGTATTCTTTAATGGGCAGATATATTTAATAATTTAATTAATTATATTTTGTAATAAAGGATCAAATAATATCTTTTCTCATTGATCAATTGGTTAATGAAATACATATTAATTCATACAACTTTTTTTTAAATAAACAATGTAGGTAAGTGTATTGTAAATACTTTAAATTATTGAAAAAAATGGTTGTAACAACAGGAAAAATTAAGAATAATATTTATTCTAACAAAAATATATAAACATAAAAAATTAGCAAAAATGTTTGTCGATCAAATCCCTTTAGTGCTGAGATGGAAGAAACAGCGTAGGATTTATGCGTCCCTCAATTAGGTAAATGGAGTTTGCATTGTCTAATCCCGACTCGAGACAGCGTCGCAGGTTGCGCTACGAATCTTTAGTGAGATTTTAATGAAAATAACGAAGAAGAAGCGGTTAAGTAAGCTGGGTTGGTATAGAAAATTAGTACATATTAATGAAACGGTATTCAGCCCTTTTTAACGTCCCAGTACTGGGCACGGGCCTTCCGTTCAATACGATAGGGGACCAGGCCTTGATCTTCCGCGTTGGCCAAGTGTAGGTTGGTAGACTTCACATGTCTTTCGAAAACTTGCTTTGCTTGTTTCCTCACAATGATTTACTCCACCGTAAGGCAAGTGGTAATCATGTTGGAAATGATTCGCACATGAAAATATCAGGAGTGACAAGAGATTTGAACTCGCATCACTCGGTTTCCCAAGCGCGCTATCACTGCAAAAATACGCTATTCCTTCGATAAATTGTCATGAAAACTAAATTGAAATAGACTATATTCACTGTACATATAGCTTCCTCCACTGGCTTCTGCAATAAAGCCAATATACGTTTACCTTATAAAACATTTTCATCGTCATAATAATAAGTAATCATTATTAGAGACTCTGTTAGATTAAAGCATTTCAAATAAAAATATATTTTCGGATTATTTCGCGGATTTATTTTGATTTTTCGTCCAGAAAAGTCACCAAAAATCCAAATAAATCAGCGAAAAAATGCTTAAAGGTAGTTTTGTTTAAAATGTCTCATATATCGCGTAAATCTAAGAAAATATTAGATTAATGCAATGAATA
Organism: Brenthis daphne; assembly: GCA_947093115.1. Lineage (NCBI taxonomy): Eukaryota > Metazoa > Arthropoda > Insecta > Lepidoptera > Nymphalidae > Brenthis > Brenthis daphne. The sequence continues at coordinate 18,956,845 of OX352481.1, forward strand.
TTTTGTCTATGTTAATTCTCAGCCCAGAGTATGAAGAACATTTTAATTATTTTAATAGTATCGAGTGACGCTTAGCTTAATATCTTTCACAAATAAAAGGAAAACAACAGTCTTTAATAACGGAGAGAACAAAGCTAATTAATATTGTAGCGGCAATCTCGAGTGCTCAAAGTCACAATAAACAAAATTCAAATGGCCCCCATTCTTGAGATAACGGTGTTTCCATTAATACTTAATGACAGGAGTTACAATTGAGTGTCAATAATAAAATGGACAATAATGAATTTGTCTTTGAGTCTAAGGTATTGTCATGAAAGTTATGACAAAAGTATAATTATTCTAAAATTTGTATTCCCTTCAGTGATTGTGAAATGATGATGATGTTCTCCTAGCCGATTCCGGCCACGGCGGCCAATCTCATTGAGACTAGCCAACTGCGCAGGAGATATTATAGTGCACAAGTGTACGCTCAGACACAAGTGCACTCTCTATTCCTGTCACTCTCATACTCCGGTGGGACGACCACTCGACACGACCAGTGAGAGTTAAGGCGCAGGACCGACGGCTTTACGTGCTCTAAGAGAATTTACAAAATAAAAATTCTTTTGCTTTGTTATTTATATAATATTAAATTATTTGGTAATTGTTCATACAAAAAAACTATAATCGCGAATAAAAAATGGGGGGTAGAAGGTTGAAAAATACTTTACGACCTATTCTCATACCTACCAAATATACAAAAAAAATTATTAAAATCACTTAGCCGTTTCAGAGAAATGCGACCACAAACACCGTGACACGAGATATATATTACATAAACATATCTAAGTAGATCTTGTTGAGTATTTCAATTCTATACAACAATATAATATGATACGAGCCTTATAACGATGTATTCAGCCCTCTTCCATGTCCCACTGCTGGGCACGGGCCTCCTTTCAATACGAGGGGGAACATTAGGTACACATTGTCTTTAGAAAACTCGCTAGGTTCTCTAAGACATGCAGGTTTCCTCACGATGTTTTCCTTCACCGTTAAGACAAGTGGTAATCATGTTGGAAATGATTCGCACATGAATATATCAGAGGTGCGAGACCCGGGATTTCAACAAACTTCACTCAGTTTCTTATGCGATTGCATTACCACTGGGCTACCACTGTCTACGTAATAATAATAAGCTTTATAATTAATGACGTATTTTCAGCTTTTTCATTTGAAACTGTCTGTAACAAGTAGGCATATGTGCTTAAGACGTCTATAACCTTAGTCTCTCCCGTATCTCTCAAATATTCGCGTAAATCTAAGAAAGTATCATTTGAAACAAATTGAGATATTGTAATTATTTTATTTCATAGCGACTTAGTTTCATATAGAAAAAAAATGTAATATAGTAATGCATATGCAATTCTTTCAAACAAGCATATTTATAGCTTTGACGAAATCTATAATAAAGCGATTTAATAGTTTTTAACTCAAAAAGTATCTTGGGCTCGTCCGGGATTTGAACCCGGGACCTCTCGCACCCTAAGCGAAAATCATACCCCTAGACCAACGAGCCGCTTGTAAAGTATCATAAAAATATTGTTCTATATACTGAACGTAAAAATATATTTATTATCTTTTATTATGTATAGATATAAATAATATTTATAATATTTTATTCACCTATTCCTTTAAAAACACCATAAAATCCATATTTATTACACTTCTTTACTTTATCATTCATATTGATTGCCTTAACTATATTGTTTTATTGTTGATCGAAGTCACGATCAACAATTAAGGTTTTAGTACCAACCCTGAATTTTAAATAAAACAATTTTTCCGGATTTTTTGCGGATTTATTTTGTTTTATTCAAAAGTCTAATATTCGCTATAAATATTATCTAAGAAAGTACAGTATTACAGTGAATTTTTAGTTTTTTAATCGAGTTCCAAAAAGAACGAGGTTCTATATTCGTCTGTATATATTTTGATTTTAGAATCTGATTTTTAGTGTTACTGATAAAAGTGAGTTTTTTTAGTTTATTACTTAAATGGCTTAAGCGAATATTTTATTTTTACTTCCTTCTTACAAAGCTATGACAAAAACTTAAAAAAATTACTAGAAAAAAAATCGATCGATTGCTAGGTAGTTCTCTATGGATGCATATACCTAAATCATACCTAAGCCATGAGTAATCTTTATTTTTACTCGAGTGCCTAAACTAAACGTTCTTAAAAATACATTTTTAATAAAAAATCATATAAAATAAATTTAAAACTGGCATTTATATTCGGAGATATGTAATGAAATATGGGGGTTGGACGTAAACATGCAAGTCCTCATCTGAAGATGAATAGGTTGTCGCTCTTTTATCCAGACGTTTTTGCATCGTCAAGTACGGATGGTTTGATAAAATATGATGCGACAAGAACAGAATTAATGGATGCGACTGTTATATTAATTACATTTACTTTTGAAGCGTGGGTTTTTTGCCTTTAATTGTTTTGCAACGTTTCAGAAACGGATATAACTTTTAAAGAGGTTTAAAAAACGTGAATGTTTCATTTGAATTTACAAATTGTATTTGTTATGATTAATCATAAGTTATGAAATTACTAGTTATTACCTGTGACTTTATTCGCAAGTGTTTTTCTATTTATTTCTCAACCAATAAGTTTTTAGTATTTTTTTAGGTTTAATGCAGATTTAAACCTAGGAGAGGTCAAGAAAAGCAGTGGAATTCAAATCACGATTTATGCAAAGATATAACATAAAACAACATAAAGCAAAGTCGACACGTTTGGCTCAGTTTGTAGTGACGTTACTTGCTGTGCTAGCGGTCGCGGGTTCGAGTCCCGCTAGAGGCATTCATTTGTGTGATAAGCACGAGTGTTTGTACTCCAGTCATGGGTGTTTATATTTATATTATGTATGTTCATGTAATATGTATAATATGTATATTCATTGCACTTGCCCAACTAAAGCCATAGCCAAAAACTAACTTACAAAGTCGAACTTCATTACCTTTCTAAATCTGAAGTCATTAGAGCCCAGGAATTGAAAACGACATTATTAATAACTGAGACTTAATAGAAAAATGTCAAAAACTGGAGGGCACTAATTTTACACGCCATTAGGCAATTCGAGCTATTTCTATTAGATATTATTTCCAACGGCGCTCTGATAATTACTTAATTAGTGACGAAAAATTAGCTACGTTCAGTGTTCAGTGAAATGTTATGAATCGAAATATATTTTAGTATAGCGACTCACCCTCGCTTCGCTCGGATTCGTCCCTAGGTACGTTTTAACGTTTAGTATTGATTTCTCAGAGATGAGAAAAATTTCTCGCAGTAAAAAGTATCCTATATATTGATTGATTGATCTAGATAACCAGCTATCACCATACCAAATTTTATCAAAATCTGTCCAGTGGTTTTTTCGTGATGCAGTCATAGATAGACAGACAGACAAGAATTCTAAAAACTATAGATTCGGCCTCTGTATCGATAATGATGTCTATTACAATAAAAATTTCCAGAAAATATTTAATGTACAGATTCGGCTTAGTTACAATTTTATTATATGTATAGATTACACATATATTTTACCGGATGTTTCCCGTGACTTTATCTGTGCCAGTATATTGTAAAGGCTACTTTTTATATAACTCTTGACTTACATATATTGAGAGTTATTTTCAAGTAAAAAAGGACTTTTACGATCTTTTTTAAAGATGATAAAATCAAAACTAATATTTTTGCCAGTATTTTATAATAGGCATTTATTTCGGACAAGAAGTCCATAGAATCGTCAATACAATGATTTTACATTAAGCATAGAACACAGAAAACAGAAATAAAATACTTCAAAATTATAACAGAAATAAACAAAGAAAAATAAAAACATTTAACATTCAATTAAATAAATTATGTACCTTTGTCATCTCATGATGTTAAGGCATGTCAATCTCTATGTAGATTTTTCAAATATGATAATTTTCTATCTCTCTAAATAAAAACAATAAATATTTCATCTAAGTATCTATGAATATACGAATAATATGAGCTCATTTTTAGGGTCCCGTACCCGAAGGGTCCCATCGGAACCCATTACTAAGCCTCCGCTGTCCGTCCGTCCGTCTGTTAGAGGGTTGTATCTCATAAACCATAATAGGTAGAGAGTTGAAATTTTCACAGAGTATATATTTCTACTGCCGCTACAGTAAAATAAAAAAATACAAGATACATTTTTTAACGTTCGTAATTGATCATCGAAGTAAATATACTACATACATAGAGTAAAAGTCATATTACTAAAAAGTACATGTACGATGGTACGGAACCCTTCGTGTGCGAATCCGACTCGCACTTGACTGATTTTTTATATTGTATATATACATACATCATATTATCAGGGTGATTGACTTATTCTAAGGTTTTTAATAAACACTTGGGAAAATTAAAATCGATTATATTATCGGTTATCGACATTATCTATCAGTAATAAAATTATAAAGTTTACGGCATTATTATATTACCGATAATTACATTTGAGATAAAATCGATATTAAAATATTTCAATTACAATTTGTTTGAGCCAATTTGCTCTCACTTAGTTAATTTATTTTAATTTTTTTAAGTATTATATAGTTTTAACTAGTTCTTAAATTTATTTGTCAATTTACGCACACGTATCAAAATGCCTATCTATCTATACATATGAGAAAATTATGAGTCAAATCTGTAAATGAAATGTTTTTTTGAAAATCTTATTGAAATAGTCATTATTATCGAAACAGAGGCCGAATCTATAGTTTTTAGAATTTATGTCTGTCTGTCTGTCTATCTGGGATCGCATCACGAGAAAACCACTGGACAGAATTTGATTAAATTTGCTATGATGATAGTTGTGGTTATTCGGGTCAACATATAGGATACTTTTTACTGCGGGAAAATATCTCATCTCTAAAAATCGATACTAACCGTTAAAACGTATCTAGGGACGAACCCGAGCGGAGCCACAGGAAAATATATAGCAGATGCAAAAGTAAGTCGCTAGTACTGAGTACATGATAATAATCTTTCGTTAGTTACAATAACTACAGATAACGTGATATTTAACCTATTGTTAATGATTTTGATAAAAACACTTGTAATAAGTCTAATTGAATCAAGTTCATTTCATTTCATTTTTAGGCTTAAAATATTTTAAAAACCTTTCTTTACACTCAGAAATGTAATTGATATATTAAAATACGGGGAAAAATCTTAACTCCTCCCGCGTTGCTCAACTACCTCGAACTCAAAGTAGTGACAAGACAAACGGTCCTAAACAATCGAACTCCATACAAACTTGTACCAGGAAATTGCAGACGGAATAAGTGTACGCTAATATTACTCTATTTACATGTGCTGGGTTTGTATGATTTTATTATACCAGTGTAATACATGGCTTGGATTCTGTGATCGGAAATTAAAGATCAAGATCACTTAAGCAGTTCCTGTTCACTGAGATATACGCACAGTCTGTCACTATTTTGCAATGTCCGATTCCACTGAGACGATAGGGTTTCCTTGTGGGTTGAAGGGAATAAGAGTCTTACAGTAGTTTAACAAACTCTTTATAGGAAACCTGCCCGTAGACAGTTAGTAGGGTAGGGACCCCCTATTTGGGGATTTCCCGACAAAAATTAGTTAAAAATAAGCACAGTAAGAGCTCATTTGGTGTAGTCACTGAGTACTATATTCCATCACTATTTCAACTATATAACTTTGCTTCACTTTTTACTTTTCTCTTTTCAATCAAAAATAAAAACTTAGAAACTCAGAAACTATTTAGTTCCGACCCGGGAGCCAAACCTATTTACTGAAATCACATTTCGATCTGCAGCCGTACATGCTAGCCACTAGACTAACGATAGAGAATACTATGGAACCATTAAGTAGTAAAGTTTATTTGTTACAATATTAGGGACAGCATCTGTTCTTACTGATAGGTACTCAAATTATCGAAGGAATTAGCAAACTTTCTACAAATTTTCAGATTTCAATTCAATTCTCTTATTAATGGCTTAAAAGCTTACCAGTTGAGCACCGATATACAAGGGTAGATATACAAGAGTTTTATATATCAATGTGTTACCTTCATATATTCTCATAAAATTAGTTTTCTCTTATATTATATTCTACAAAATATTTAGAATTTTCCACTACATCTGTTCATTAAAATTCATATCACGGTACGATGATACAGTTATTAGTTAGCATTACTTTAATGGGGCTGTTTGTTTCAACAAGATACGAAATTGCTTTTTGCTCAACTATAGAGTAATTAAAGCGGAGAGGAAAAAGATCTATTTTCATTACGCTGTGACAATATCGCCGGAGATCAGTTTGCGTTCACTCGAGAAAAATAAGGTGATTCATATTCATAATACTCAGACATAATAACTTCTCATTATTAAGCTGTGTCTAGTAATTTTAATGAAATTGTTGTTAATTTATGAACGTGTTTTATTTACAGAGTGTCTTTGCACATTATTTACATATAAGCCTGCCGTCGTTTCCCTCGGAAAGGCTTTCTCGTAATGACCCAAACAACAGATATTGTTATTATGATTTATTTCTGAAATTCAAATTCAGACATTTTTCATTCAGCATTAAATTATTACAATATTTTACTGAGTGTCATGTCTACCACCAGTTCAGAAAGATACACATAACAAATCAATAAATATGTTGGGACGTTCATACACAGCACCATCTAGTTCCATGGGAAGCTACGAGGCTTGTGATATGGATACCAGATAGCTGATACACTACATATATATAACTTTAAATACATACTTATTATAAATATAAACAACTATGACTGGAGTACAAACTTTCGTGCTCATCACACAAATGAATGCCCCCAGCGGGACTCGAACCCGTGACTGCTGGTTCACTAAGTAGGCTCACTACAAACTGAGCCAAACGTGTCGTCATATAAATTATTACACTATGGTATAACAGTTTTGCATTAGTGTATGTTAATGTTAATGCCTAATAATCTATGTATACATATAATAAAATTGTAACTGAATCGAATCTGTACATTAAATATTTTTTGAAATAATCATTATTATCTATCTATACAGAGGCAAAAACTACAGTTTTTAGAATATTTGTCTGTCTGTCTATCTGTCTGTCTGGGAACGCATCACGAGAAAACCACTTGATGGATTTTGATTAAATTTGGTATGGTAATAGCTGTTTATCCGGGTCAATATGTAAGGTACTTTTTACTGGAGGAAAATATCTCATCCCTGAGAAATCTATACTAACCGTTAAAATGTAGATTGCGCTGGTGAGTCGCTAGTAACAATATAATTTTACTTCTATTAGTTTTGCTCCTAAAATATTACTCAATGCTAAAGCTTAGCAAAAACGAGGACGACCCAGTATCACTCATTAAGAAATTTTATACCATATTGAATTAAATGAAATTCACAGTAGAATAATCAATCTTAGAATTACCAACAAAGCTTTGAAAATTAACTATTATTCATATATTAATATAATTTTAGTGCCGACAAGTAGATTAATGTCTCCAATTAAATGCGTGGAGCTGTCATCGTTTGTCAAATGCACATTGACCCCTGGATTTACACTGTAATATTAGACTGACGGACAGAATTTACGGTCTTAATATAGTGGGTTGGTGGTATTCGTGGTATGCATTCGAGATGCTTCTTAGCAGTGATTATGTTGACGTGATTTGTCTCTCATGGTCTATAGTTTATTATTAAATAATAAGCAAATAAATAAAAAAAATGATCACTATCCGCTTACTAGTTTTGGAGAAATGTGTGGACAAACCATACATACCCACGTACATATATTATACATACACCTATAAAATTTTATATAGGTATTTGTTTGGAAGCCGTAATAGACTATCGTAAGTGAATACTTTGCAGTTCCAATAATATTACATACATACATACGTGTGGAATTGATAACCTCCTTTTTTTCTGAAGTCAGTTAAAACAAACAATATTAAAATGTATAATTTTAAGGCTTGTATAGTCAAAGTTCTTTAACTGACACGCTGTGTGTTCCTTAATCCTGAGAAGAACGGATGATCCCATTCACCATTTCGAAAAGCATTTAGCAAGTTTAACGTATAAAATTATTCGCTTTCTGTCATTTTTTAGATAAATAAATAAATATGTTGGGACTTTAACACACAACACCATCTAATTCCATGGTAAGCACAAAGCTTGTGTTATGGATACCAGATGATTGATACACTACATATATATAACTTTAAATATATACACATTATAAATATAAATACCCATGACTGGAGTACAAACATTCGTGCTCATTACATAAATGAATGCCCCCAGCGGGACTCGAACCCGCGACCGCTGGCGCAGCGAGTAGGGTACATAAAAATGAGCCAAACGTGTCTTAAAAACTAAATATTGCAATATAAAATGGCTTTATAATAAAACATTCTCTCAACTTAAGTATTAAAAAAAGAAACATGGACGCTGTCTTAACAGACTGATCAATAATCTGAACCCGTCTTGACATAGTTTTTAAAACATCTTATCAGCGATAGACTTACAAATCATTTTATTTTGATTAATCAATAAGATTGTGATGAAATTTTCTTAAGCTGCTGAACAAGTTGGTTTGACGAGGTTATGGGATCGTGTGAGACCGTCGGAGGGCTTTGTAGACTAGCGGTAGCGCTTTAAAATTTTAATGGAAGCTAAATTTCTTTAAATTATTATGCTAAATAGCTAGTTTTTATTCTATTTGAGGATTTACTCAGTATTCCTATATTTCTTACATATCCATAACAACATTTAACATATAAATTATCTGTCTACATAGAAAAAGTCGGTTATGTATGATAATATAATACAGAGGCAGAGTTTGTTTGATCGTTCGTTCGTTCGTTCGTTTGTTTGTTTGTTTGTTTGTTTGTTTGTTTGTTTGTTTGTTTGTTTGTTTGTTTGTTTGTTTGTTTGTTTGTTTGTTTGTTTGTTTGAAAGCGCTTATCTCAGGAACTACTAATCCGATTAAAAAAAATTCTTTTTGCTTTAGATAGGCCGTTTATTAAGGAAGGCGATAGGCTTACTTGTTGTTAAATGAAATAAAATTATTATTAAATTATTATTATTATTATATATCGTCATGCTACTACCCAAGGAAGAGGAGCAATAATATAATATAATCTATCTATTTCGTACTAACCGTTAGAACATACCTAGGGACAGAACCCGAGGGAAGCGAGCATGAGCCACTAGTATATGATATTTAAGATGTCTTTAATGTGATTTAATTATGTAATAAAATGATAAGACGACCGGTAATCGTTGACAGACCGTAGTTTTTTTATTGCACAACCACTTTTTTATTAAAGTTCTCCTTTAAAGTGAGTTAACTTATTGGAGTACAGTATATGTACATACGAGTACAGTTAATGCTAAAAGAGGTCATAAGCTGGTATTGCAAGAGATGTATGAGTAGGGTTCATCTGACATACATTCAGAAAAAGATAGGAAAGGGAGAACATAGGGAAAAATATTAAGAAATGTGACAGTATGATGAAATGTATGGATATTTAGAACACTATATAGTAGTACTTCGGTAAAAAACACACTCGTTTTCAAAGAAAACCCATTTTTATCGTCGTTCATACTGTATTGTGTATCTACTCACAAATATATAATTATAAACTCAAGATAGCACAAAAGCTTTTTAATTTGATTTTCTAAAATTAAAAGTTAATTAGAACATTAAGCTTTTTGATTCCTTAAATAAAAATAGGACTTTTGTTTATGAATGAGTTTGTAAGTTTGTTTGTTTGTTGTTGTTTGTTGTTTTTGAGTCTCCTTCCTTGTTTAATGGCTTTAAGAGACATTCGGAAAAGAGAGTTAAATAAATTTACTGTTATATGAAGATATAGGTAATAAAAAAGAATAATAAACATAAAAAATAGCGAATAAATTTCAAAGCGTCATCAAAGCTCTTACCGTGTAATGGGGTCATAAATACGTATAAACCCCCAATATAAATGAACATTTTGGACTTAATAAGATGCAAACAAAAAGTGAACTAAGGTATTAATTTAGTACAATAAGCTTTAGATCCCATGTAATGAATGCCTGTTAACCAACTTTGGTGCCACCTGTACCTCTTAGTTATTATATTAATTCGCTAAATGTCTGCCTGGGTAGGCGTTAAACTTTAAACTTAGAACATAAAGCAATCTGTCCATATGTTCAAATATTATGGATATAGTTAGAAATTAGAAACGTGTCCTGGTATATTAAAATCATCTATACATATAAATAAAACTGAAGTGTCTGTTTGTAATGTCAAAATAAGAGCTTATTACTAAATACGTATTAAATTATATACGGTAGAAAAAAAACACAATATTTATTTTTGTTTGTTTGTCTGATTGTCTGTGTGTTCCGGCTAATAAATAAATAAAATATTAAGATCTAACATTGGTCAAGTATTCAGAAGATGGATTCTAAGCTAATTTTGTCCTTACAGGAGAATAATAGCTAATAGCTAAATAAAAGGCATAAATGAATAGTATATTTTTATAGGTATATTATTTCCGATAAGAAAATATAGAAATACGTGAATCCATTGTTATCGATGTCGAAGCAACGATGTATACTCGTAATAGTTCCCAATCGTACACAATTAATGTTTTGCATGCTATGTACACCTGTGGTATTTTTCTTTCAATAATATTACCATATTTTCTTTCAATTTATAATAAACTAGCGACTCACCCTCACTCCGTCCGGGTTTGTCCCTAGTTACGTTTTAACGGTTAGTATAGATTTCTCAGAGATGAGATATTTTTCCGCAGTAAAAAGTATCCTATATGTTAACCATACCAGCTACTCGTATAATCATAGCAATACCTAAATTTTATCAAAATCATGTCCAGGGGTTTTCTCGTGATGCCTTTCCAGACAAACAGACAGATAGACTGACAAAAATTCTAAAAACTAGATTCGGCCTCTATATCGATAATAATGACTATTTCAATAAAATTTTCCAAAAAATATTCGGATCAGATTATTTTTATATGTATAGATAATAGCGCTTTCCTTGCAGTTCTTCGATAACAAACAGTAGCCTTTGTGCTACTCGAATTATAGACTATCTATACATTAAGTTTCATCAAAATCCGTCGATCATTTTTCGCATGAAAGAGTAACAAATATACACACATTCAAACTTTCGCATATATAATAGTCCGATTAATAATATGGGATAAATTTTGATGTTGACATACTCATGTATACATAATTATAATATATTATGTCGACGTAGGATGGCCAACATCAGAATTATCCATTGTAGTGGGCGTGAACTTAAGCAATATCTTTTAACAAATACAGTAGATTTAATCAACTACTACTGTGCTTACCATCTATCAGCAACCAATATATATACCATTTTTTTTATTCTTAGCCAGATTGCTTTTACCAAATTACGAAATGAGAGTGCGTTTTTAGATCCTATATATTGTGTTTAATTTCAGGCACAAATTATTCAAATTAAAGTAGTCTGGAGGCGATCACATCATACCTAAGGCGTGCCATCTTCTATACTTACTTCTACTTATTCATCCATTATCACTACATTCTAGCTACTTTTGTTATTTATCCTATTACTGGAATAACTGTAAAGAATAAAGATACTATTATTATTTAAAGACACCTAATTAGAATGTTAGCGTTAAGTTGCAGTCTGTAACTAAAGATGCTCGTAAAACTTCTCAAGTGCTCAACACATAGTTATGACTAACAATGGGATTATAATTTTAATGGTCATTTAATTAAATGGATGCTCAGAATTTGTGTTCTATACTATCTGGAGTAAGCATCTCTAAACTATATTCAGTGGAGTATATTTCAATATGTACGAGTACATGTAATATTTGGATCAAAATTGTACATTTAATATTATTATTTATTATTAATTATTACATTGTCCTACAATTTGAATGGTAAGTTTTCCAAATCCCATTCGATATGCTTCATAGCTGTTTCTTGTAGTAGTTATATATTACTATAATTTTTGTAAAGAAAAAAGTTGGACATCACCGAGTTGTACAACGTGGAACCGTTCATTGTATTGCGAAAACTTTTTATTCTCTTTGTCGATTGACTCAAAAATTAGTACACATACTCTTCCACAAAAATTATGAGACAGGTGTATCACAGTTTTTCGAAAATAGTCCCCCAACAGAGTCAAATAGGGCTTCGAAAATCCTACACGGCATGGTAGATGGGCGCTTGGCTCGCAGGGTGGCGTAGTGCGTGCAGGGAAGCGTGGTATTTCTGTATTAATTACATACTTATAAGTTATAACATAAAGCCAAAGAATTTGTTTTTTGTAGTATTAATGTAAGCGAAGCCGCGGATTCCGTTAATACCCTATAAAATAGGCAGTTTTAGGGACTATGTCATGTAATAGTGGTAATGTCATAGTGGTCATAAAATTAATTATATAGAAAAACTCGCGTCGATATTTAAAAACCTTACTGCGCGAAAACATGAAAAACCAACAAATAATTGTACACTTATAATATTAAAAAGATATTAGTAAAATTACTAAGTTTCGAATATTATAAGTGTAATTTATGGATGGTATTAATAAATAATAGCTTAAATTTGTTCGCGTGAAACAATTAGATAAACGACTGGAAGCGATGAACTGTACAGATGAAAAGTAATTTATCCGCATTAAATGTACTAACTTTATTAAAAGAGAACATTTTCATCTACGGCGCCATTATTTGACCTAAAAGCATAAAATGGAAATATTAATTTCAATGAATTATTTCCCGAATGCCTTGAAAGGACGAATGTTTTTATGTACATAATATATTTATTTCTTTGGCACGCGCTCTTTAGCCTAAATGACTTGATGAATTTTAACATACTAGGGGAGTATCCTGCACTGATATGTTAAAATTTGTTGTTGGAGTCAGATAGAAAATTTAGTATTCAAACTATTTTCTATACATATAATAAAAAATCTGAGTCGAATCTGTACATTAAATATTTTTTGGAAAATCTTATTGAAATAGTTATTATTATCGATACAGAGGTTGAATCTAGTAGAATAGTTTTTAGAATTTTTGTTAGTCTGTCTCTTTGTCTCAGAATGCATCACGAGAAAACCACTGGACAGATTTTGATGAAATTTGGTATGATGATAGCTGGTTATCCGGGTCAATATAATACTGGGTCGAAACATTTTACTGCGAGACAATATCTTGTCTCTGAGAAATCTATAAATACTAAACGTAAAAACGTAACTATGGATAAACCCGAGCGGAGCAAGGGTGAGTTGCTAGTTTTATATATGTTCCTTATCCTAAGGATGCATACACATATAAACCAGATAATATATTATATATTTCACTTAATATATTATATATTAATATATTTTAGTTTAATTTTGAAATAAAAACGTTTACTGTGACATAAATGTTAATGTTGCACATATGTAGTGTTACGGACATTTTGATGGAGCTACTAAAAACATTATTTTTCCTACATTACCTTCATTTATTACAAAGCGTTTCGTCAACCAATAGAGTAATCAATCTGCATTTTTTGAAGCTTTATTTTACAAAAATAGTAGTTTTATATGAAAACTACTTTTAATTGCAGTGAAACTTATTGTGTCACTCTTAAAAAAAAGTCAAAAATAATATTTTAAAATTAAAAACGAATATTTTTTTTAAATCGAACCAGCTGTACAATAAATTATCTGTCTACAAACAGAAAAAAATTATCTCATTACGTAATACGAGTATTAGTTTAAATTAGGTAATATTTTACCTTACCATTTCAATAAAACCAGACAAAATGTAAGTTAAGCGTTTAATTAGCAAAAGAATTTCTTTATTTTCCTGTATGAATGTTTATATGGAACTTTAACTGTTATACCACAGGATATCTGGCACGTCTTATGTAACCGGAGATCACAAGTTTGATTCCTTATTTAGTAATAATTTCATACAGCCTAGATCTGAAGCTAAATACACAAGTCAGTACAATATGTTAATAGCACTATTTTACAACTACCATTTTCTATGAGGTCTTTTATAAAAATAATAGAACAGTTGAAAGGGTATCCTATACGTTTCGCTTGGTTGTAATAACAATAAATCGTAATTTTACCGTCTCCGCCGTCCTAAGTACACATCTCATGAAAAAAATATATATGACTATACAAGGGCTTTGAATAACAACGTGGACGAATGTGCCTGAAAATTGTTTTATGTTGTTTGTGCGGTATCCGCTGTTTTCTTAGTAATTCATAGTTTGTACTGGAAGTATAATATGACTTGACCTTTCTAGTTAATAGATATGGACTGAAGTTTCGATTTATGTGGATATTCTTTTTCGCATTTGTTCTTTGTCCTTCTATTATTTGTGTTGGATATTGAAAAAAATGGGGAACACAGGAGAAAATATGTTTTTCCGTTTTTTTCTGCCAAGAAAGAATATGAAAAAATTATTATATTTAATTCAAGGTTTACTTGTACTTAAAATATTATGGGTAACGTCACTAGATAGCATTACGTGCTTTCTGTTCTTGACATATTAAGATACAAAAAAATAGAAGCAACAATACATACACATAATATGACACGAAAATTGTGACGATAGTCTAAACTACTATATTTGGCTAACTTAAAGTTTTTAAAAATATCCAAGCAATACTTTATTTCACGCTCCATATTCCTGAAAACGAAGATATAAACGATCGTGCATTAACATATAAAGTTCTGCTACGTTCAGATACTTGTCTTTTGGGATTAATTTGACAGGCGTTTACACCAATACCCTTCTAAACTACAGTATTTGACCCCTTCACTTGTATTTTGCTTAGGTCAGGGGACGTTCAGCTGAATACGCAAGCCCATGTTTCTGCATCATTACGCACTGGTAATCTAACACGCTAGATAAGTTTGGTTCTACTGTTATTTTGTTTAAGGTCGAATGATATAGAGGCCATCGTCGTGGGCAGATGGCGTTTTTAACTTCATAATACGTTAGAGGTTTAAATACTCGTAAATGGTACAATATTTTTTTATAGTTAACATTTAGAATTTTACATATGTATATTGTAATTCTAAGTATGTATTACATACTAGCTGATCCGACAGACGTTTTCTGCTTCAATTTTGTTTGTTGTCCTTGAGCTTTTCCAATTTTGTCAGTGTCCCCCTAAAATCATATAACTTAATCAAAACGGTCAAGCCGTTCTCAAGTGATGCGCTGACCAACAAACAGCATTACATTTTTATTTATATAGATAAAAAAGAACTTTCCAAAGTTTCTCGCCAGATCTCTTTAAAAGAAATGCATTCTGAGCTGGTAGCAGCTTACAATACATTAATATGAATGTAAAATTTGAAGATTTAAAATTTGAAAATTGCAAAAGCGTATTTATTTGTTAAAGTATTTTAAAGGATTTGAGTTAAATTTGTTACCTTAACATCAGTTAGATAAAAGTCGTAAAAAGTTCGCAAGAAAAACAGTATAAAGATCAGCGATAAAAAATGTCTTCACTGAATGAGCGCTCATTTGAACATTTTAGCGCGCTTTTAATTTAATTTTTTTTGTGAAAACACCTTTAAGCATTGCATTTAAGGTTCAACTTGCATTGTTGTATATTTATTTCAACTAGACTAATTACCTAATCACAATTGGTGACAGTTTTAAGAAAACTTTTGCATGGGATTGTGTATCCAGTACTTTTTTGCTCGATGTTAGAGATAAATAAAACACAGAAATTTAACTGTCACATTTTATTATCATATTATATTATAAAAAAAATAGAATACCTTCCGCTGACAGCGCTTTTTAGTAATTTCATAAAATATTAATTTATTACCACTTTCTTAAGTGTTATAGCTTCAATAAAACACTAATCATGATCATTAACATTTGTCGATCGCCTAACATACACAAAAACCTAAATTTCCAAATTAAGTTCCTTCCCTTTTGAAGTCGGTCAAAAAGAGCAATCCTTCAAAGTTAGAACATAACATAAAACTATACCAAATACAATGAAAGTAGTTTAGAAAAACAAGGAAAATCTATTACCAAGCAAGCACCTCTGAAAAGATGGATGGCACTGGCGTGCCGGCCGGGCCCTGCCGTCGTCCCCTCGTAACTTACTTACAGCTATAGCCAAACTAAACTTGTTTGCCATTCTTAATAAAATCTCAACAAATTATGTTTAATTACGTTATAATGTAAAACATACATATAATCAAAGTTATATTCAAATTGATTATTTAGAAGTTATCTATCTAATACCATCTTCGATGTATGTCGTAGTGGAGGGGGTGGGGGGGGGGGGGTGATGCATCCACGCGTGAAGCCAAATTAGGCACTAAAAGTGTGTGAGTGTAAGTAGTGCATTTCTCTTGGCATCTTGGTACTCTCTGATCCATCCCCTGGTTGTTGTGGTCTGCTCCGGTAGGTCAGCCGGCAGAATTGAACGTTTTATTGATCGCTAGTAGAGCCGGAGAGCGAAGCTTGTGTCAAATAAAATCACGTATTTGCTAAACTTTATACACGTTCATGTTACTCTTCACAGAACGCACTTCAAACATCGCTATATATGTATATTCCCAGCCACATTTACGTTTTGTCACACCGGAACCTCTTCCGGAAGCAAACGACGGCTGCCTCTCGTTGAAAAGTGTGGATTCAAATAGATTTGGATAAAATAAGATACTGTTTATATGAAACTTTATACATAATAATTATATATGTATATAATATTATTTTTACATTGTTTCCTATAGAGATACATATAGTGTATATATAAAATTACTGTCCGGTATGAATTCCGAAACTATTTATCCGATCTTAACGTATTTTTTTTTCAAAATATGTGATTTACTCAAACTTAAAATATATGATAGTTTTTATCCAGATTATTTAGTTTTTTTTATTTCAAAATTAACGATTTTCATAGATGTGTGCTACAGCAATGCGTGGCCGGATCTGCTAGTAGTGTATATAAAATAATATAACAGGTATTTACATCTTAATCTTCTATTTTATACATTTATATCTCAAGCGAATGATTTTGATTACTAATTCAATTTATCACTTGTACCTGTGGTTAAGCAGCCAGACTGACGAAAAATATCTCGAAAATTGTGTTTTATTACACTCTTAGGTTCACTAAAGAAAAAAGAAAAAAGTTTTGGATAGAGTAAAATTTTCACGATTCATTTTCAAATACCTTTTCGTACTTAAAGAGTTTGCATAATTTAGATACTTTTTTCAGACAGCATTGAATGTATGAGAATATATATTATATTCTCTAAAATTTTTCTCTTTATGTTAACTTCAATGTTTATTTGAAACAAAAATTTAAAGCGAAATTTCACATCGTTATCTCAAAGCGTAATATATTTTAGTAAAATCAACAAAACTATAACGTATTCTGGAAGGTTTTTCATTCGTAATTATTTTAAAAGCATTCTTTACATAACCTTTCAGTTACGCTTTGACGCGTCTGAGTGAAGTGAATATAAAGCAAATGGACTTGACGTACTTGAGTAGATTACTGATATAATATTTATCCGTACATACTAGTGGTACGCCTACATGCCATTTATCCTTTCTTTTCATATAATAATATCCTTTTGACTAACTACGACCACGCCAGCAAGTCTCACTAAATGCGTTTTGCGTAAGAGATATTAGAACGCACGAGTATGTATTGACACAACGTGCAGTGTGCACCCTCTATTTCATCCTCTAGTTCAACAACGCAAATTTTTTAATTCCGTACTGTTACTAAAAATATCTTAACAAATAAGCCCAATAACTATGTATGTTTGACCAGAATGGCAGTTTTTAGACGCCATTTTGTTGCTTGAAAAAGTCTTGTCGCGACAGCCAGCAAGGATAAAACATATGTATGTATGGCTCCGACTACATAATATTATCTTTTTAGTTCTTTTTACGAAATCGGGTTTTTTTTATTTTTATTAATGGTTTTTCATACCATCTTGATATATAGAATAGTATATATTACCAACATTCATTTGCAAGGAATCAAGTCAATTGGGCATTTTTGCAATTTTAGAATTGGTATTGCTAATTTTGCAGTCATTTTTAAAGGTTGGAAGTCCAAAAATCATTTCTTAGTGCAGACAATTCTGTTCTATTCGTCCTTTACTCGTACCATGCAACGTTTCGACGTCAGCAAAATTATAAAAATTGAGTGAATTGCTATTTTCGCTGTTAGTCTATAACAAAACTGTTCAAACATACATATTTTACAGATTTGAATAATCAAAGTTTTCCTATTTAAAAAGTACAATATTAAGTATAAAATATCGTAGCACTAAAAATGTAATAATTAACACTTAGGTTATTGAGTTTCACAGCATCTCAGATAGAGTACAGTCATGGAGTGCTTTAATTCAATAGATCCTGCCGATATCATATTCAGTGCCCATTTGCGGAGTAAGCGTGAGCAGTTCCTAGCTATCCGAGATTCAATTATACGGTCTAATGTAAGATGCAGACGCATGCTCTCTGCTGTGAACAGAGACGAGGTATAATATTCATGCTGTAAATAAAACCAGTCAATATCTATGAATAGTAAACTGATTTAAAATATTCATACACAGGTCTTTCCCGCGATTTCCTTATGTTTTTTTTATTATAATTATATTCTACGTTTTTTTTTTTTAGTTTTACGTCTAAAAACTTAGGATAATCAAGAAATTAATTGTTAGATTTAAAGAAAATGTTTAAGAAGATTTAAAAATGTTTCTTAACCAGATATTATTTTTTATAATAGCTTTTATACACTGTGATAATTTTGGAAATTTTGTGATCATCCATAAGCTATTTAAGTGTTAAATAAATATTATCATTTATAGTTTTATTAAAATATAAAAAAGCTAGAATTACATTTTTATTATACACTAGTATTGCCCGCGGCTCTGCCCACGTTCAGATGACCATAAACCAAATTCTTAGGTGTTACATATTAGTATACTCTTAAATTGCAGTTTTTGAATTTTTTCTCAGAAATGAAATATTTTTCCGCGGTAAAAAGTATCCTATATGTTGACATGGATAACCAGCTATCATCATACCATATTTCATCAAAATCCATTGATGATGCGGTAACAGACAGGCAAACAAAAACTGTAAAAACTATAGATTCGGCCTCTGTATCGATAATAATGTCTATTTCAATAAGATTTTCCAAAGATTTTAGGTAAGGACTTGGTGTGTACTTACAATAGTACTGAACGGAGGACCGTGTCCAGACGTCGAACGTCTAAAAGAACAGCATTGTATGTATTTAAAGTTAAAAATAAATAATATTCTAAAATTGCTTGTATGAACACGTAGCGTAAAAAAGTTTAAGTAAAAAACTTACGTAGGTACTCGTGCGTACTTACGATTGTGCAAGGATTTTATGAGTAGAAAGAAATCGTTTCAAATATAATTATGAAACGTTAAAGTCAGCAAACTGTTAGAGGTTAGTACACTGCTATCTGTTTCTAATGGATGCCTGCTATCTACCGCCACTTGAAACTAATCGTTTCACAACCTTCTCTTTATAGAACTTCATAGTATCTGCTTGAAGTTTCGCTTTTATTGATTTATATTTCGCTTTTTTTATCGTAAGGACATTTGACGACACGTTTGGCTCAGTTTATAGTGACCCTACTTGCTGCGCCAGCGGTCGCGGGTTCGAGTCCCGCTGGTGGTATTCATTTGTGTGATGAGCACGAATGTTTGTACTCCAGTCATGGGTGTTTATATTTATAATATGTATGTATTTAAAGTTATATATGTATGTATAATGTATCAACTATCTGGTATCCATAACACAAGCCTCGTAGCTTACCATGGAACTAGATGGTGTTGTGTGATAATGTCCTGAAATTTATTATTATTATTATCGGTAAAATACCTTAAAGCGATATTATATCCTTGTTTCGCTTCTGCCTTTTCTATTATCTGCAAGAATCCCATAATATTTCTCCGAGAACTGTTTTTTTTTTCTGGAAAAAAAAATGTTATTCTAGGTAGGATTCTCTATCTGCCACTCTAGTGACGTTAACGTCGATTTTGATGACCGTTTTTACCCTTTTTTCTGTAAAACCAAAGGTAAAAAAAGATAAAATAAAACTTTTACCCCACTGTTTGTCAACCGATTCTTTTTGTTCAGTAACTTACTTGAGTGACAAACTTTAGTGTCAATAAAAAAATACTTCCTTCCAATTATGGTTATGGTTGAAATTAAGTAATTAGTAATAAATAATATCCGTTATTTGATGATTAGGCAATAATCAAATAGCGGATGCTATTTTGTACTAAAAAAAGTATTTTATTTATATTTTTAACCGATTTCCAAAAATAAGAAGGTTTCATGTTGGTCTGTATGTACTTTTTATATAATTAAGACCCTCGAAGTAAACTATTTATTAAAAGAACTATAAAGAGCACAAATAAATAAGAAACAACACAGCCCAATTGACCTTCTGAAATCGGTCATAATAGCATTTTAATTTGATCTGCTAAGAACATAAGATAACATTTTATTTTAAAATATTTGAGATTATATTTTATATTTTTAATTAACTAGAAATCTTCTTGCTTTTGCCAGACAAAGTGAATGCTGATGCTTTTCTAAATAACATGAAAATTAAAAAAAAACAATATTTTACGTATTTAAAATATTAATCTTTTATACATTTTCTATACATCTATACAGATAAATAAAATTGAAGTGTCTGTTTGTAATGTCAAAATAACAGCTTTTTATGGAATTATATATGGTATTTATAAGAAAAACATAATATTTCAAAATTTTGTCTGTCTGTCTGTTTGTTCCGGCTAATTTCCGAAACGGCTGGGCCGATTTCGACGGGACTTTCACTTGCAGGTAGTTGATGTTATAAGGAGTAACTTAGGCTACTTTTATTTCAGTAAAAGAATTAAGGTTCCGCTCAAAAAATTAAAATATACCTAGGGACGAATCCGAGCGAAGCGAGAGTGAGTCGCTAGTTTTACATAAAAATATTTTTGGTGGGATTTTACTTCTTTTTATAAGTTGCTTTTGACAATATATTTTCAACCGACTTCAAAAAGGAGGAGGTTCTCAATTCGACTGTATTTTTTTTTATGTTTGTTACGTCAGAGCTCCGTCATTTATTAATCGATTTGGACAATTTTTATGTTGTTTGAAAGTGTATACTTCCAGATTGGTCCCATTTAAATTTCAAAAAAAAATACGACCCCTAAGGGTGGAAAAATAGCTATGATGAATTTAACCTACTTCTAATTGTCATATTGACTTGAAACTTTGCAAGTGTTTCTATTTCCGTTGATAGTACAGTGGTTCGGTATTGTTGACCTGATCTGATGGTAAGGCCAGAAGGTGGATAGGTGGAACTTTTCAACGGCTAATAGTAGATACTTTGGGTTTGGGCTTACTTTGTTTGATTTGAAAAGCTAGGAGATTTGCTTTGTATGGGCTGGCACCGATTTCGAAAATATTTGATTAGGTATGTATTTAATAAGTAGGCTTTAATTACTTAGCCAAAGCACACCGACTTCGAAAATATTTGATTAGGTATGTATAGTAAATGAAAACTACCAATCAGTTATTTTTTACTTTTTAGTGCTTTTGTTTGAAGTCGGTTTTTATTTTTTTGTTAAAAAGTTTTAATTTTTTTTTGTTCATTTTTCTTTGGGCTTTTTGGTTTGGGTTGTTGTATTTTATTATTTATAACAAGGAGTCCCTATGTCAATTTTCAGACCTCTAACATCAAAATTTGCGAAAATCTCATACAAACTTCCATCCCCTAGTTTGAGGGTTGGGGGGCGGGGTGGTTTATATACTAATACTAGCTTACATACTAAGTTTCAGTTTTCTAGGACTTCAGGAAGTACCCTAAGAATTTTGATGATCATCAGTGAGTCAGTGACGAAATTGGAGTTTTTTAGACATCAATAAAATCTAAACTATAAGAGCTATGCAATTGAAACTTTATATGTTTAATAAGTCTACTATTGATATCATATTTCGAGAATTTCGTTTATACCAGATAATCCAAACCCAAGTTATGAGGGTTCAAAAAAACAACGAAGCGCTTCGAGAAAAGTTAGGTAGTGCCCTTGCGTTTCGCTTGGCTCGTCTTGGCGGGGGCAATACCGCGCCCCCAGATTCAAATCGTGTGTAATACAAGTGAAAATCTATACTAATATTATAAATGCGAAAGTTTGTGAGAATGTCTGGATGTATAGATGTATGGATGTTTTTACTCTTTCACGCAAAAACTACTGAATAGATTTTAATGCAACTCTACAATAATATAGCTCAAACATCAGAATAACACATAGGCTACTGTTTAGCCCGGAAAAAAATACGTACGGTTTCGGAATAGATTTGTTTTTTTTTTCTAGCCGCTAGTAAGAAATATTGTTAACATAATACTTTCTTAGATTTACGCGAATAGTTGACATTTTAAATAAAACTATCTTTTCGGATTTTTTTGCGAATTTATTTTGATTTTTGGTTCCCGACGTTTCGAATGCTGTCTGTAACAACTATATAATACCTTAGAGACATCTAACACCTCAGTCTCTCCCGTGACCATGATTGCTGTAAAGCATTCGAAACGTCAGGAACCAAAAATCAAAATAATTTTGCGAAAAAATCCGAAAAGATAGTTTTATTTAAAATATTGTTAACGTATTCTACCTACATTACAAAATAAAATTGATATTACTAATCGATAAGTAATTTTACTGGTACATGTATTCTGACGATAGTACGGAATACAACGAAAACCAATTTTAATTCGAACAACTCATTGAATTCAATGCAATTGATTTCTAAAAGTTTTCAATTAAATTGAAAATGACAATTTATTCTCACACTCCATTGCAATTATTTACAATTTGCGGATTTACTGCCATCAATGAAACAATGTTTTATTGCATGGAATCGTTTTGGTGAATGCATGATAAAATTGTTGGTATTATACGAAGTGGATGGACATTAGATTATAATCAGGCTACATATTATATATGCAAAAGTTTGTATGTGTGTATTTGTTACTATTTCACGCATAAATGACTGGACAGATTTGGATTAAATTGAGTACACAGATAGAGACTATGACCTGGAGGTGTATATATATATATATAGGCTGTTAGGCTTCTAGGGAAATGAGGGTCGTTAGTTTGTTTATATAAAAAAAAACTATTATTTAATCTAATTTGATTATTATAAATTATTAAAATGACTGGTCTGGTTTTAAAGTAATTGCTTGCTTACTTAGGACTTAAAAAGTTGTTTATGTATGAACGATATGGTTTAGATTTGTAAAATCTATTCTAAATGTTCTTTGACGAGTAGTGTGTTTTACAAAATAAATTAAATACGAAAAGATCTGGCTCAAATAATTTAAACTAATTGTAATAAGCAAAAGAGAGTTAGTGTTCTCGGTGGTGTGGGGGTTGGCTTTTGACATGTTTTTTTAGTACACTAAAATAAAAACGCATTTTTAATAGTAATTCGTTTGAGTATTTAATTCACAAACCATGGTGCGGGTGCATTGTTCAACTGAACTTAATCATAGTTGAATGCGTACACAAAAATTGGTGTATGTGCCGTTAACTGCCGTAAAAAAAAGGTTGTAGTTAGGTTGGATTTTGTAAAGAAAGTCTCAGTAAAACACGGGTTTTTTGCCAGATTATTATATAATGAAAAAAGGGGCATTTTCTTGTTTTTTTTTGGTGCAATTTCACTATTTGACTAAAACGTTTAGCGGTTTACATGACACCTAGTTTAAGTAATATAGTTGGACCATATTATTATAGTTATACCAATAGACTTGGACTTATGTTTCCTATGTAATGTGTGTGTGTGTGTCTTTCGTCATGTTTTTCGTGAATTTTCCTATGTTTTCATAGTTGTTCTGCTATTCGGAGCGAAGACAAATCTAACAAATGAAATATCATAAAAATCGGCCTAGCCGTTCCTAAGTTATAAATAGTGTAACTAATCCGAGTTTGTTTTATATTTATGGATTTTGATCATTTGGTTTATCACAGACGCCATAATTTTAATTTGAAATCGAAATCACAATATCATAAATAATAAAAAACCTATATAATTAAATAAAATTTTGAAGTTTTATTATTAGATAAAAATTAGAAATTTCATTACGTAATCAACTTAACTGAACGAACTCAATCAATACTGACAAAAGTCAACACTCCTATGTTGAAGGGTGAAGGATAAATCTAATTTGATCCATTAGTCTATTGGATTGAGCTACATATTTTCTGTCCACGTATAAAAATTAGCGAATTTTATACCCATACAATTAGATGTGTTGTAATACTTGCAGTGATCACTCTCTAGAAAGAGAGAAAGCAACATATCAAATATACCATATTTTATTATAATTCGAATAAATGAATGTAATGTAAAAAAAAATATAATGCAGAGTACTAAAACATTTCATAAAAAAACTACAAAAGTTTTTTAAAATTATTTTTAGATTTCAAAGACGGTATATTTTTTAATAAATAAACTATTTTTTAGCAGCTCAAATTAAATAAAAATACTGCTGTAATATAACAATATATTCAAATATGAAATTTTAGATTAATATCTATTCTTATTCAATTGATTCTTGTTAATTATAGTATCTCAATTGAAATTCATTATTTATAGATCGCATTGATTCTTCATATTTTGTTAGTTATAATTTTATCTTTTACGTTGATTATTTATATTTTATTATTTACAAGTTTATAATATTAATACAGATATGTGTTTGTTATATTTAAATATAATTTTTTTTAAAGTATTGTTATCCAACCTGGGGTAGTGTGTAATCTGTATAAGATAGATAGCGCCACATTACACCCAACGTTGGGTACATAGTGTTTAAAAATAGTTGTGATAGTCATTTTGTAGGGCATAATTAGTTTAATTTGTCATCCATGATAATTAGCCATAAACAAAACGTGTAAAATGTTGCAAGAAGTGCTCAGTTATTAAATAAAGTTATCAACAGTCCAAAACGAACGGTCTCTTGTCCGCGGATTTAGAGTTCAGTTAAATTCAATTACTTTTTCAATTTGCAGCTCGGTTGCGGATCTCGCGGATTTTCACGATAAATACGGGATAGCTGTTTTATGCAGAACGTGCGAATAAAACACGTTGGGAATGCAATATGATTTTATGACTGCAAAATATAATATTTTTGGTGTTTTATCGATATGGGCGCATTGATTTTATATTGTGGACACAAAATATTAATGTTACAATAATAGTGTCACCGCTGACATATAGAGATAAATCCAGAGTTAGAAATGGAAATAATTACATAATTTTTCTATTAATTAATAGTGATCATCATCACTTCACTTAGGGTTGACATTTTTTTTTGACAATTTAGCTTTTCAGCAAACAAATTGGCTAAATTAAAGTAAAAACTGTCTATTGTGAAGTTAAAATTACGTAGCATAGATAAAAATATTTTATATAAAAATTATTAATTTGTTTAAAAATTTTTTTAGATATATTTATGTAAAGAACATAAATTTATTTAATATATTTTTTTTTAAATAAAATTATAATAAATAAGAAAGAAATATTATTCGTGTAGTAAAATAAAACCTTTTTACGAACTATGAAATAAGCATGAAGGTGGTATATGTTAATATCAATGCACGGAGATAGCGGTGCCTGGCACGATGGCGTTCCAAAACCGAACCCCAGTCGAGTCGGTTCAGTCTGTCAGTCATGGCAAGCAGGACGGCACACGATAAAACAAAGTGTAGACGACGAAAATCAAAAAATTATGAAGATAATGATTGTGCAAGCCTCGCTTGGCTCCTGAACTTTAGGTTAGATGACTTCGTAAACGTTAAAGTCCCCGAAGATGACGTACCGGAGCCTAAAGTAAGGGATGAATGCCCTGTAGCAAAGAAACCGCCGTACACTTATCCAGAATTGATAGAACGAGCGTTAAGAGAAAACGGAGAATTGACAGTGTCTGCTATATATCAATGGATATCGTAAGTCTTTGATTTTTGTATTATTTCAATTTAACTAACATGTTGAAAATTTGTATGATAAATAATTTATGAATAACTCAATTTTTTTATAAAGACTAGTAGTTATTTATTGTTGTATAGTTTTAAATATCATAAATATTTAATCAAATGAAATGGCGTAGTTTCGTCTTTATTTGATCATGCCATTCTGTCAGTTTTTCTGCAATGCAGTATCGTGGTGAATGCAGCTAATAAAATAGGTTTGTAACCTGAAATCTTCGCGGGCTTCAACTTGTTCAAAGTGTACAAAGCCTGTAACTTGATGAATAGCTTTTCATGAAGGAAAGAGAATAATATACGACTATAGCTCTTTATATTTGTCATATTGCACGATTTTGCATATTATTATTATTTTATTTACAAATACAAATGTATGCACAGACTAGTGTTTCAATCTGAGTTTGCTTATTTCCGTCAAATGTTTCATATTCCATATACAATAGATTCCATAAACTTTAGACAACATATGGGAACCATTGGTGTATAACATTAGACTGAATCACTCTTCAATTCATAAATTATGTATTCTAGGCAAAAATCACGCTGATACGTTGCAGAATTGCTTTGTAAAAGATAGAAAAGTTCGTATGGAGTTGTCTCTCGTAGGATACACTTACGTTATGTACATACATAATACGTTATATTAATATATCACTTTTTTAATTGTCAAATATAAGAAGTGGTGGTCCATTTTCTCTATTCTATACTAATATTATAAAGAGGTAAAGTTTGTGAGTTTGTGACGTTGTAAGGGGTAATCTCTGGATCTACAGAACCGATTTAAATGAAATTTGGTAAAATATAGTTTGAGACCCTGGGAAGGACATAGGATACTTTTTAACCCGGAAATCCCTTAAGAGGTAGATAATGGGGATGAAAGTTTGTACGGGGAAATATATATATATATATAGGCGTTCGTATTTGTATTACGTGAGCGTTGACATGTCATAATGTCACGTGACTGCTATTCTCCATTTCTAGTGGAAAATTTATGTGATTTTTTATTATTTTCTTTTTTAATACCTTACATTTTCGACGAACGAGCATCGATGGGTAATCGATTACCCATCGATGTTCGTTTCTAAAATTTTAGATGAAACACATATATAAAAACATTATTATTATAATTATATATTATTATCTATAAACATTACAATGCTATCTACTGGTGACTTTGATGACTTTTTCAATGCATTGAAATACTGTTTTTTTTAATTCGCGCAATGTCATAATTTTCAGTCCAGTAAAAAAAAAAACTTTAAACCCATACATTTTTCAGTACAGAGCGAGACTATATTCGAATATAGTACAATATGTATTTCACAGATAACTCTAAAACATAGTTCCAAAATGGATCCATGTTTAATCGTTTTACATTATGAATATAACCTTTTCATTGGCTTCGACTGTATGGCCATGATTTATTATTTGTATTTTGTTTTCATACTGCGTTGCGCTCACGTTGACACTTTTACTTCGCCCCAGGGAAATGTACCGACTGAATAACTTATTGGGATAAAAATTAGTCTACTGTATGTTTAAATATAATAATATTAAGCGTGAAAATTTCGTACAGCATTATAAAGTTTTTTTTATAGCTCAATCGTTGAAAGAAAGAAATATCATGTGACAGCTTGCTTGATTTGATTATCTTTTAAGTCGCAGGTTGCCGAATCGATTTTTGCACAGCAAGATTAACATCTATCTAGTAGTTAATTTCAAAGATTCCATAAATCTATATTAATGTAGAAAGCTCAAGAGATAAAATTAAATTAAATATGTTGAGACATTAACACCTCCGGGTAAATTTCGAAGAAATTAATTAAAATTCTAAGAAATCTATTGTTAACTGACCGCCGGCGTGTCCGCGGTCGTGGAGGGATTAAGACACAGCACTATCTAATTCAAACATTCGTGCTCATCACACAAATGAGTGTCCCCAGCAGGACTCGAACCCGCGACCGCTGGCACAGCTACACTACAAACTGAGCCAAACTTATCGTCATATCATATAAATTACATATATTTATGTTCATTTGAACGCGCTCATCTTTGAAAGTATTCTGCCTTTTTTAACAAACTAGACGAGCAAAACCGCGGCCTAAAGCTAATGTAGAATCAAATCTCTTCACTTTATACAGTAAATGTTTGCAATAATTTATTAATTTTTAGCATATTAGTAATTTTTATTCCTAGGGATAGATGCTACATCAAGTTGGTCACATAATAAAAAATCTAGTTGGATGTGATATTTTTTTTTGTTAAGACGTGTTTATTTGTCATACAACTTACGTACTCAACTTAATTTATAATGTTTTTCTGACCGATTTTAGGGTTCCGTACCTCAAAAAGAAAAAAGGAACCCTTATAGGATCACTTTGTTGTCCGTCTGTCTGTATGGACCCTTTTTCTCAGGATCGCGTGGAGATATCAAGTTGAAATTAATATTAAATACTCAAGTCTGTAATCTCTTGGAGGTGTAAAAAAACCAAACTTCTAAGTCAACGCAATCAAAAGATACTACCGGAAAGGAATCAGAACCTATAGGATACATCCCGTTGACCTAGAACCGTGTTTCAAAAACCGTAAAGTTATTTGTTACATCACAAAAAAAAAGATTTTTGTGATTATAAACTCATTTTATTCTTACATGCTACGGAACCCTCGGTGTGCGGATCAGACTTGCGCTTGTCCGATTTTTTCACATTATTGACCTCAAATAATTAAGTTATTACTTCCAAAAATAAGCCTGTTAGATTGAAATGATAAAAGGGAACTAGTCGAAATCATATTCCATTTTCTAAAGAATTCATGAAGTAACATAAGTAAGCCAGTCATTGCGTTATATCAAATTATATTTACAAAGCAAATCGTAATATTACATTAGCGTCGTTGTTCGGCCTCCCTTTGTTCCTTTTGTGACGGAATTTGTATACCAACTTATTGTTTTCTTGTTATTATGCGGTTCTAGAAGCATACCTACTGTTTCGAAGAAATTATTTTTCCTATGTTTCAGTAAATTTGATTTTTTATGCTTCAATTGAGTGCTTTTTTACATGTATCGTGTTAGTAAGAGGTTATAGGAGGTACGATTTTTACACGGAAAAATATCTCAATTTTTTTATATATATATATAAATTATTTTATATATATAAAAAACATATTATAAGATCAAAACGCGTTTTATTATTTCCTAGTCCGGTTTTAATAAAATATAAATTGCAATTGAATTAGCAGTAAGGAAGAAAAATCATGACGTACATGAATTTGAAGGCTCGTGAAGAGTATTTAGTGCCTTAGCAAAGCAGGCCAGGAATATCTAGTGTTATAACTAAAAGCACCTATATGTATGAGTAACCATATAAATAATATCGACACGACTTCAAGCTACACTATAATAATAATAACTGTACTTAGACGACAGGGCTTCGTAACCTAAAAAGCAAAATATTATCTAAATACAAAATTTGATCCAAATAGTTGTTTCCGAGATAGATGAAATAAATTGAATATATACAAGAATTGCTCATTTAATACTATAATACGATAATAATAATGATAATCTTCTTTCAGTCTCTCCCGTGACCATGGATGCTGTAAAGCATTCGAAACGTCGGGAAACAAAAATGCAAATAAATCCGCGACAAAATCCGAAAAGATAGTTTTATTTAAAATGTCAAATATTCGCGTAAATCTAAGAAAGTATAATCTTCTTTATTAGTAACTTATAATTATAATTTGTCGTTTCATCAATAATGAATCAAACACTAACATGAAATACTTAATGCTAGCGACTAGGTAGTAGGTACGTTTTAACGGTTAGTATGGAATAGATGGACTACATATTAAATGATATATAGCCTATAGTCTTCTTCAGTAAACGGGCTATCTAATAAAAAAAGAATTTTTCAAATAGGATTAGTAGTTCCTGATATTAGCGCGTTCAAACAAACAAGCAAACTCTACCTCTTTATAATATTAGTATAGATACTTCAGTTTCCACATACTACGCTTTTCTCATACTCTATAACCGTATAATATGTTGTATATTTAAAATATTACCTTGTTAGTAAAAAAAGTAAGATTCAAATCAAAACACTGTGGTTTAAAAAAAAACAATGCAAGAAAACTTCCTAAGCCCCATCTCAAAGTAGTATTGTTTTCTCGTTCTGTGCTATCTTTACTTTGGTGCATAATAATTTTTCTCGGAAATAAGAAATATCAACATTCCTCTAATAGCTATAACTTGTTTCTTTTTAATGGTAAGTAATTGGTCGCTTGTATACAAGAAATTTAGTTAGGGTATGTTATATATATATATATATATATATATATATATATATATATATATATGTACTCTATTTGTTTTTATAAAAATAATGGCGACTCATCCTCGCTCTGTTACATTTTAATTTTTAACGTTTAGTATTGAGTTCTCAGAGATGAGGTATTTTCCCGCAGTAAAAAGTGTCCTATATTTGGACCCGGATAATCAGCTATCATCATACCAAATTTCATCAAAATCTGTCCAGTGGTTTTCTCGTGATTCTTTCCCAGAGAGACAGACAGACAAAAATTCCTTAAACTACAGACTCGGCCTTTGTATCGATAATAATGAATATTCCAAAAAAAATTCCAAAAAAAAAATTATGTACAGATTATATTGAGAATTTTTATATAATATGTATTATAATTAATTGCAATCTATAAATTAATCTTTATAATTTATTTTAATTTTAACTTTATCACGCTATTCGTCTCTGGAGAAAAAGGTCTTGACAGACGGTTAGTCGTAGGGACAATAAACTGAATTATAGTCCCTTCGGTCCGGTACTTTTAAGGTACGTATGTAGGTTGCCTTAAATCATACGAGAGGTTAACACGATCCCCCTAACAATTAGTTCCCCTCCTACCAATTACAAGTAATCATGATAATCTGAACGATATCAGTATTATCACAAGGATTTGCCTACTTATCGGTGCGTAAAGCAAATATATAACGTGGTTATGGGAACAAGTGTTAAAATTGATTATTACTCTCGCGGGCGACTACCGCTGTATTGCCTAGTTATCAGCAATCTGGTTGTAAATAACGTTCAATGTGGCCATTGTTCGCTTAATCTGATTTTGTATAATGTTTATAACATTATTATTGTCGATACACATATATTTTGTATGGAATTTTGATGTAACATACAGAATGGATTTAGTTTATGTGCAAATATGAATGATTTGTTAAACAATCTAAAACTTTGTTTGGAGCTTTGCGTTTTAGAATAAATATTTTAATTTTCTTTCTTTTAATAAAGATAGTTTTTTTTACTAACAAATTACACGTGCAGGTATTTTTAACGTATTTGTTGATAAGTTTCGTAATTAAAATATAATAATAATAATAATTGTGGGTAGGCTGTCTGTAACAACTATACCTTCAAGACATGTAACACCTCAGTCTCTCCCGTGACCATGGATGCTGTAAAGCATTCGAAACGTCGGGAACCAAAAATCAAAATATCCGCGAAATAATCCGAAAATATAGTTTTATTTAAAATATTTTGCTTATTGTACATAATGAAACATAATATGTTAATGTTTATATTTAAAAAAATACCAGTTTGTCATTTAGCTGCTTTTTAACTAACATGTACATTGAATTCATAATTATTTAAAAGCAATTATTCCACCGACTCATGCGGTATAGCTTTTTAATTTAAAAAAAATATATATTTTACAGTACCTGAGCAAAGGGTTCGCGAAACAAAAAAAAACAAAATTAAACTTGAATGTTTGAATCCCGTCCAAACAGATTTAATAGCAAATAGTATGTTATATTATGTATTTGTA
Source organism: Brenthis daphne (assembly GCA_947093115.1). Classification (NCBI taxonomy): domain Eukaryota; kingdom Metazoa; phylum Arthropoda; class Insecta; order Lepidoptera; family Nymphalidae; genus Brenthis; species Brenthis daphne. The sequence goes on from OX352481.1 coordinate 18,988,875, forward strand.
GACACAAATATATACACACATCCCTATTATACTTTTCTATTTTTATTAAGACCTTTTTTATTATTTAAATCTATACATATAATAAAATTGTAACTAAGCTGAATCTGTACACTAAATATTTTTTGGAAAATCTTAGTGAAATAGACATTATTATCGATACAGAGGCAGAATCTATAGTTTTAAGAATTTTGGTCTGTCTGTCTGTTACCGCATCACGGAAAAATCACCGGAGGGATTTTGATGAAATTTGGTATGATGGTAGCTGGTTATCCGAGTCAACATATAGGATACTTTTACTACGGGAAAATATTTAACTACTGAGAAATCGACACTAAACGTTAAAAAGTAACTAGGAACGAACCCGAGTGGAGCGAGGGTGAGTTGCTAGTTAAATATAAAATTTACTGAAGCATTACCAAATCAATAAACAAAACAGGTGAAGACAGGTGCGTTACGCTTTAGCGGAACGCCTAATACTTTTAGTTTGGGGTGATCGCGATCGACCCTGTTGTGGCGCCGTGCCTGGCACAAGCTGTCTTGGCACAATAACTGATCAAATTATGAGATTTTAGAGTAGTATGTAATCTATACATGAAATATGAATGTGTGTTTGTCTGCTCGTAACTTATTTATACTTACATTATGAAAAGAAAAAGATATATTTTTTGGTTTGTTATGGATAAACTAAAAATCCGCTATACCGATTTAGATGGGTATGAAGATAGTTTGAAACCCTGGAAAGGACGTAGAATACTTTTATCTCGGAAATCTTTAGGTAGGTGAGTCGCTAGTATTAAGTATAGGTATATATTAACAAAGATGGCTTCTGTATTTTTGTGTATTTAAAATATTCTAATATTAACTTTTTACTTTTTAATTTCAGTGACCGCTTCCCCTTTTATAAAGCAAACGATGACCGCTGGAAGAACTCCGTCCGGCACAACTTATCTATCAATCCACATTTTCGCAAAGGCGCGAGAGCGTCGCAGGGGGCCGGCCATCTTTGGTCACTCGCAGCCAACGCTATAGACCTACTTCCTTTAAGAAACCAGTACCCTGTAGAAGAAAATGTTGAAAAAGTACAAGAAAGCCAAGTTATTGAATGCCCAAAGGTACCTAGTAAATGATAGTTGATTCATATTTTGTTAATCTACTTTGGTTTAAGGTTTCCATCGATTTGAGTATTTGTATCGGTGAAAGAGATGGATATATATATATATATATATATATATATATATATTAGAACTGTTTATTTTGTACCTATGTATATATCATATATTATCTATCTATATATTCCATACTAACCGTTAAAACGTACCTAGGGACGAGCCCGAGCGAAGCGAGAGTGAGCCGCTAGTACTATTTATATTTAACATATCGGTAGAGAATCAATAGCTAGTGAGGGATTTTTCATACAAATGCATAGGCTAAGTATTCAGTCACGATATGTATAGTGGATGTTCTATATCAGCATACCGACTTGTTAAAAAAATTTACTCGATAAAAAATAGTAGTGGTAAGCGGGAGTCTTTAAATTATCCTGTGCAAATGAATATGAAAGAAATAAAAATAAAACATTTTTCGAGCTCTATTAATAAAATTGAGTGCATAATATTTCAATTAAAATATGAAGATAATAAAATTCCCATTTTAAAACTTCATTTGGATTGCAATTAGAAATGTATTTTCCATACTTATATTGAACTATTTTTTTCATGCGGCTCTGCTCGCGTGAAAATATACCTATATACTCGTACATCTTCGATAATAATAAATAGCCTAAGTATTAATCCAGGATCCGTTCCAATACATAAGCTTTCACATATATAATATTAGTTGATAACAGCGTCTAGACAGTGGTAGCCCAGTGGTAGCGCGCTGGCTTTAGAAATTAAGTGAAGCGGGTTCAAACCCCGGCTATCGCACCTTGATGATTTGCAAATGAAAGTATCATTTTCATGTGCTAATCATTTCCAACATGTTTATCACTTGTCTTACGGTCAAGAAAATCTTGAGGAAACCTACATGTCTGAGAGAACCTAGAAAATTTGGAAATATATATCGCACTTGGCCAGCATGGTGGACTATAGCCTGATCCCTCTCAAGAGGCCCGTGCAAAAAATTAGTTATATTCATTATTCTAAAAAGTACTAGATACACAATCAGCGAAAAAAAATGTCTTCACCGAATGAGCGTCAATTTGAACATTTGAGCACGCTTTTTTTTGTGAAAACAACTTTAAGTATTGAATTTAAGTTTCAATTTATATTGTTGTATATTTATTTCAACTAGAATAATTACCTAAACACAATTGGTGACAGTTTTAAAAGAACTTTTGCATGGGATTTTATATCTAGTACTTTTTTGATCGATTGTTATATTGAATTATTTTTCAAGCGGAATCAAATTCTGGACTTTAAACAAGATCCTTTCAATGACAGTGCCCTATGCACGACGATTTTTACTTCAAAAGAAATAAAATTCCATTTGAGACGTCTTTTCAACATTATACATTAAATATATAATAAAATTTTATCAAAATGTGTCCAGTTGTACGTGATGTGCGTACATGGGCAGGTTACTGTAATATTATAGTGGGAAAGAGGAAATGCACTCGGAGTGTGGTTCCATATAAATTTAATGAAAATCGCTTCCATATTTTTCATTAGCTCCCAGAGTGCACTCCGTTCTTGTAATTTATTTTTATACTAAAGTATTCTATAATTTTAAATAAAACGTACCATACTCTATTTCCTTGGTGAGATTTTGTTTTACTAGTTATGATTTTCGGTTAGCGTGCAATAAACGAATCATTTTATTTAATGGTGTTCAGTTTTCAAATTAGAGCATTAAAAGCAAAGTCGTTATTTCCGTTCGTCTATTAGTATGTTTAGTTCTTGTACAGTACTTAAGATTATAGTACAAAAATTTTCTTTCGGAATTATAAATGTAACATATTTTTGCCCGACTTTCAAAAAGGAGGAGGTTCTATGTTCGTCTGTATGTATCTTTTTCTTCTTATCAAGTCTTCAATTTGCCGGGGAATGGAACAAGCTATCATTTATTTAACAGCAGAATTGCTGCTACTATACCAGATGATGATTCAACACAATATTCCAACATGAATATTGTAATGCTGTGTGCTGTGTTTATTTGTAAGTAATCACTACATTTAGTTCCTAATTTTTAGTTGTATTTTTTTTTATATTGTGTGTATTATTGTCAGTGATTGTAAATAAACCTAACAAATAAATAAAAAAAAAAATAAAAAATAATGCTTCAATTTAAAATAATGAATATTAGGTGGGAATTCCCCTAAGAGAATTGTTGAGGAACCCTCTTACTGGGGGTCATATCGCAAATAAATAAAAAGGTTCGCGAGATACAGTGTGTTGGATAAATAATAAAACAAGGAAGTTGATTTAAAATCCTTTGGGATATTATCGAGAGACCTGGAAGAGATGGAAATAAAACAAATTTGTTGGTACATAATATGTATGTATTCTTTTCTTCCTTGCACAGATTTTAAATACAATCATTGGTAGAAAAAGGAGAATATTAATATTATTACTCTCGGACTACTATTATAAATGCGAATGTTTGTATATTGTATGCGCGTGAATGTGTGTTTGTTTGTGTGCGTGAATGTGTATTTGTTTGTTACACATTTGCGATTAAACGGCTGAGATACAGATATACTGTGACATTGAGGAACACATAGGACACTGTCAGGCTCGATAATTATGAACAGTAGCTTGCTAGTGTTTAATATGTATACTGATAAATAAAATTGAAGTGTCTGCTTGTAATGTCAAAATAATAGCGTTTTACTAAATGCATATGAAATTATATACGGTACTTATAAAAAATCAAATTTTTTTAATTTTTGTCGGTCTGTCTGTTCCGGATATTCTCTGAAATGGCTTAACTGATTTTGACGGGACTTTTATTGGAAGATAGCTGATGTTATAGGCAGTAACACAGGCTACTTCTATTTTAGAAAAAGAATTAGGGTTCCGTTCAAAAGCCCGAGAGAAGCGAGGGTGAGTCACTAGTTTACGATAAAAAAATAATACTTATGTCTTTGAAAATGTATAAAAAATAATATATTTTACTTAAATTTTTTGCCTCTAGATTTGCCCCAACGCCACTTGTACACAGAAATGCAAAACAAGATACCTAAACAAACACTAACAAGTATTATTCTAAGAAAGCAACTAACTAACTGTACGTTCTGTGGCCCAATTTCGTTAACCGAATCGGGTCAATTAAGAACTTTGTCTTGAAGTTGCTTTGTAAACTTTAATAAATATAATAATTAAGTATATTTCCTTGTACATGGATGAGGGTTCGTTTGTGTCATACTTAGGGTTAAAGTCTGATGAAAAAAATGTTTATTAAATCACTTTAGGATCAGTCTAATTTCTTTGAATGTCTTCGATAGAAGCTTATCTATACTTATTATAAAGCAAAAGAGACGGTTTATTATTTGTGTTTTTTTGTTATTTATACGTGCTTTTCTTTTTAACAACTAATGAGATTTATTGTTGTGCAATTTTTATATAGTGTATAAAATATAGATTATATTAGGTATATATTTACTTATATAGACTTATTTGATCAATTGACTGCTTTGTTTTTGAAGACATTATGACTAAGTTCGAATTTGTGTTAACATGATCAGAGCTTACGATTTTTGGGTTTTATTCTTTGGTTTGACGTAACGTCACTTACGATGCCATTTTTTGAAGAGATATTTGTTAGGAACTGTGCTTGTATGGTTTTCAATATCAATTGTTTCGTATTTTATAATATATGCAAGCAGTGCCACTTTGTGTTTGTCCAGATCATAGTCAATCTGTGTACAAAATTTCATCCTAATCTATTCAGTCATTGCAGCTAAAATGAGTAACGAACATACACTAATGTTGGCAGCTATTATATGTGTATTCAGCCATTTCTAACTTCGCTCTGTTAGCCACGGCCCTCCACCTTAGTTCACCGGCCATAGTTCACCACGCTGGCCAAGTGCGGGTTGGCGGACTTCACATGTCTTTCGAAACCTTACTAGGTTCTCTCAGACATGCAGGTTTCCTCACGACGTTTTCCGTCACCGTAAGATAAGTCTTAATCACGTTGAAAATGAGTTGAATTTGCTTCACTCTGTTTCACAAGCGAGCGCGCTACCACTTGGAAACCACTGCCTTATTACATGTTAGTAGTCCAATATTAATTCGAATATAAAAGAATGAATAGTAAGAATTTTATTAAAATTTCCTTTACAGGTCATTGTTTTGGACGAAGCAGCCATCGCGGCCGCTAGCATTTTACCCGATCAGGATCTATTTACAGGTAACACAAGTAAGTAATTTATAAATATTAAACGTACCACACTATCACTACATAGTACATTGTAATACAAAGTAAGGGTATTTATGTATGTATGTCGGTCAGTGTGTTTGTCTGTACGTTTATTAAAGTACTAAAGGGATTTTCATTTATTTCTCGATGAATAAAAGCTTGTTTTTGTGTTATTTTCTTACTAGTTATTATATTTAAGCTATATTCTTTACCTAGATCTAAGTTTTAGTCTTCTGTATGTCGTCTAGATTGAGGGAGCGTAATGATTCATCGCATAGCTTAATGGCTGGTTATGTCCATATGTTACATTAGTTTCGAGATACTATGTTTAGGATAGAGATATTTAACAAGCCTTTTTATTCATACTTGGTGTAAACGTTAGCTACTTCCGGAATCGAACGCGGGCTCTTCGGGGTTATAGTCAGAGCACTGTAAATCATAGTGAATATAGTTTAACATTACATGTTTCCTCACTATGACACAAAGTACCTACACCCCTTTTTAGTGTATTTTGACAAACGTTTAACGAAAAAATAATAAAGATAGACTTTTTATTCTTTATACTTGTATAGTGTTCTTCATATTGTGTTTTGAGAGTATAATAACAATACTGTGATATTATATAGGTACATTTTATTCAATTTACATGGGAGTGTTTTAAAATGACATGAAACTTCATTTACATAAACTATAAATTAAAATAAATTTATAGCGCAACTATTTTCATACCGTCATTTATTAACAAAGTAAAAAACATATAGCAAGTCTTTAATTAAAAGTTAGGGGCGTTAGACCTTTTTTACCATAACATATATATGTACATATATATATATATATATATATATATATATATATATATATATATTAAATAACTCAGAAAATTTTCATAATTTTGTTCCAGTGTTTCTAAACCCAGTGTCAACAGAGCAAGTCGTACGCGAGTGCGGACTCATTACTATGTGATTGCATAAATGTCACACTGTAGTATAAATTAAAAGCCATGAACAAAAAAAATCTAGTATAATTGAAATGTACTGATAATTTATAATATTCTAGTGACTTTATAGTTAAAGACTCTTATATATTATGCTGATGTAAAGTTTTCTTTTAAACCGGTTTCTAAAAAGGAGGAGGTTTTATGTTCGTCTATATGTATGTCTTTTTTAATCTGTATCGATTATTGTATTATTATATCCATATCCGTTTTAACTGTCTCGATGATGTAGTGGCTAGCATGTACGACTCCTGGCCCTGGGTTTGAGTCCCGCGTCGGGCCAAGTTTAGTTATTGAGTCTTTCTGTTAACACCTCCAGGTAAATTTCTAAGAAATTAATTAAAATTCTAAGAAATCTATTGTTAACTGACACGCCGGCGTGTCCGCGGTCGTGGAGGCATTAAGAAAATCACAGTAACAACAAAATTTAGGTGCATTTTATTTAATTTTTGAATAACAGACATACTTAATTGAGTTAAAAATTAAACAGGGTTCTCAATCCGTATTTCTTTTTATACACACATACCTATTTATTGTTATAATTTTTAACTGCTGTGGTGGAGTTTAAGTGTACGTATGTAGCTTTGAAAGACGATTTTACTTGTTTGAAAATCTCAAATTATTGTAGATACCCAAAAATGTTGTACGTTAGCATATTTTTTTTACTCATAATGTGTATGAGTCATTAACTTTCTTAGCATTTAACTGTAGTTTTAGTTAAAAATAAACAATTTTAGTAGTTATTTATACTGCACCAAAAGCAAATTGTTTTTTAATAAAACGATTATACTAAAGCATATTTGTTCTCTCTCTGTCTATGATAAATGAAATAAACTTTACTTAATAATAAAGGTCTTATGAATACCTTTCATAGTGGATGAGCTGGAACCGCACTGAATAGTTTATTAATTTAAAATTTACGAAGACTTTGTACTGATCTTATGGCGCGTTCATACAGCGACTTTAGTGATTATTGCAAATATTGTTGTAAAACTCAGTTTTACACAGTCAGTGTGAATACGTAACTTGCATCAGACTTGTTGGTAGCTCTCGAATTTTAATCTTTAAACTTTGAACATCTAAAATACTTGAGTGTTAATTTATTATAATAAAATTAATTTACTCAACAATCGTTTAAGGTTTTTTGCGCTTCGATCAATGGCTTTAGTATACCTATAATTTTATTTTGATTTAAATATTACACAGGTGAAGCTAGCGCTTCTCGCTTAGTCTTTATTATATTAGTATAGATAAATGGTTGGCCTAATTTTTTAAATTTTGATGATCAATGTTGTGTTGATCAGTAAGGTATTTGTTATTCAGTTTCCTTTTTCATATATACAGAGAGAATAGAGAATTGATATAGAGAGAGAGAGAGTTTGTTTTGTTAATTGAATTTTATCATACAACTAACGAATCACCCTCGGTCCGCTTGGGATCGTCTCTAGTTACGTTTTAGGTTTAGTATAGATTTCTCAGAGTTGAGATACTTTTCCGCAGTAAAAAGTATCATATATGTTGACCCGGATAACCAGCTATCATCATACAAATTTCATCAAAATCTGTCCAGTGGTTTTTTGTAATGCGTTCCTAGACAGACAGGCAGACAGACAGACAAACATTCTATAAACTATAGATTCGGCTTCTTTGTCGATAACAATGACTATTTCAATAAAATTTTCCAAAAAAAGAATTTTTGTGTACAGAATCGACTCAATTAGAATTTTATCATATTATGTATAGACAGTCATATAGTAGTACCGTAAAACCTTTTTAATGCATGCATTTATTTTACAATAAATGAATTATAATCTATACATATAATAAATATAATAATAATAAATGTTTTTATTTCAGGCTTATTCGCCAATATAAAATGTCTACAATAAAATTCTAAGTGAGTCGAATTTGTACATAAATTTTTTTTTCAAATATCTTATTGAAATAGTCATTATTATCGATACAGAGGCCCAATTTATACTTTTTGGAATTTTTGTCTGTCTATCTGGGAACGCATCACGAAAAAACCACTGGACAGATTTTGATGAAATTTGGTATGGTTATATCTGGTTAACAAGGTCATTTTTTAAGGATACTTTTTACTGCGAGAAATATCTCATCTCTGAGAAATCTATACTATACGATAAAACGTAACTAGGGATAAACCCGAGCGGAGCGAGTGGAAGTCGCTAGTAGAAATATAAAAATGCATTAGTATTTATTCACTCGCAGGTCATAGATTGTATTTGATTAAGTGTAGTGATTTATGAATAAATGATATAATGTAAATAATTATCTTTTTATGTAACTACCCATTATTATATATATATTTTTCTGACTCTTAAGCCACTGTACAGTACAACGATGGTGCCTGATTTTCGGCAGTTAGCCTAATTTGTCAAAAATTTTATAACTTTATAATTATAATATGCTATAATAATAAATATCCTGTTGAATATTTTTGCGCGGCCTTTATTTAATAGACAGCTTTATCAGTCATTTTTTTTAAAAACACCTCTTTAAAGATATTGTGGATAGATGGATGAAGAGTCCCTTAAAAACTTACAAGTAAATATCAGTTCATACAATAAAAGGTAAGTTTTGACGGAAATATACATACTTAAGTAATATAACGAGAAAGTTCATAAACATCAACAATAAGTTGCAAGAAGATTAACATTACAAAACAAAGCCTTTAGATCAAAGATGGTGTTGTGAAGGTGGAACAGAAATTATCCCTATGACCCACATTCTCGCGCGCCTTCCCACAATAATAATACGTCACCACGGCCGCCCGCTGTCTTGCGGTTACAAGCAATTGTATGCCATACATAGACATACTGGTAGATAGGCCAGTAACATTCATGTTAAATGTATGTATGTATATGTAAAGTTGCTTTAAACTAGGTTTCTCTAATAACGGAGTATGAAAAGTGATATTTGACTGACTTCCAAAAAAGAAGTACTCGATGGAGGTTTTTATATGTGTTGCGTTACATCTTTAGCAATTATTGTAAATTGAATTTCATAATTATATTTTAAAACAAAAACAAGAAAAACAAAAACAAATCTATCCTGCTGGAATCGTACATTTATCCGGGATAAAAAGTAAACTATGTTCAGTATTCAAGTCCATAATCATATTACATATTATCTAATCTATCTCTGTGCCTTTCATCCAGATCCGTTCAGCCGTTCTGGCTTGATTAAGTACAAACATCTATCCAAACTTTCACAGTTATAATATTAGTAAGAAGTAAGATAAATAATAAAATAAACTATTTACTATAAATAATAATATAATATAATTTTGCAGATATGTACAAGCAATTGTAAGCCATACAGAGACATACATAAATAAACAGTGACGTTGATGTTAAATGTATATATGTAAAATATCTGTTATGCTTTGGGTTTTGTTTGCTTTAAAATAAGATTCTAATTTCTAGTTATAACAAAGTATACGAGCTGCTACTTAACCGACTTTGAATTTTTGAATACCTGTATTAATTATATGATGAATAGGCAGTCACCTTGTACCTTATGATGTTCAATTGTTATTATTTGAGTTAGAACAATACCCTGAATGGCGGTTTTAACATAATACAAACAGATTTACCATTCACTATCGAACTTGACGACCTCCAGTGCTTCATGCTTTATATACTAACATAACAAGCTTTACATACCAATTAAAATGTACTGTATCTGTATTCGAATCTAGATCGATTACGAGTATAGACTATAGGTACATGTCTTACGACCATGAATGTCATCAAAACGCTTGCAAAAACGAAATAAATCGTTGAATCGTTCGTTTTGTAATTTTTTCGTTTATTGTTTAGCTTTTTGTTTTTCTCATTTTCATTATGGTCTGCTTCATATGTGTATTGTTTAATTTGTGGAAACTTCATTGGTTTATGTGTTATCTATTATTATTAATTATTTATGTAATATCGTACTGTTTGTATCCCTAAAATAAATAAATAAATTAAAAAAAAACAAAGAAATTGAGTTATAATAGTGACTCGCTCTCGCTTCGCTCGGGTTCGTCCCTAGGTACGTTTTAAAATTTAGTATGGAATAGATAGACTATATATTATATATAGGTATACATACTAACATAGGTATGATGAGTTGTTGTGGTTTGTAGTATAACGTGTAAAATAATCTCCCGCTGTAAAAAGCCTTTGTCACTCTTCAGCCCTCCAACTATCTCCACACAAAAAATCCCGCCAATCCAGCACTCTGTTTTGTCGTGAAAGTAGCACAATCTACTAATATTGAAAAGGCAGTGGTAACGCAGTGGTAACGCACTCGCTTAGATAACCGAGCGAAGCGGGTTCAAATCCCGGGCCTCGCACATCTGATATTTTCATGTGCGAATCATTTCCAACATGATTACCACTTGTCTTACGGTGAAGGAAAGCATCATGAGGAATCCAGCGTGTCTGAGAGAATCTGCCAAGTTTTCGAAAGACATGTGAAAGGCCTAATCCCTCTTGAATTGAAGACAGGCCCGTGCCCAACAGTAGTCAAAAAAACTGAATACAATGATGAAAATAAATCTGTTCGTCTGTTTTATTATTACTTTACACACTTAAACCAATGAACTGATTTCGATGATAGAGCTTTTATACGCTTACTGTAGTTTTCTATATGAGTGGAACTGCTGGAAAATACTAATAAGTATTTAATAATTAAAAAGATATCCATTTTTATGATTCACGTATGATTATAACAATTCATACTCGTACACAAAACACTTAAAATAAGCAATCATTAAAAACATAATGGTAAATTGTTATAAACGAAGATTTTAAGACAGTTTATATTCATTGTCAGTGGCAAGATTGCAGTGTGAACTACACAAGGCACAGCTTGATGCAGTGAAGTGTTCGCCTGACAATAATAATACGTCAGCACAACCGCTTGCTGTCTTGTGGCTATGAGTACATGGATAGTGCAGGCTTATTCTGGTCATTTTAAGATATGTTTAAGTATAAGAGAATAGAACTTGTTCGATCGTTCTAAATAATAATATTTATTAATTAGTGACAATTTTAGCCTTTTTCTTATATAAAATTGATCCCAGTCCTGATATACTCTGATATGTTCCTGCATTCTAGTTTCGAGTCAGACCAAAAATGGTTATTAGGTCAAAAACAACCCGCAGTTTGGCGATAGAGAGCTAATTGTTACTGGTGCAGTATAGAAACTCCCGCGCAGACAGACTAAATCGTTATAATTGTGAAATTTATCATTAATATTCTTCCAATTTTAAAGACAATAAAATTCTAGTTATATTTGTTATATATTCGAATTAAGTTTGCATTAAATATGACAATGAAATTTGAGAAAATCTGAATTGTATATTAAATTAATATAAATTTTGATATATAACTTTTTACAAAATATCGTAGTAATGGCTTCAATTATAGGAACAGGAAAAATGTAACAAAAACAATACAATATACAAATAAAATATGCTAATAAAAGATTATTGGTCGTCAGTAGATACCTAATTATCTTACAAATTTGCTTTTCTGCAGCTTCCATACGATATTTACTTAATTAAGAGTCAAATATTTAAAATGAAGTCGCCTCACGTCTTCTGATGCTTAAATAAGTATGGCCCTTCAGACAATCACAGCCTAGATACATAATCCTGAATAACGTCTAGAATACTAAGTGGTGTTCAAACAACCTTCAGTTTCATTAAATACGATTTAGTATCTTTATACGTTTTAATTGGATAAAGGTAAGAAAAGTAAATAACCGTGTGCCGATTAGTAGAAAAGTTAAAATCTAATTTATTATGTAAAATAATATTAATAGTATTGATAAATATACTACATTAGATTTACGCGAATATTTAACATTTTAAATAATACTATCTTTTCGGGTTTTTTTCGTGAATTTATTTTGATTTTTTATTCCCGACGCGACGTTTCAAATGATATTCCGAAAAGAGAGTTTTATTTAGAATAGTATTGGTTAAGGATTTTTTATTTATTTTGTCATAATTATATGTTGGTGACTCGTAAGAAAACATCAATTTGCTTTAATTATTACCATGCTTGTTAAATATAACCTGCTCTTATTAACGCATATTATGTATATTCGTAGATTTATATTAAAAATTCAATTATCTGCGTTATGTAAATTGCGTGCGTTATGTCTGTCTTTTGATCACAAAGGCACAACGAATTCTGAATAATAATATATTTAATTATTTCTGTATTTGTTTATTTAAAAATTATTTAAGACAGTTTATGTCAGTATTCCTCTTGATATTAACTCATTTTACATAACAAATCAAGAAACTTACTAACGCTTTTAATAAGCGAAAGGGTTACAAAAAGGTATACTTAAAGCTGTCCTTTGAAGACAAGAGCAAATTGACCGGCAAAATATGGTAAATAAATTGGTTTTTACTCCTTTTTAAATACATAACAGACAGGTAGATGTAGTAAGTTCTTACTGTGTAGATCAAAATGACAGCATATCAGATTAATATTTTTCAATTCTCATTTGTAAAAGTATATAGTAATAGTGTTGCTTAGTAAGTTGTTTTTAAATAATAGCAAACTAAATTAAAATAATTATCCTTAATTAACTTTAACTTTTTAAATTACACATAGAATAATTATATGGCTTAAATAATTAACACTATATTTTATATTTTTCTTTATGGTTATAAATATAATAATGGCAACACTAAATATAGATTACTAATTAATATTTTAAAATTGTAATAAATATAAAAATAATAGCAAAAATTAAATAAATAATATTCCATATTCAATTATAATTAAAATTATAAAAATGTTTAAAGTTAAAAAATATTGTAATGTAATTGGTGCAATTTTCATTTTGTTAATTGTGGGTAGGCTGTCTGTAACAACTATACCTCCAAGACATGTAACACCTCAGTCTCTCCCGTGACCATGGATGCTGTAAAGCATTCGAAACGTCGGGAAACAAAAATGCAAACAAATCCGCGACAAAATCCGAAAAGATAGTTTTATTTAAAATGTCAAATATTCGCGTAAATCTAAGAAAGTATTATGGTTTTTCTCTCCTTTCTAGTACGTTTAGTACTTCAAATATATTTTTTCAAAAAAGTGTTCATTCAGTTATAAAAAATATATGCTTACATAACGCAAATAAAGTTATTTAAGAACTTTTTTACACTTAATCTAAACAAATTGTGTTTGAAAAGATAAATACAGTTACTCAAACTAGATACTATCCATCTTAGCCGTCCAAAATGAATCTCATTCAAACTTTTAAATTAAGGCCCATTCCGGCAATCCCTAAAGAATTACAACAAATTTAAGCGAGAAATATCTCCAAATACCCATGTCTTAACTTGCATCAGTAACAGGGTGTGGTTGTAGCTCCATCTATTATCACAAGTTGGGTCAAGTATAGTAAATTTAACGTTTTACCCTAAGGGTCTGGAACGCCCACGAGTAGGATTAGAGCGGATCTTCCTCAGCTTTGTTTATAATGACCATGGAAATTGATTTAGATGCGCTGAAGACTTAATTTTAAGAACTTTAGACTGGAAATCCTTTGTAGTCTCGCTAGATTATTCGCGTATATAAAGGGATTTTGGTAACCTTCTCCCATTTATCGTTGGAGTAGGTGAGGCACCAACTCAGTGGTTTCGTTTGGATTATACGAATCGTACAATATAAGTGGTCGCTTGCTGCTTTTTGATCAAATTTAAATAGGTGTTGCTTAAATTAGTACGTACATATGTTACGCGATATCTTCATCATTTGATTTTTTAAATCTTTTTTTTAAATTAATATTTTTCTATTGTCATATAAAATGTAATAAAATATTTTTTTCAGATTTTACACTTTTTTTTTAATTTATTTAAAAAACTTTTCAAGTATATTCTATCTTTTCACAGTAACTCGTGTCACGCTCCGTTTTGCTCTGTATTACACAAAGCATTAAAAATTGTAAAATTGCGCGTTATATTTTTTGGCTCGTTATCCAAACATTTATTGTAGGCGGATGAAGTAATTAATGTATTTGAAATATAAAACTTGTGTCTATTATATTAATCTATATATACATAAAAGACAAAAGTGACTGAATGATGTATCAACGCACAAGCTTAAGGCTAGAAAATTGAAATTTCGGACACGTATTCCTCATATAAGGAAGGCATCCACATAGAAGGATTTTTCAGAATTCAACCCCCAAGAGGGTAAAAAAGGGGATGAAAGTTTTCATGAAACCCACTTTTTAGAGTTCTTTTTTTGTAGTCTTAGCGCGAGCGAAGCCGCGGGTTCTGCTAGTAGGATAATAAGATTTAAATTGATTAAGAAATGGTCCAAAAGAAACTGAAGTAAACAGTATGTGTTAATAAGTAATATTAATCATTTAGTATTACAGTTGTAACAGTCAGATTCGACTGAGCATTACAAAAGTTAAATTCCAAACAAAGCATTTTCTTACTTGCCACTTATTACTCCAACTTTGCCGAACCATAGCGGTATTGTGGTATTAAAAACTTTTTTCATTACAAGAGCTTATTGAAAATAACATTGTCACGAGAGAGCATATTTTATGGCATTTCTCTTAAGTCGAGGGGTTCAAGAAAAAAATGTTGGCTAAATTACCGATGTTTTACTTGACCAAAAATAACTTGAGACAAAATTTATACACTTAGTGAAAAGATTTAACTATTCGCTTTCCCTATTTACGGTCGTCAATTTTTTGTGTAATATACTGAGTTTTAACCTTTATTAGACGTGCAATTAATGTAGCTATTCTATATTAATTATTGAATTTGACTTCCTTATAGAAGCTTTACTATGAACTAAATACTATAAGAAAGTCAAATTCATATTCAATATATAAGTTTAGATCTATATTGTAAATATAAATAATAAAAAAAATTTAATATATTTACATTTATATTATCTATATATTGTAAATATTTTCATATTATCTCTCATATCTATATAGTTATTGCTCTTCAGCTACCATTTTTATATGTCTCTTATATTTATTGATTATAGAATGACTTTTACTAAAATTTTGTTTCTAAATCCTGTTTAATATGATATAAGCATATGAGTAAAAACAAATGTTTAAATAACTTCAAATGAAACCAATAAAGTTGAAAGAAAGAAAGTAATGCTTAATATCAATAAATAATTTATTTCCTTTAAGATGTGTTAGTAATATCTGGTTCAAGATGCGTCTTTCTACGTGTAAGAGTTTTAGTATCATCTAATGAGGACGGTAGCTCAGTGTCTTTGGTTTCAGGTAACAAATAACAAAAAATTGTCCCAGACAATGCTAGTACACCAAATATAGCCCCCGCTATGTTCTCTGATAAAGCATTGATTAGGGGAGCTGATATTTGACCAAGTCTTGATAACACTGATAAAATACCTAGCACTGAATTTCTTATTGATGTTGGGAATAATTCCACACTGTACAATAATACTATCATAAAAGACATAGAAAATAAGCTATTGCAGACACAGGCGAAACTAACCCTGACCCAATGTAAATTTGAAGAAATACAAGCAGTTATAATGATAAACATACCAGACAGAAAAATTGTAGACATTAAAAATGTTCTTCTGTTTAAAAGTGGTAATAGAAAAATTGTGACCACAGTCCCTGGTAGTAATAAAACACCAGATATTGCGACGTTTACGTGTATATCGCCACTCATTTTGCCAATGAATTGTGAAACACCATAATATCCCATACCACATAGGAAATATATAACGGACATGTAAATTAGATGTAATGTAACTTTCTTATGTCTGAATATGTGCAAAAATTTTATTCTATTTCGAGCTCTACTATGATGAGCAGAGTATTCTTCAATTTGCCCTTTTATGTTGTCAATTGGATATCCATTACTGAAAACGGTAGTTTTTTAAATTATCAATTATAGGTACTAATTAAACTAATTTTTATTTTATTGGGTAAACTATTCAGTAAATCAAACCCATTTATAGAATTTTATACTGACAGCTTGCATATTGGTGACAAAAATAACCCTTTAAGATTGATACACCTGCCATTTTTGTCATAGACAGTATTTTGTACTGGTGGCAATGTATAAATTAAACAGTAATCTTAATTACAACTTACAATTTTGAAAACTTTTCCATAACAATAACAGATTTGTCAATTTTACCGATGTCCATTAACCATTTAGGGGATTCCATTATCAACCATGGTATTGCTACATACAGTATCACAGGAACCGACAGCGCTAGTTGCAGATCATCACAATTTCGTAGTAAGTATGACAATCCAGGTAACAGTGTATGACTTATATTAATAGGTATATGAAACAAGGCTGTTATAATTTCTCGGTATTTCAAGCCAGTATATTCTATGCAGAGGACATATGAAGTAACCATTGCTCCCCCAGTACCAATACCTTCAATGGTACGCATGAAGATAAGAGACGTCACATTAGGCATTAGAATTACTAGACACCCAGATATCGACAGAATTAAACAGCTCGTGGAAAACATTGAAAGGCGGCCGTACCTGAAAATAATTTTAGGAGAATTATAAAATAATATTTATATAAAAGACAAAAAGATAACAAAAGAACTGCCATTTATAGAGCACCGTTTATTGAGAAAAGCGGTATTTTATTAGGTTTCCGTAGCGAAAGGCTTTTAACCTTTACAATTTCGCCATATCTATCTGTTCATATTTTTAAGTCAAATTTCAAAGAAACAAAAATAGGGGTGGCTCCTAAACACATGTTACTAAATAAATAAAAATTAAAAAATGTTTAATATAACATTACTTTAATGTTTCATGCTACACAACCCTTGGTGTGCGCGTGTGGTTGTGTGCAGAAATTTTACCCACTTGTCCGATTTTTTGTATCCGTCTTAATGATTGGCGATTTTATGTCTAGTTTTTTTATATCTAAAATCTAAATAAATCTTAGCGTGATATTTTGTCAACAACGTTTTATATTTCCCTCAAAATATATATTTTACCCACACTTTAAATGAGAATAAGAACATTACAAGAATTTAATTAAAGTAATTATATAGTAAACACACCTATCAGACAAGAATCCAAAAACAAACGCGCCAACTAACATTCCAACATAAAGCATGCTCTGCGAGAAGCTAATTAGCCAAATACTTTCGCAAAATAGTCCGAATTTCGTTTGCATTGTTTCACTGAACACACTCCTGTCCCACTGCGGCTGGTCGCATGGACAGGCATTCCATGATAAATTCCCTCCCTCACCCACATCACAACGGTAGTCCATCGGTGGGGAGATGAAGATCAAATTTAGTACATGCCAGAACACAGGTATTTTGCTAGAAAATACTATGGCAAACAAATAATAATGATATTTTGTTATTTTATTGAACTGTTTCTCAATTGGATTATGGAGCTTAGGTATGATTTTGGTCATTTTATAAATGTTAATGATTGAATAAAATCTAGTTGGTCGAAATGTAATAGATAAGTAAAATCTAATATACAATATATTGTTTTATCTATATTCAATATTCATATTTAACATTATAAGATAATAATGTACTAAATATTAATTTTACCGGTTTTTCCCTTCAAAAATTCTAATACAAAAAACATTTCCGACGTCGAGTTCGTATAAAAGCCTCTTAAATAATCAAAGTTTGCGGCGAACAACAGAACTTAGGTTTTGAAACTTTGCAGGCCCGTGGTCGGTAAATAGCTTTTGATAGAATAAATCTTAATTAATTTACCGTTCGGTCAGGATCTTATTATTAAATGACATCGAAAGACTTTTAAGATAAAGTATTAATGTAGAATATTAACGAAAATTTAAATGCTGAATATACGTGTAAAGTGTGGAATTGGTCACGGCAGCTTCATTGGGAACCGATGTCACAGATATTTCTGGTGGAATATCTGTGACATTGATAAAATACGTATCGCTATTTGAGTGTGAGTTCTAAGTAAGACCAAAATAATTACCAGATTATTCTATTCAGAATTTCTCAGTAACAGGTATCGAGTTGGGAAGCTCATAGTGCGCATTCAATGGTCGCTCTTGCACCTGGTCAAGGCTGGTGAGTGTAAAATACTCTTTGTTGGTAATATGTGTATGCACATTTGGCTGTAATATGTATCTCCTATGTAATAATCTCAGCGAAATTGGTCGTCGCGACCGAAATTCATATATATTATGCCTGTGTATTAAAAAGAGTTTGTTTATTTTATACGTAAATACATTATTTTAGAGCATAAACTTCATTTTATTTTAGTTTATTAGTTGATGAGGTTACGTAAAATAGATACCTCCTCATATCGACGACCAGTGACGTCTGATCATAATACGGGTAAGTCGCTTACACCTTTTATTTCCTTCAGAGACATATAGTAGTATATATATCCCATGTCGAAGTATTTTTTTTAAGCTAACAAATTATTTAATGCTGCATAGTTGCAAGTGTTGAGTATTTTTGCATCAAAATGATTAGTCTGAAGAAGCCCTTGTGTAAGACAGTTGTTAGTTTACGACGAGGACACTAAATTGGAGATTGCAGTGTGTTCGAAAGAGACAGATAGAACACATCAAAAATAAATTATTTGAAAACAATTTATTAAACGATTTCCTATTACTAGAACTTAATATTAATATTCAATAGGCATTGCATATAATGGGTATGTATAATTATATTGTAAAACTAGCGATTCACCCTCGTTTTGCTCGGGTTCGTCAGTAGGTGATTTTTTAAATTGACACAACCTTTTCTTTATGAACTGATTGAAAAAAAATAAACACTATATGTTTAGATTAGTGAAAACCGCACCCAAATCGATTAAATCGTTTTTGAGATAAGCGTGCACAAAAGCACCGACAAAGAGACAACAAATCTAAAAATCATTGTTTTGAGTTCTATTGCTTTTGTTTTTCTCAAATATCTTCCATGTGCAGATAGCGATCAGTTACACTTTTATTTTTTTATATGTATGTATAGATGTTCAAAATTCAATTTCGTTTATAAAAACATAGCTGTACATGAAATGCAAAATGATTTTGCAATTAATCTATACTTATAATAAAATTTTAACTAAGCCGAATCTGTACATCAAATATTTTTTGGAAAATCTTATTGAAATAAGCATTATTATTGATACAGAGGCCGAATCTATAGTTTTTAAATTTTTTGTCTGTCTGTTACCGCATCACAGAAAAAGCACTGGAGGGATTTTAAAGAAACTTGGTATGGTGATAGCTGGTTATCCGGGTCAACATATAGGATACTTTTTACTGCGGGAAAATGTCTCATTTCTGACAAAAAATACAAAAACTGCGATGTAAGAGTATACTAATATGTAAAACCGACGAATTTGGTTTTTGGTCATCTGAACGCGGGCGAAGCCGCGGGCAATGCTAGTTTCGATATAAATACCACTACGATAACTAGAATGGTTAACGTATCTTAAGCAATATCTCTAGCATTCGTATAAAAATATAATTCGCATTGGTGAAATAGGCTATCATTCACAATCTTTATCAAGTGAGTATTCATACGTAAATTTGGGTGGAGGCGAACAGAACGCAATTTAGGGAAAATATTATGTGTTCGGCTATTGGCTTTGGAAACAAAGTTGGAAGCCTTTTGCCTGTAGCTGAAAAATATCATTGAATTTTCTGGGTATAATAGAAGCTACAACATTTTCAAGCAGGTCTTATCTAGATAGACATGTATCAGATTATTTTGACCGTTCATTTAAAATATATTTCTTTACACAAGATAAATTGTAAATGGATCTCTTGAAATATGGAATTTGTTTTTAGTTTTAGTATTGTATTATTTTTAGTATTACCGATCAACTTATCCAACCATATGTTTTATTTTTTTGCCGTAATTATACAATAATTTTATTTTTGATGACACGTTTGGCTCAGTTTGTACGGACCCTACTTACTGTGCCAGCGGTCGCGAGTACAAGTCCCGCTGAGGGCATTCATTTGTGCGATGAGAACTAATGTAATCATGGGTGTTTATATTTTAAATAATAATGTATGTATTTAAAGTTATATATTATGTGTAGTGTATCAACTATATAGTATCCGTAACACAGGCCTCGTATCTTACCATGGAACTAGACGGTGCTGTGTAAATATCCCAACATATTTATTTATTTATTATTATTTATTTTTTAAGTGATATGAGTGATCATAGCATATATATAGCAATAACAAATTAATTTATACATCTTACTTTAATTTTTTTATGCCGCCTTGCTTGTGCTACATCACTAGAATAAAAGTCAAAAAGATAACGCACCTTCGCACTCTCTATACCTTTCACTCTCCAATTTCGATGAGACGATAATTCGACACGACCGGTGAGGGTAGGCGCAGGACCGACAGCTTTACGTGCTCTTCGAGGCACGACGGTGTAACACCGCCAACTTCCCAACTCTGGGCTTTTCTTCCAAACCTGGGGCCTCCGGATGCGCAGCCGTACATGCTAGCCATTACACCACCGAGGCAATTAAAATTACTATATACAGATAGGCTCTTTTTATTTAACACACAGAAAAATAATGAGATTGCGAGACATGAAAGTATGACAAAAATTCTAAGAACTAAACATTCGGCCTCTGTATCGATAATAATATCTATTTTATATAAGATTTTCCATAAAATATATTTTAATGTACAGATTCGGCTTAGTTACAATTTTATTATATTTTGGTTTCTCTTAGTTCAGCAGACACGTGAAAAGTCGATACATCATTTATACACACACGATGATACACGTTTCAGGTTATTAATCTTTTTAGCACGTGGAAGATGTCTTTTACAGTGTACGTATGCTGTTGTGGTTAGTTGTAATAGTTTCTATTTTTTTTTCTATATTTTATGTTACAAAACAATAATTATAAAATTAATTTCATTTAACTTCCTACAGCTGGGCTTTGAGTTCATTCAATGCAAGGTTCGGCCGTAGTCCATCACCACACTGGCTATGACGGGTCTTAAAAAACTAGCATGTTATTGCAAGCATACAGATGTCCTCATTATTTTCTACAACAGTTATGTTGAAAATGTGCTAATACAACAGATAATCAAGTTGAAAAAGACATAAATCTATGAAAATCTCATAATTTCCACCCGAATTTCAAACCCGTATCACTTTGTAGGCAAAGTTCGTGTGCGTACAATAGACTAATACTTTACAGTTAAAATAATTAATTACATAAAACAACATAAATGTCAGTAATGATCTATAACCCCTTTACTTCTAGTTCTAGCTACATCGTATTATATTTGTGACATGAATATGTTGAAATAAACATAAGTTTTGGCACTTGTGCATGGGCAAATAAATTGCTTTAGTTTACGTACAGTACATACGAAAATATATTTCTTAATACAATCTAGCTGGTGTTACCAGTATGCGTGTAGTGTTCACCAAATCCTTTACTACAATCTCAGTTTTTAAAAATCACTACGAAGTATAAAACAAAGTCGCCTCCCGCTGTCTGTCTGTCCCTATGTATGCTTAGATCTTTAAAACTACGCAACGGATTTTGATGCGTTGTTTTTAAAAGATAGAGTGATTCAAGAGGAAGGTTTATGTGTTTAATACAAGCATATTATAGTACAAAAGAGCCGAGACATTCAATATTTGTATTTCGTACTAACCGTTTAATCGTACCTAGAGACGAACCCGAGCGAAGCGAGGGTGAGTCGCTCTTATTGATATAAAATCATATAATATAACTAATCTTAAATATAATAATTAAAGTAAAATAAATTCGCGAAACAATTCTTTTAGAGTCCTATTTAAAATACTAAATATTCACATAAATCTAACCTAAATTATTATTCTAATTCTTTTTTTTTTACTGGTATATGCGAAAAACAAGTGTAGTTATTGGGATATCTTCCTGCTTTAATGCACCAAAATGGCTTTAACTATTTTTTATTTCTATACACAATGGTTAATTTATACTTTTGTATAATATTCAGAAACGGGAGATTGTGAAAGTGAAATTAAATTATTTTAAAAGAATATGAGCTGCTATATCTCAAAATAATATAGTTATGCAGTGATGGAGTCTGAGCATATCCCACTTAATACTTCTTTTTAAACTTGAATACTGATAATTAATCTACCGCGCAGTTGCGATTGCAACCAAAACCTATACAGATTATTGGATGCTGTAACCATGATCTCGGTTATGATTGCCTCCTTCGTTAGGTTAGATGTTGAAATAATAATTGCTATTTGCAATTTACACATGTTTACCTAATAAAAGGTAAATTCATACATACGACGACACGTTTGGTTTAGTTTGTAGTGACCCTACTTGCTGTACCAGCGGTCGCGGATTCGAGTCCTGCTGGGGGCATTCATTTTTGTGATGAGCACGAATATCATGGACGTTTATATTTATATTATGTATGTATTTAAAGTTATATATGTGTAGTGTATCAACTATCTGGTATCCATAACACAATGTGCTAATAAATAACTGTGTTCATGTCCCAACATATTTATTATTATTATGTTTTATATATACACATGAAAAGTCATGGAAAAAAGCTAACTGTAAATATACTTTTCCCTTGTAATCTGAGAGACGAATTATTTGTGCTTAAATTCCTCATATATTGAGAGATGATCTCGGTATTACGAATATATTCCTTAATTTAACATTTCGTTTTTTAAGCATACCTATGTAAGAGGATACAAAGAGTTTTATATGACTTACTAGCATTGCCCGCGGCTACGCCCGCGTTCATATGACCAAAAAGGAAATTCTTAGGTTTTACATATTATAGTAGGTATACTCTTACATTGCAGTTTTTGTATTTTTTCTCAGAAATGAGACATTTTCCCGCTGTAAAAAATATCCTATATATTGACCCGGATAACGAGCTATCATCATACCAAATTTCATTAAAAAAAAAAGACAGACAGACGGACGGACGGACGGACGGACGGGCGAGCGGACGGACGGGCGGACGGACAGACAGACAGACAAAAATTCTAAAAACTATAGATTCGGCCTCTGTATCGATAATAATGTCTATTTCAATAAGATTTTCCAAAAAATATTTTATGTACAGATTCGGCTTCGTTACAATTGTATTATATGTATTGATTTAGTAAGCGATTGTATTTAATTGACTGTTTAAAATTAAGTCGAAATGGAACTGAAATTCAAAACTTTGTGAATTTTACAAGTAATTTGAATTAACCTTAATAAGTCAGTATTTTTAGTTCGTGGGGAAGTTACTGTGGTACCTTGTTATGTATTAGGTATGGTTTTTACCAAATTTATGTACCATGAAATTTCTTTCAACTTTTGTACGAAATATTTTCCAATTATATAAAATATATTTTTGTTTATTATAAATTACTTCTCTTTGATTTAGATGGCGTTTGAGAGAAAATGGTATTGAAAAAGTTATTTTCGACTGTTTTAGGTGTTGTAAATTACGACTTTTACTTTAAAAATCTATCCAATATTTAAAGTTTTAGAAGTAAATAATAAATAATATTATGTTATTGTTGCAATTATATATTTGACGAAGTTCAAATTGCAAGTAAAAAATTTTTTTTACAAAATTTTGATAGAATATACAAAAATTTGAATGAATTTATATAAATTTATAATATTTTATACAACAAAGGAGCAGAGACAGTGGGTAAATCATGATAACCAAAGCCAGCGCAGGTAGAACGATAGTGCGTAAAGGACTTATAAACGAATAGAACTGACACACGTTATTTTTTTAGTAATTTTATTTAACAATCTAACTGACTAACTGAAATAAACTGTCTAGGAAAATAAGATTTATTTTTCTTTTTAGCGTAATTCTTTATTAAAATTTTATTTTATTTATAGACATTATAATTTCTATAAATAAATTAATTGGAATAAAAGATGTATAGAATGTTCCAATCGGATGCGTGCCTCTAACTGTACTAAATTTAATCAAAATCCGTTCAGCGGTTTCGGCGTAAAGAAGTAACAAGCATACACACACGCATACATACACAAGTAAAAAAAACACTAGAAGTAAAAATAAATGTAAATAAATTGAGTTTTTAAAAGTTCTGTCTAAAACATTCTAGCTAGCAGGGGGTCAAGAGACGAGCAATTAATTATGTAGCGTTGAGCGCACCGCCATTTCAATTGCGATAATAGCCAAAGTGCAAGCTTTATTCCATTGAAATAGAGAACTGGAAATGGTTTAAATCTATTTCTCTAAAAAGTCGGCTTTAAAACAAGATTTTACTAAACGAAATTTTTAGTCACATTCAAGTGCCACTATCAGGCCAGGGAAAGTATATATTATGTAAAACAATGAAACATTATATTGAAGAGCATTTATACCAAGTTTTAAGTAATTCTGATCATAAATATTTTTTGGATTGTATTATAACGTTTTCCCATGGGAAAGGGATAATCTCCCGCGGTAAAAAGTAGCCTATGTCACTCTCCAGCCCTCCAACTATCTCCACACATAAAATCACGCTGACGTGAAAGAAAGACAAACAAACAAACAAACACACTTTCACATTTATAATATTAGTACCTATGGATAATAATATATTTTAAGCGGAAACTAACAGATGTAGGGTAAGTAACCTACAATTGTTCAGGATCCACATCATGAAGTTTTTCGCCGAAGAAGTTTTGTTATACCTACAATAATGTAACACTTAGTAGGATCTAAGATTCATAATATTTTTAGAATTTTCTCTATCAATGTTAGATATTACATAAAAAATGTATTTTTACGACTAAAATTAGATTTTAAAGGGCTATGATATACTAGTTGATTAAAATATTAGCAACACAGTTATCTTTAAAACAGAGTTCATTGTTAAACTAACATAAAATTTTTACACTATTTGTTGTCCGAAATTAAAAATATTTTGCATCCCAACAATTAGTATATCCCAAATTTCTATATAAAGACAACTTACTTCTTAAAAAAATTATTAAATACTATATAAATAACACACGTTTTATCTATACATATAATAAAATTGTAACTAAGCCGAATCTGTACATTAAATATTTTTTGGAAAATCTTATTGAAATACACACTATTATCGATGCAGAGGGCGTATCTATAGTTTTTAGATTTTTTGTCTGTCTGTCTGTCTGTCTGTCTGTCTGTTACCGCATTACGGAAAAACCACTGGAGGGATTTTCATGAAATTTGGTATGGTGATAGCTGGTTATTCGGGTCAACATATAAGACACTTTTTACCGCAGGAAAATATCTCATTTGTGAGAAAAAACCGAATTGTAAGAGTGTTTACTATGTAAAACCTAAGAATTTGGTTTTTGTTAATGTGAACGCGGGCGGAGCCGCGGGCAATGCTAGTTGATACATAAAAACGTTTCTGGTTTAAATTTCTGTACGCGAGTACGTGGACGTAACATATCATCGTCAAGTGATTTATGCGGCACATCGGACAGTAGGAACTGATAAGGCACATTTTACTTTCACATTTACGAAAAAGTCAACTAGCAATGTATATTGAATATACATACACTTTTATGTAATCGGGTATTGCTTTAATTTAGTCATCAGAGAGATTTGTAGAGAGAGAGACAGATAGGTTGAAATAGAAAGAGATAGAGGAAAGGAGAAAGAGACTGAAACAAAAAGAGCAATTATTCCCCTCTTTATTCCCCACCTTTTACAGAAATAAGATGGATTCTTTATGCTTTGCTTAATGATCGCGAAGTAACTAAACTTTTGTTTCTGTCGCTCGATTTTTTGTTAGAGATAATAATTACACTATTATTATCTCTAACAAAGAATCGAGATATATAATATATTAGTAATATCGTGTTTCACCACCGTGCCTCGGAGAGTGCGTAAAGCCGTCGGTCCTAAGCCTTAATTCTCACTGGTCATGTCAAGTAGTCGTCCCACCGGAGTATGAGAGTGACAGGAATAGAGAGTGCGCGTTGTGTCTGCGCGTACCCAGATATACACACTGCACTATAATATCTCCTGCGCAGTTGGCTAGTCTCAATGAGATTGGCCGCCGTGGCGGAAATCGGCTAGGAGAACATTATTATTATCATTAATAATTACATTATTATTTATATCAATTAAAAAAGACTTTCCAATATTTTTTTCTAATCACTATTTTAATAAGTATAATGCTATTTACAATAGATGTTCTTTGTTCTCGGGCATTTACAATATTAATTTCTTTTAAAATGTAAATATAAGATTTTCTATCGAACAATTTTTATAATGCCCTTAAGAACTATATTTTAACTGGCTGTATACAATACGAAGTAGAAACGCCGACGTATCGTATCAGCAGGGAGTGATTTATGCACTGTGCATCGGGGGAGGTAAGGGCTCGTGAGATTCATTTCCGTCTGAGTCGTTCTAGTTCGTAAAATTTTATATCTAAAACCTTAATATGTACAAACGGTAGGACGTCCTTATTACCTATAGATAAGTTTTTTACAGATTTACATTTTCTTGCATAAATATCACAAAGTAATCGAATTTCTTTTTCAAGAATATTAATTATTCTAAATTAATTATGTCCAGTCTTATAGAAACATAATCTAAACATTTGAGTCGCTTACGATTTTTGACAAAAATTAATTATATTTTTTTAACAGTCTTCTTATGACTATTTACTTACGTAGCCCAGTGGTAGCGCGCTCGCTTGGTAAACCAAGTGACGCGGGTTCAATACCCGGGTCTCGCACTTCTGATATTTCCATGTGCGATTCATTTAAAAGAGCAACTGCTGAGTTTCTTGCCGGCTCTTTTCAGCAGAACTGCTTTCCGAGCCGATGATAGCTTTCTCACAGACTGACTACACTGACGCTTACATTTAATTGACGATTTAAAAGCATTTGTAATAAGTCTAATTGAATAAAGTTTATTTCATTCATTCATTCATTTCCAACATGATTATCACTTGTTTTACGATAAAGGAAAACATCATGAGGAAACCTGCATGTCTGACAGAACCTAGCTAGTTTTCGAAAGACATGTGAAGTCCGCTAACTCGCACTTGGCCAGCGTGGTGGGCTATGGCCTGATCCCACTTGTATTGAAGGGAGGCCCGTACCCTGTAGTGGGACGTAAAAATATACATATGCTATGTACGTATTTCATATTTCAGGGAATAAAGATATAGCACTCATTTGACTTCATCAACACCCTTACACATAACATATAATACTATATTTTTGTATTATTAAAGCATTAGTTCTCTTCCGTTTGAAAGAGATATCATAATATTACGTTATACAGAGACTCGCCTTCGCTTCGCTCGGGTTCGTCGCTATGTATTTGAATATTGTTCATACAAAAAATCCTAAAATCACGATAAAAAAATGGGAGACGGGGGTAGTAGGGTGAAAAAAAATACGACCTATTCTCATAACTACCGAATATACGAAGAAAATCATTAAAATCGGTCGAGACGTTACGAAGGAGTGCGACCACAAACACCGTGACACGACATATTCATATAATAGATAATAAAATCCGTATAAGAGACGCGAGACCTGGCATTTGAACCCGCTTCACTTGGTTTCCTAAGCGAGCGCGCTACCACTGGGATATCACTAGATCTACGCTATAGACAAATACATATGTAGCCTATAACAGCCATATCTTATTATGTGATATCGTTTAAGGTAGCTTTAGTGAAACCTCCCCTTGTACAGTTCCGTTCTAAAGCTTAGGACCTCAGCAATCAAGATGCTACGAGTACATCCTGTACAAATGCATTAGCTTTCCTAAAAGTCTTTGAGCACAATAGTGATGTGAAGAAGTATATTTTTTCTTTGCAACTATTATCTGCTTCTTTCTTTGAGAGCTACTTTAACATTACAGAAGATTTAAAGACAGTAAAGGTAAGAATTTCTTTTTTAGGTAAGGTCTCTTTTAAAGTACGTTTGTTAAGGGAGGCTGGGCTAACTTTTTCAAGCATATTGTGTTAATAATTATTTTGATATTTTAAAATTAAAGTTAATGTATATATTATTCTATAGCACTTAAAAATCTTAAATTAAACTATTGTAATCGAGCGGACACCACGCGTTCTCGTCTTAAAAGACGTTTATTATTTTACTAGCAGAACCAGCGGCTTCGCTCGCGCTAAAACTGCAAGGAAAATATCAAAAAGGTAGGTTATATAAAAACTTTCATCCCCTATTTTACCCCCTTATGGGATGAATATCGAAAATTGCTAAAACACGATTTATTTAATTATTGAAGAGCATTAATACCAAGTTTTAAGTAATTCCGATTATAAATAATTATTTGGGTTGTATTATAACGTGTTTTCCTGTGAGAATGAGATGATCTCGATGATCGATAAAAAGTAGTCTATGTCACTCTCCAGCCCTTTAATTCCCTCCACAGAAAAAACCACGCCAATTCGTCACTCTATTTCGACGTGAAAGAAGGACAAACAAACAAAAACATTTTCACATTTATAATATTAGTATGGATTTTTACTAGTGTTCGCCCAGTAGGTAGGTAGTCGAAATTCGACCATAATTTTTTTTATTGATAACACAAAAGCTCATCAATAGCTACTAAGTAAAAATGGACAAACAAAGGAGAAAAAAGGTACTGAAATGTTTTGTCTTTGTCTATTTATATATAGATTATATACAACTATAATAGTTGTATATACCTAATGCATGTATTTCGAAAATAGGTACATACTAGAACTCCTCAATGGTGCAGAGTATACATATTGAGATTGGATACAGATTAAGTATTAATTGAAGTAACTCAAATGGTTTGCAATATTATTGGCCGTACATATGTAAGTTATGCTACAATTTCTATTTTTAAGGGTACCTATGTATTCAGCTCTTTTTAACGTCCCACTGCTGAGCACGGACCTCCCTTCAATACGAGAGGGATCAGGCCATATCTTTTGTAGACTGAGCATATCTTTTGTAAACTTGCTAGGGTCTCTCAGACATGTAGGTTTCCACATGACGCTTTCCTTCACAGTAAGACAAGTGGTAATCATGTAGGAGCGAGAAAGGGTTTTGAGGGTACTTAAAGTTCAAATGTAAATACAAAATCTAATAAAACTATTACGATATTATTTATGGATATACGATTTTATGGAGTAGATGTACAAAATTACTGAATTATTACTAAAATATTTACTGCTCGTAATCTTCATACTAGTGATTTAGAATGTAGTTAAATATAGAAACATATTATGTTTAATTGAATACAGATAGAACGGTGTTAGAAGTAGTCAGATACCACCATTGTCTGTGATTTGAATGCTTTGTGCCGAGAACTTCCGCCGTTATTCAATACACATGCGTACGGCGCAAGCCATACTTGTTTAGTTATTTTGATTTTAACGTTTTTAAGAACAAATTTCCACTTGTTGTATGTTAAAATTCTTATATAATTTAATTTTTGTATTGAAAAATTGGATGTTGGGCAAAAATTATACAGTAATAAAATATATACTTTTTAATAAAAGTAATTGTATTCAACCCTTTTTAACGTCCCACAGCTGGGCACAGGCCTCCCAATACGAATCAGGCCATAGTCCAACAAGCTGGCTAACTGCGGGACTTTATATGTCTTTCGAAAACTTGCTAGGTTCTCTCAGACATGCAGGTTTTCTCACGCGTGAGCGCGTTACCACTGGGCTACCACTGCCTAAAAAAATAATTGTAAATAATAAATACAAATAAAATCAGTGAAATATCTGAACATGATTTAAACCTGTTACTATCACTAAATAGGCCCACCGGTATTCTTAAATTAAAATGAAGTTAGCATAAAATGGTCTCTACTTGTTAAATTAAAAAAAAACAGTTTCAGTTAATTATTATGCGGGCTTTACACGAATGGAGAAGCACTGAGTTGAAACTATTGTCTATCAAAATATCGTCGTAAAGTAGCAGTTTTAATCAGTAAAATTGTAGTGTCTACGTATTTGATTCGGTGGATATAGGAGGCTAATTATTCGCCGTCTCTCACACCACTCTACTTTCCCTCGATCCCGTTTATTTCAGGAAATAACTTTTTTTAGGACTATGATGTTTTCTAGTTTTAATAACCGTTGCCACGAATTTTCCTTAAAACCTCAGAATTGGCAAACTACATCAACCAAATATCCCAATATTATTACAATTTATGTACTTAAATATTTTTTTCCGCTATGTTCTTTTAACTTGAGCTACTTTTATATCTCGGCACCCCACAGTTAGATATCGCTTTATACGTGAAATACTCCCGTGTCCAGAAGCTCAGGGAGGCCATTATTGCGTACCACTGATAGGGCTCGGTGACAATCAGGTTTGTACGGGCAAGGTATTAATTTTTACGAATGGCATTTTGCGCACCATTAAATCAAAAATGGTCGATAAATTTATATGTACCACATAAAGTTCTATGTCGTCATACTTAATAGATTATCTTACTAATATTATAAATGTAAAAGTTTAAGTGCTTGGATGTTTGTAACTCAATCATGCCAGAACGGCTGAACGGATTGGGATAAAATTTGGCACAGAGATAGATTGTAGTCTGGAATAGCACACACTTTTTATCCTAGAAAAATGCACGGTTCCCGTGGGATAGGTTGGTTTTTGTTTTTCTAGGGGCAAACCTAATCGAAGCGAGGTTGAGCCGCTAGTTTTAATATATACATATGTATTAAGTAATCATACTATTAGTTAAATAGGAAAGTTTATTTGTTACTCCTTCACTATGAAATTGCTAGACGGATTTGTATAGCATTTAGTACAAATTATGCTTTTAAGTTTATTTAATATATCGATATGTTTTCTGAAAAAGTCCCTTTTCAAAAAATAAAACGCCGAACGTAGCTTAGTCGCCCAGGTACAAAATACATTACCCTCTATTGCGTCGCGTAGTCGAGTAAAAATACACCTAGAGACGTGGCAAGTGAAATGATATATTTTAAATATTGTTTTAAGATAATTAAGGGAAATAAATAAGAAAGATATTACACCCGCTAACTAACCGCTGATATTATGTTTACCTTTCGCGGAATCTAGGAAGGTGTTTCTGGAAGATAATGAATATTTTATCTATTATACTCAACTAATATGTATACTACAATGTAGCTAATTAATGTTTCTAATTAAGGTAAAACTTTATAAGATAAAAATCGATAAAACCTTATAAGAAAAAAATCGATAAAAATCGATGTGTATATGTATGATCCCTATGGACTCTAAAACGACTGGAGCGATTTTGATGAAATTTTGATGAATCTTTAGATTAACCCAGCGGGTGATCTTGTGAAGCTTGGTAGCTATCGGAAGTTTGAGCGCAGATGAAGTTGCGATTACTGTTTGCACTATGTAAAATCTAACTACTCACTACGACTACTCACTGAATAACTATAAAATTTCAGAAAGTACAAATGCTAGAAACTTAAAATTTGGCTGGCAGATTTTTCATAGGAGGTTGTTATCTATCTAAGAAATGATTTTCGGAAATTCAATCCCTAAAGAGGTAAAAAGGAGATCAGAAGTTTATATGAAAATCCGTTATTTACAACACGGCATTTACTACACGGCAGACTCGTGGGCAAAAGCTAGCTAAAGTATAAAATCGTTTAAGAGTGAAGAAATTCGGTTAAGATTTTTTAGAAACAGTATGTATTTTTAGTCAGTAGTTTTCTAACAACCTTATAATAAATAATGTTTTTTAGAATTTAAATATTTAGTAACTCAATATACTTTCCTATAAGATATGACTTAGTACTTTCGTAGATATTCTAAGCTCAGTATTTTCATAGTTAAAGGGAATTTCAAATCGAACGTAAATGATGAATATTCATATGACATGAATTTTACTTTAATTTTACATATAATATCTCTGAAAATAACATAAGAAAAAAGCTAAGCCATGGGTCAGTAGTTCGGTACTTAAACGATTTTTCATAGATGGATAAAAGGACCAGTCCTTTGTATGCATTTAATCTGTTAGTGTGCAAGTAAACTGTAATATCCCTATAATGAGAGCGGCACAATAGGCCCTCGATCTCTAGTAGGATATTAAGTTTCCGCAGCTACGACAATGAAATGGTGACGCGTGGTCATATCATGGTGATAAGCGGGAAATTCCTATATCTATATAGTTAAATAAAATGGAAGTGTCTTCTTATAATACCAAAATAACAGAATTTTACTAAGTACGCATAAGTACTAATAAAGAAAAACAATTTTTAATTTTTTTGTCTGTCTGTCTGTTCCGGCTATTTTCCGAAACGACTGGACCGATTTTGACAGGTCTTTTACTGGCAAATGATGTTATAAGGAGTAACATAGGCTACTTCTTATTTAAGAAAAAGAATTAAAAGCAATGAAAAAATATATTTCGTTTATTTTTAAGTTTTGCTTGTTAATATTTTAAAATATACCTATCATATACTTTCATTCTCTTTTATAATATTTTACAGCAAAACAGTATATTAAAATACGTAATAGTTATATTAGGCATATACTCATCTCATTTGAATAACAGGTGTCCTTTTTTTATTAATATTAAAAAAACATAACAAGTGATAATTTAAAAAAAAACTAACGTTTGCTTAGTAAACAAAAAACAATTGATAAGCAAACGAGAAACAGGTATTAAACTGTTTTGTCTTTACATATGTATTTGACACTAGCGACTCACCCTTGGGTTCGTCCCTAGTTACGTTTTAATGTTTAGTATGGATTTCTCAGAGATAAGATATTTTCCCACAGTAAAAAGTATCCTATATGTTGATCCGATTAACCAGCTATCATACCAAATTTCATCAAAATCTGTACAGTGGTTTTCTCGTGATGCGCTTATAGACAGACTTAAATTCTAAAAGCTATAGATTCGGCCTATGTATCGATAATAATGACTATTTCAATAAGATTTTCCAAAAAATATTTAATGTTCAGATTCGACTCAGAATTTTAATATATGTATAAATGAATCGCTACTCGCTTCTCTCATAACTCTCTACCAACACATTTGCCATACATAACGCGCGGACGGAAATCGTCATTCACCGCAGCCGATAGTTCTGGCTGAGATAACGACAATCTGAGGCGGAATTATTTGTTACGGAAATCATAGCAATAATTGTACTGAGTTTATAACTTGGTTTGTTAGTTTACATAGATTTATGTACCCTTGGAGGCACAGTGTGTGTATTAAATATCTAACACTGGGCTGGTGTTCGTGGATTCGATATTTAACGTAAGATTTTTATTATGAATTTTGTATTTTTGGTTGAAGTTGAAGTAGAGTATGGCTTACTCATAAAGAACACTGTCACAATTATATAATGCCCACTGAGACATCTAAAGTCTTAGTCTCTCCCGTGGCCATTGTTGCTGTAAAGCATTCGAAACGTCGGGAACTAAAAATCAAAATAAATCCGCGAAATAATCCGAAAAGATAGTTTTGTTTAAAATAAATAAAGAAAGTCACTATTATAGTAATATAGTATCATTATCATTTCATACCGACCTAGTACCTAAACCTTAATTTTTTTATAAATATAATACAAGGAATTTATATGGAAAGTATTTTCATGGGTACATTTGAAAATGTAAACCAAAATTACGTTCACAACAGTTTATAAATTCTCATTTTTTACTCAAATTCTTCACAATTTTAGACCGAACCGTGCTTTTAGAATAATTTCAGCTTTCACCAAAAACTGTCTCAAATGCGACCATTAGAACGCGGTACAGCACTGTGCCAGAAAATTTTTACTTTTTATAAAACTATGCATTCCATCTCGTTTTTAAACGTGGTATTTTCTTAGCGGAGATGAGTTTGTGTTTACTCTCACAGCGATACATTTAGTATGCACGGTTGACTTCCGGTTCTGGATTGAAAGGTGTTTGTAGTAACGTCTGGATGGAAATTAATGATTTGATGTGGAAAATGACAAAAACTTTCACATACATTATATAAAAAGTTTTAAGATGTTAAGTATAATGAGATAGAAACTATTCTATACTTGAGTCTTTACAGTCATTAATAATATGGTTTAATATTTAGATGTCAGATATCTATATGGTGCAAAATATTAATTAGCCAGGTTTTTCTGAAAATCACTATTGAAAAGTATATCCAAGCAACTACATATATAGCAAAATACATTTCCCAGAATAACAAGTTAACTCCTTAAGGCCATTACCCACCATAAATTCCGACAGCTTGGGAAATTTTTCAACAATTTAAAAAGTGCCGTAACTTCGACACATCGTTGCCAGCCCGAAAATTACATTTGAACAATGTTTATGCCTTCACAATCCGAATTACGAAACTTCAGTAATATTATCCCCGTTGAAAATTACGGGCCAAGTAACCGATTCGAAACAACGGCCACAAATTGCGAGTAAGTTGTAACGAAAAGCGAAAAGAGAGCGTAACTCGTTACAATAACAAGGCCGTTAAGTCGCTGCGGTGCAGAACAATAAAGCCGGGGTGACAGTTTAGCACTTACCACGTGGCTATAAAAACAGCGATTTGTTTATTCAATCTATACATATAATAAAATTCTAACTAAGCTGAGTCTGTACATTAGATATTTTTGAGAAAATCTTATTGAAATAGACATTATTATCGATACAGAGGCCGAATCTATAGTTTTTAGAATTTTTGTCTGTCTGTCCGTCCGTCCATCTGTCTGTCTGTTACCGCATCACGGGAAAACCACTGGAGGGATTTTGATGAAATATGATATGGTGTTAGCTGGTTATCCGGGTCAACATTTAGGATATTTTTTACCGCGGGAAAATATCTCATTTCTGAGAAAAAATACAAAAATTGCTATGTAAGAGTATACTAATATGTAAAACCTAAGAATTTCGTTTTTGGTCATCTGAACGCGGGTGGAGCCGCGGGCAATGCTCGTCATATTATAATTATACTAAGTTATGTAAAGCTTGTTGTTATTTCACATATGTTTATTTCAAAACCCTTTAAAGCACCGTATGTATATTTAAAGTGGACTGGACTTTGTGGAATTGATATAAATAATGTAATTAATTTGCATTCAATAGTAGGATTATTTGTGGTTGCGTAATTTTTCTTCACCAATTACTTCCATATCGTCAAAAATTGTTATAATAGTTGATGTTTGGTTTATAATGTTTTTGTTAAATAAATAACAACTTATTTATTTATGTGGATAAGTATAAATAAATTATTAAATATGATTTTCAAAAACATGTGATATATGATGTTTTGTGACGCGCTTTTCATAGCTCCCCGAGCTGCGTAGGTAATGAAAAAAGTACACTCGTTTTGGTCCCTCGAATGGTTAGCTTCGAAACTACTTCACACTTCTTAAATCACATATGTTGTTAGGCTGAAACTTTTAGACCTAAATGTGCTTTAAGATATACGTCATATATTAATATATAACTGCTAATAAATACATTAATTATTACTATTATATAATGCAATTAAATAAAGTTATTTCCTCTTGACAGCTATGGCTGTAACTATATTTGACTGTGTTCAAAAAATCTTTTTTGAGGAGTTACTTAATTTGTTTTTTTTTATAAATGAGTACAAAATTCCACGAACGCCTTATCATCTATTTTTTGTATTGCTTTTTTTACAAAATGACTTTTTATCTTTTAATGTAAGTACACGTAAGAAATTACACGTTATGTCTAATTCATCTACAACATAACTGGATTTCGAGAGTTAGAAAATTTGTGACTACTTTTATCAAGTCATTTTGGATAAACATTAAGAAATGAATATTTGTCATTACTCTTAAGGGCATAGAAAAGATCACAAATATTTACATGACGTTGTTTTCTTGACAGAAAGGTACACTTTTAAAGGATCTCTATCATAATACAGAGTTATCAGGACTTATTATCTATATATAATTCCTATTTATTATAAAACAAATCTTGAAAATAAAGCATCAGTACGTGGGTAGAGTATTTGAGAGAGCGAAATATTAATGTTGTATATTTTAACGTGAGCTTTGAATCTGAACTTTGATCGTGTGCTTAATTTATAGATGAAAGTAATTTACGCCTCATTCTAAGAGACTGAGCCCTTAATTTTATTTTTAAGAGGTACCCGTAAATTTTACGTTTCAGTTTTTTTTCTTTCATGAACCATAAATTTGTTGTATTGATTTTTTTATTCATCTTTCTTCTTTCCTCGAGGAAAAATAATATCTTTCTACAATTTTTGAAGAATATTTATTTATTTAAAAAAATGTGTTAGAGTTACTAATAAAACCATATTTGAGAAAAAGTGTTATTGGGGTTTATTAGTAACGCAATAGAACCCAAACCAATTTTGTCTATTTGTCTGCGCGTTTGTGCGCAATAATCTCAGAAACAGCTCAACCGATTTGGATGCCGTTCTTACTAATGTAATGTGGTAAGCTTCACTTATAATTTTATTTCAATCGATTAGCAAATAAAAAAGTTATGTCAATTGACGACACATTTGGCTCAGTTTGTAGTGACCCTACTTGCTGTGCCAGCGGTCGCGGGTTCAAGTCCCGCTGAGGGCATTCATTTGTGTGATGAGAACTAATGTAATCATGGGTGTTTATATTTTTAATAATAGTGTATATATTTAAAGTTATATATGTGTAGTGTATCAACTATCTGGTATCCATAACACAAGCCTCGCAGCTTACCATGGAACTAGATGGTGCTGTGTGTTAATGTCCCAACATATAAACATATAAAAAATTTAAAGAATTACGCACAGTGAGGGTGAGTCACTAGTATATAATATAAGTAAATAAATAAATCGTTTGATAGAGGATGTTGTTCCCTTATTGAAGGATGTTGTGAATAAAATACAACAAAATGCTACAAACTATTACGTGTTTTATTTCCGTAGTTCAGAGATGTTTCGCAATTCCACGAGCAATTGCAACTCTGCATGAAAACTTCAAGTTATTTTTTCATATAACTTATATACTAGTTATAAGTGAAAAATGTTAAGTCAACTTAATCATTTAATATATTAATATTTATCCTATCTATATAAAAATACAGGATGGAACAAATGGAAGGGACATGGACATGACATAGATCTATTATACAGGGTCATTTTTAATTTACTGAAAACCTTTTGGGAATATACTATTTACATCATTACAACAACATCTGTAACAAGAAAAAATAATATTTCTTAAATTTTTATTTTCATACAAAAATAAAAATATTTCTTTTGCACCTTCTAAACTTTAAAGTTCTAGCATCTGGCCAAGTTTAAAAGAGTAAGCGTGGCTTCCTACACGACTTTACGATTACCCCAAGCAATACTTGGGGGCATCGGTTACATACATAATAAATGTATGTGGGTAGGTGTGTATGTTGTATGTAACATTAGCTACGAGGCTTATGTTATGGATATCAGATAGTTGATATACTACACATATATAACTTTAAATACATACATATTATAAATATATACATATATGTATAATAAGAAGTGCTGGAAATTTAGAAAGCATTGAAAACATTTTAGTTAAGATTTACTTACTCGGTTGCAATTAACAGTTTTGCAGTCTTTAATCCCTCCACGACCGCGGACACGCCGGCATTACCTACAGTTAACAATAGATTTCTTAGAAATTTAATTAATTTCTTAGAAATTTACCCTATTAGGCACACTTATTGTTTTTAAATATGAGATAGTCTGGAATGTGTTTGATTCTTAGTACAGTATATCATATATTTAAATTGCTACACCAGACAAGGAAAGTGGGTCAGCAAATAAAAGTCAAGGTTAAAATTTCTTGAAAACTTAAATACACAATAAAAACTCTGTCCGTATTTGAACATAGTAACAATATGTTTCTTGAACATAAAACGAAACGATTACTATTGGCATTACAGTCCCATTGTAGCGCGTAATGCGAGAAACAACCGACTTAAAGTCGCAATAAAAAGAAAACAGCTAGGGGTGAAACGCGTCTCCAGCCTAACATGTTAGAATTCATCTAAGCACTTAATTCCGATTATTGTTCAGTTAAATTTGCACTCTATATACATCACAATAAGTTGAAAATAGCTTAGACAAAGGTTAGAGAAAATGTATGAATTTTGAATGAAGTTATTTGTACCTACGGTGAATTTTGCATTCCGTTTGTATTGCGAAAGTCCTGATGTCCTATTGTTCCTAGTGCATACGAGAGGTAAGAGATTGTTCTCTTTTACTTAAAAGCCAAATAGCCTGAAATGTAGTATGAAAAGTGACTTTAAACGATATTTCTACTTGTAAATTGAAAGATATGTGAGATATGGAAATTTTGCTGGGAATAGTTTAGCTAGCTTTAACGAGAATATGTTAAAGTTACTAACATTTCTTAAACTTTATGTAGATATAAGTGTCATTTTCGTGGTATTTTAAATGTAGCGTGCATGCTTGTATTAGTAATTAGGTTGTATAGGTAATTATATTATTGATACTAACTAGCGTTGCCCGCGGCTCTGCTCGCGTTCAGATGAACAAAAATCAAATTCTTAGGTTTTACACATTAGTATACTCTTACATTGCAGTTTTTGTATTTTTTCTCATAAATTAGACATTTTCCCGCAGTAAAAAGTATCCTAAAGATTGACTAGGATAACCAGC
The DNA here is from genome assembly GCA_947093115.1 of Brenthis daphne. Classification (NCBI taxonomy): domain Eukaryota; kingdom Metazoa; phylum Arthropoda; class Insecta; order Lepidoptera; family Nymphalidae; genus Brenthis; species Brenthis daphne. The sequence continues at coordinate 19,027,886 of OX352481.1, forward strand.
TATCACAATACCAAATTTCATAAAAATCCCTCCAGCGGTTTTTCTGTAATGCGGTAACAGACAGACAGACAGAGAAAACTTCTAAAAACTATAGATTCGGTCTGTGTATCAATAATAATGTTTATTTCAACAAGATTTAAAAAAAAAATTAATGTACAGATTCGGCCTGGTTACAATTTTATAATATATTTTATATTTATATATAACTTTCGATTTTTGAATTTTATTCTTTGGTTTGACTTAAAGTCACATGAAATGTGTTATATATATGTACATATGTATATGCTCTCTCATAATATATTTTCAGTGTTCTAGGGAAGCACTAAAACACAGATTTTTGTTAGTTCTCATATCGTTTTATAAAAGCTGAATTTTTCATAAATGAACGCAACTAACTTCACCCCTTTCAACGTTAGTACAGACGTGGTCTAATAAATTCACACCTTAGACAGTGTCTAACTTTAAACACCCACAATGTACAAAGTTACAAAGAATTATTACATAAGTTTAATCGCAGCTTATCACAGGTTATACAAAACAAAGTTAATTTAACAGTTAAATCAGATAATGTAGAAACGAACAATGGCTAGCATTATGGAAATATGAATTGACAAAAACCAAAACAAGAAACTCGCAAAAGACCGAAGGAGTATTTTTGTTTTGTAATATTCTTTATTGTAACTATAAAACGGCGTAACCAATTTATTTGAGACTAATTTATTCTAAAAGTATCTATATCAAAGAAAATATGGTAAGCTTATTGTTAATGATTAAAAGGGTCTAAAGATAAATTTGAACGTTTTCCTACAATCTTATATTAAATAAATAGATGCTATATGCTTAATGCTAGGGTGATTAGGCGTGTAAACGTATTGGCGGACTTTATATTATATTTTTCGAAATTAAGTTTCCTCATTTATGCATTACGCAGGTTTTTTCAGTATATATATTTGTCACTATATTGTACAAATGGTAATCATATGAAAATAGCTCTGCTTTTTAAACATTTGGTCAGCATGATGGACTATGGGGCTGATCCCCCTTGTATTGAAGGCTGGCCTATGCCCCGCAGTGGGACGTTAAAAAAGGGGCTGAATACAATACAATAGAGTACCTATTATATGCTCGTATGTGCATATGTACATACATAAAATTAAATAAGTGACAAAATCGTTTTTAATTAATATTTATTAAATCGTTTATATGTTCACCATTCACGTTAAAACTTATTAAAACTTGACCGAAGTCACGGTGAGTCGCTAGTATATAATAAAGCTACGAACTTACAATAAAAGTGTGATATACATCTAATAATTATTTTCATGAACAATAATATACAAAAATCCCGAATTTAATGATGATTTTCTCTTCGAAACAATGTAGGGCAGTTTGTTTTCAATATCACAGTTGATACGTCGCTTTGTTTGAAGGCGAAAGAAATCATTTGTTGTATGCCGCGATTGCACGCTGCGCCGCGTCGGATCTACTGTAAACATTTGTGTTAACGCTTCGGCTTGTACACGTTGTTTTACTAGACGACTCGTGTATAGCAAATATATCAGATTTTATATATAATTATATTTTGTTTAACTCTATGAAACATCATAGAGTTTGTTTTTAGATTGTAAGAAAAAGTTTCTTTTTATTACAATTAACATGATAACAAAGGCACGGAAATGCTATATTAACACTAGCATTGTCCGCGGTTCCGCCCGCGTTCAGAAGGCCAAAAACCAAATTCTTAGGTTATACATATTAGTATACTCTTACATTGAAGTTTTTGTATTTTTTCTCAAAAATGAGATATTTTCCCAGGGTAAAAAGTATCCTATATATTGACCCGTATATCCAGCTATCATCATACCAAATTTCATCAAAATCCCTTCAGTAGTTTTTCTGTGATGCGGTAACGGACAGACAGACAGACAGACAGGCAGACAGAGAGACAAAAATTCTTACAACTATAGATTCGGCCTCTGTATCGATAATAATGTCTATTTCAATAAGATTTTCCAAAATAATGTACAGATTCGGCTTAGTTACAATTTTATATATGTATAGATTACCGTGACAAAGCTTATACATGTCTTTAATGTACTTTATTCTGTGACAGTAAAAATTATCCTATACCTTTTGCATACTATACTATGTACATGCAAAACTTATGCTTGCTGAGGAAACCGAGTGAAGCGGGTTCAAATCCCGAGTTTCGCATCTTTGATATTTTCATGTACGAATCATTTTTAATATAATTACCACCTGCCTTACTCTCAAGGAAAACATTGTGAGAAAACCCACATCTCTGAGAAAACGTAGCAAGTTTTCAAAAGACATATGAAATCCGCCAATCCGCACTTGGCCAGTGTGGAGTTGGTGGTCTATAGCCTGATCTCCCTCGTACTAAAGGGAGGCCTGTGCCCAGCAAAGGGGATTAAAAAGGGCTGAATACATGTACATAAATGTATATACTAAAGGTATAATACATATTGGCCTACAGTCCCCAACGGTTTTTTTAATGATTAATAAAAGTTAAAACTTTGTAAGTAGCTTCATTTTGGCGAGGCGCCCAACTATTTTTTCTATGAGAATTGATAGTCGTAGAAAAATTGTGGCTTGATACGGAACATGTCAAAACGGTGATAGTCTAATTGAATTATCAGAGGTGCGAGATCCGATTAATTGATTGCCTATATATTTTTTTAAAAGATTTTTAGTTAGCGCACTTTTTTTGGACTACCATATGACGATATTAAATGAATCTACGAATATGATAACTATATCATATTCATAGATTCATTTAATATATGCCGAAGTATTTTTATAATAAACATTTTTAATTTTAAATAAAACTATCTTTTCGGATTTTTTCGCGAATTTATTTTGATTTTTGGTTCCCGACGTTTCGAATGCTTTACAGCAATCATGGTCACGGGAGAGACTGGGATGTTAGATGTCTCTAAGGTATTATATAGTTGTTACAGACAGCCTACCCACAAATAACAAAATGAATTCAAAAAATTGAAAAATGGCACCAAAGTACCTTACAATATTTTTTAACTTATAACTTTAAACATTTTTATACAATTTTAATTAGTTTTATAATTGAATATGGAATATTATTTATTTAATTTGAGCTGTTAATATTATAATTATTACAATTCTACAAATATATTAATTAGTAATCTATATTTTTAGTGTTGCCATTATTATATTTATAACTATAAAGAAAAAATCATAATATATTAATTATTTAAGCCACATAATTGATCTATGTGTAATTTGAAAAAATTAAAATTTTATTAAAAATAATAGTTTTAATTTAAATTTGTTATTATTTAAAAACAAATTTTAAGCAACACATTACTACATACATTTACAAATGAAAAAATGAAAAAATCTGAATTGCTGTCATTTTGATCTACACATTAAAAACTTACTACATCTACCTGTCTGTTAAGTTTAGATGTATTATTTGATTTTATTATATTAATAACAGGATCCCATGACGATGGTAGTACTCAGCCATCTTCCCTATTGAAATTTGGATGTTTTTTAATTTCTATGGCTTCTCGAATTATTCTAGGGCGATATTGGTTTCCACCACCAACCAACCTCTCGTGATGCGTTCCCAGACAGACAGACAAAAATTCTAAAAACTATAGATTCGGCCTCTGTATCGATAATATGACTATTTCAATAAGATTTTCCAAAAAATATTTAATGTACAGATTCGACTCAGAATTTTATTATATGTATAAATGTTCACAACACAGTAACGTACTTAGTGAAAACATTAACCTATAAAAGAGTTTGAACCAGTCTAAACTAAGTAATTCATTCGAAATAGGTGAACTAAGCAGCACTGTAAACAGCTGGAGGTGGTCTGGCGAACGACAACACACAAATGGGACGGACGGACTGAAAAGCGTTCTTGCGAGGTACAGTGGCTTTAAACAAAACATCCTACACAAAAATTTAAAAAGACCTACATTTTAATAATATTGTTGCATTGTAACTCTTATGTTAACGAAATAAAGTTGAATTTACAGTGTAATCGATGCGTTCAAAAGATAATTTTGTTTAGAAAAGATTTTCCTTCTATTGTTTCAGAATCACCACTGCCTACTTAAGTACTTAAATGTTAGGGACAATGCTAAGTATTTTGACTTACAATAATTATTGAAAGAAAGTGTGTAGTACCTACTACTTTTTTATAAATAACTTCTTTATGGATAAGATTCTTAACGAAATGTTATGAGGTCTGTGTATAAAAATAACATGTAAGTGAAAGTGAAGCATTAACGACGTGTTTGATATTTTTGCAACTTATAAATAATTTTCATACATAAACAGGTCGTGTAGACCGGGATGTACGGCTGCATAATTGGAGCTCTTGGATTCGAGTGAAACCAGCTGTCGCCAGCGGTCTTTCCGAACCGGACATAGTCCCATAAAAAAAAGCAAGAACAAATCTACCCTACGGGAACCGTATCTTTTTCTGGGATAAAAAGTAGCCTATGTACTATTCCAGATTACAATCTATTTCTGTGCCAAATTTCATCCAGATCCGCTTTGCCGTTCTGGTGTTATTGAATAACAAACATCCATCCAAACATCCAAACACCAAAATTTTCACATTTATAATATTAGAAGATAATAAACGTCATTTATTAGCTTAACAGGCTACCTATAACGAGACAACTGCACCGTACCGTTTAACCTAGACAAATGTTCTAAAGGAAATTACATATATATTTTCAATTTGACTGCCTTTGTGCGGACTAGCCGTTATTATTGCCTGATCAGGAAACAAGAAACGTGTGTTGGAGTCCTGATGCGTCTTTAGCGGGAGATAAAAGATGCATTTGTCGGTACCATTACAGCATCCTTTGATCACCATTGTCCGATAACATTTTCTACAAAATAATATTTTACCGTTTCTTTTGTACATTTCTGCTGTTAGACTTACATTTTCACTCATAATTTAAAATTTTAAATTTACACTTCAAAGAAATTTCGTTTCTGTATTGTGTTGTATAATATTCCAGTGCTTAATTTAGTTAAAATACCTGTTATATAAATCAATAAACAATGGTAGAATTTTCGATAAAAACTAAATTTAGATAATATTTTTATCTGTCTAGTTGTCCTAACGCACATCAATCAAAATAGCTCGATAGATTTGATTTAGATTTTAATAATAAAATTCCAGCTCTCGTTTGAAGTGAAAAAACATCGGGCAAAATCCCGGCAAACATCGGGTTTTGCACTTATGAGATTAATTTTATGTCCAAATTACATTTATGTGGAAAAGAAAAAAATGCAAGGAAACAAATAAAAACCTAAAAATAAAAATGTCTAACTAGTTATCGAAGGACGTATCTCTCATTTGAAATGCACTAATTCAATCACATCTAGAGGAGGCGCGTGCTTACAGAAAGGAATTAAAAAAATTGAATTAATTACGTATTATTTTAAGTAGCCGAAGCATTTATATAAAAATAATAATTTAAAAGTATAGCTAAGTTTTATTTAAATATGTTTAGAATGTACAAAAAAATTGTATTCGACCTTCTGCACTACAAGAGTCTATGTTAGTCACCTGGATTCATATTAACTAAATGAATTTCTATATTTGATCAAATATCAGTATTATAAGTCTATGAGAAAGCTACTTTATAAAGTGTTTTTAGTACTATATCAAAATCACTAAACATTTACTAACTAATAAGCTATAGTCCATTACATAGACAAAATTGCAGATAGTTGTATTATATATGGAAGTGTACAAGAAAACCCACAAGCAAGAACACTTAACAGCGAAGTGTAACGTCGCAAACGATTTAGGCTTTGATTTAAAGTCGTTAAGGTGTGGTAATTTCTAACTCGTTGGGACCTGACAAACACTATTAAAGCAGTCGAAATTTAATCCGGCAATGTCGTTGCCTATCATTAAGCGTTAAAACCACTTATCTCTACCCCAGGGCCCCTTGAAATTAATTTTACAGGAGTTTAAATTGTAAACGAGGTTACATATGCCGAAAAAGTTTACAATATTGTGAATGGTATTTGATGTTGCGTTTAAGGTTATCTTTAAATATAATAAAATTCTAACTGAGTCGAATCTGTACATTAAATATATTTTGGAAAATCTTAATGATATGGTCATTATTATCGATACAGAGGCTGAATCTATACTTTTTAGAATTTTTGTCTGTCTGTCTATTACCTCATCAAGAAAAAACCACTGGACAGATTTTGATGAAATTTGTGGTATGTTGACAGTTGGTTATCCGGGTCAACATATAAGATATTTTTTACTGCGGGAAAATATCTCATCTCTGGGATATGTATAGTACCTAAACTTTAAAACGTAACGAACGAACGAATAAACCCGAGCGGAGCGAGGGTGAGTCGCTAGTATTATATAATAATGTCAGACTGGATATTTTATTAAATAGCATTGGTAATTAAAGTATTTTGACAATTTAGTGCGATACTTAAATGTGAATACATTGTGCATTATAATACTTTCTTAATGTGCTATAAAAAACATTACAGACTGCATGGTGCAATTCAAAAGTCTTTGTAAGTAAAAGAGAGAGACAAAGCAAACTTAGCTTGTGGTTAGGCAACTTTAAATAAAGTTGACACCTGAGTCTTCATTTGCTTTTTGTTTATCTAGGTACAATATTAAAAACACTAGCGACTCACCCTTATTTCACTCGTGTGCGTCCTTAGGTGCCTTTTGTATTTTTAATATTTGTATACAAGTAGCGCCACCTTTTGGTAAAAAAATTTACAGACAGTATTTATCTACGTGTTGTTCTAGCTCACTTTGACATCTATACAAATAAATAAAATTGAAGTGTCTGTTTGTAATGTCAAAATTCAAAAAACACCTTTTTATAAAATGCATAAGTAAGTAGTTATAAAAGTAAATACGGTAATAATTTTTGTGTCTGTCTGTCTGTCTGTCTGTCTGTCTGTCTGTCTGTCTGTCTGTCTGTCTGTCTGTCTGTCTGTCTGTCTGTCTGTCTGTTTATTCTGGCTAATCTCCGAAACGGCTGGACCTATTTTAACGGTACTTTCATTGTCAGATAGCTAATACTATAAGGAGTAACTTAGGCTAAATATTATAACCGATGAAATTGCGAACAAAATCCACGCACCTAGGGACGTACCCCTGCGAAGCGAGGCTAAATCGCTAGTTTATAATAGTACTCACTACTCATAGTGTAATAAATCTATATATATATAACAAAATTGTAACTAAGCCGAATCTGTACATTAAATATTTTTTGGAAAATCTTATGAAAATAGACATTATTATCGATACAGAGGCCGAATCTATAGTTTTTAGAATTTTTGTCTGTCTGTCTGTTACCGCATCGCGGAAAAACCACCACCAATCTCATCTCTAAGAAATCTATACTAAACGTTAAAACGTAACTAGGAACGAACCGCGGAACGAGGGTGAGTAGTGATGAAATAAATTCTTTAGCACAAAATATGAAAAAAAAAAACAGCTTGAGAAACATCCCTTACCATTTTCTATGCATAATCATTCTATTAACAGTTGAATTCATTTTAATTGTAAAACAGTAAAGCACAAGGAGCCATCTCAACAGTGAAGTGCCAGATCATACTAGATAGTAGATGTATGAGGGTTAAAATCTATTATCTCGTGGACGTTTTTTATGAGTACTGGTAAGTGGTGCAGCAATTTTACGGGACCCTACCTGCATTGTTTCCTCGTTAAGGGCGGCCGCTAACATGAACCTAAAGCGACTAGATGTAACGTTATTTAAAACAACATTTTACTGACCAATTTAATAGAAGAGGATATGTAATTCTTGTCTTTTAATGTGTGTATGTTTGATTGAACAGATTTTCACGGTTCAATTTTAATAGAAAGACGATGAAAGATCCCTAATGGGAACTATTACTTATAAAATTTTGAAATACGAGGTTTTTTTAGTTAGAAAATAATTATTAACAAATACATCTAAAGCTTTAAATAATTTCAGCATTGGCGATTGCGAGTTGACATCTGTCCGTATTTCCTCAATTCTTGTGCCGTCTTTGTGAGCGGACGTCAAATTATCTATTTAGAAATAATGTTATTTAATATTCCTTTTGCGGTGAATAAAAATATATCAAATTCTCAATTTTGCTTATATCAGCTCCAAAAATATATGAAACGTTTGTACTGTTAATATTAGCATTAGGGCATAGTAAGGCGTTTTTCGGACCGGTATCGGTACCTAAACGTCTAAACCACATCCTTAAGCTCATTGTAAGAGTATAGAACGGAATGAGAGAATATAAGCATGGCCGACTGAAACTTTTTTGGAAAATCTTATTGAAATATACATTATTATCGATATAGAGGCTAAATCTATTATAGTTTTTAGAATTTTTGTCTGTCTGTCTGTCTGTAATCGCATCACGAGAAAGCCACTGAAAAGATTTTGATGAAATTCGGTATGATGGTAGCTGGTTATATAGGTCAACATATAGGAAACTTTTTACAGCGGGAAAATATCTCATCTTCGAGGAATATATACTAAGCGTTAAAACTTAAAGCTCGCTGGTTCCTTAATAATTTTATCTAATAAATCGTTCATTTTAAATATCGCATTTGATATTTTACTGAAATATATATAAACTAATGAAATTATATCTAAACCACATAGTAACAAAATAAGCAAAAATATAAGTCAAAGGAAGATTATTCTAGAAAATCAATTATCTTCGCCAACCTCGTACAGGTTATATATTAGCGAATAAAACCTGCCGTTGAAGCCCCCAGAGAGGGACTTAACGTAAGATTTATTATAAATTCATATGCTTTCGGACCCTTTTGTCCCGTGCCTATTATCTTGACCGTAATGACGGATTTGCCAGAAACCTTTTCGATTATGTCAATTGAGATCCATTTTCATAAGTAAAATTTGTGATATTAATTGTTATAGTATTAGTATATATTTTTAGTTTGATGAGCAATTCGTTAAGTAAATAAAGACAAAAATTTAACCGTGTCTAAAATAACCTAAAAAATTTTTCTATAAAAAGTTCTCTTGAAAGTTCTTTACAATAAAGAGAAAGAGATACAGAATTTGATGAAACGACGCTATTTTTAGCATAGATGTTGTTTTTAATTCGTAAATCTTTTTTTTTTTAATAAACAAAACTTTTTTACTATAAGTAAGGATAAGTATAAAATATAAATACATAAAAAAAATCTTCAAAATGGAAGCTAAAAAGACAACCCTCTAATATTTTAAGTAACACTGTAGTACAAAATATGTAAGTAAATATTCCTAGAGAGAAAAAAAATTCAAACAGCTGTGCACGTTATATATGTAGTGATGTGCCTATCGTTGCGCGGTTGTCAGAAGTCCATATCCTGTCTTTAATCTATAAATATATTTCTTTGTTAAAACTCGTGTCGGCTGCTCCGTTGCTGCATGAATGAAGGATGAATATAAAAATTAATTCATTTCCATTTTCAAAATTAGTAAAGATAGATTTGAAAGAACAAAATAATCCTAAGATACTATAAATGCAACTAAACCTGTCTGTCTGTTCATTTTCCACGATTAAAATGCAGAAAGCATTCATTAAAACCTGTTCAGCGGTTAAAGCAAACTTTTCATCGCTGTCCGGCTTAGAATGTAAGCGAAACCGTGTACATAGCCTACAATCCTTTAAAGCGATACAACCGTGTTTAACTTTTAATGTGACTCAGCTTAGGTGAACTAAGCGGTGTTAGAGTTTCACACCTGGTTTAACATGGTTTTTTAAATTATAGCTCTTTTAAAACTACTTTCTAGATCTTGACTTCTATACTCCTTACGTGGCCACTGACTTTAACAACAGAATTTTTGCTAGAAAGAAAACAGATATTTGTTTGTAAAAATGAACAATGACCTTATACGGGATTCGAATCTGAAACCTTGAGTATATAGTGGCGCATTAGCATCTGACAGTCATTTGGAAAAAAAATAACAGATTTATAACGATATTTACTTATTTTTTCGATATTAGCAATGCAAGTCGCATTGAGCTGCACATGCAATTGTTAGCGTATATCACGAACGTCTAATTGCTCCAAATCACTGCAATAGTCTTAAAACTCAGTAGGTATTAGAAACCTTTGTAGCTAACGATATTTTAGATTTCTTAGTAATTAGAAGATAAAACATTTAACCAGTTTTAATGAAGTACATAAGTATGTATGTTAATGATAATTATTGTTCTTTACATTAATGGACAAAGACATAAAAAGCTAACTGAGTCGAATCTGTACATAAAATATTTTTTTTGGAAAATCTTATTGAAATAGTCATTATAATCGACACTGATGCCGAATCTATAGTTTTTAGATTTTTTGTCTGTCTATCTGTCTGTCTGGGATAATATGGAACGAATTGTTAAATTTTAATCCCGTAGAAGTGAATAGTAACATTGACCATACATCTATAATATGTGTACCTACCTATCGTTTACCCCGATCTGTTCTCTCATCGAACAATATAAGTAATCTCAATATAGACAGAAATAAGATGGAGTGACTCATAGATACCGTACTCTTTGATAATATGAATAAATTTTTTAAATAATAATTATTTGAAAACTAGTGGCCCAATTTAGAGTCTAGATTCTAGAGTTAAAAACTAGACTCCCTAGATGTCTTTCTCATTTACAATATTACGGCAGCTCTCGGAAGATATAATTTTTTCGACTTAGTATCATAATACCGGTAGCTTATTATGCCAAAATGTTCACAAATTATAGTCTATAACCGTCCTAGATAATCAATCTTTTTATTTGTGACTAGAAACTCACCCTCGCTACCCTTGGGTTCGTCCTTAATTACGTTTCAACGTTTAGTAAAGATTTCTCAGAGATGAGATGTTTTTCCGCAGTAAAAACTATCCTATATGTTGACTCGGATAACCAGCTATCATCACACCAAATTTTATCAAAATCTGTCCAGTAGTTTTCTAGTGATGCTTTCCCAGACAGACAAAAATTCTAAAAACCATAGATTCGGCTTCTGCATCGATAATAATGATTATTTCAATAAGATTTTCCAAAAAAATATTTAATTTACAGTTAGAATTTTATTATATATATAGAAAACCGTATCAAAATCTGTTAGTAGTTTCGGGAAATAGAACAAACCGAACCAAACCGAACAAACAAACTCGGCGCTGCTGGCGACTTTAATGTTCAATATGTAGTGATAATATACCACTCAAAAATATCTAGCGAATACTTTCTTTGTGATAGTACACAATAGTATTGGTGTTATGATTTTCATAAAACACACATAATAAATCTGAATGCTTAACAATGTTATCAATTCCTACGTTATTTCCCCGGAGGTAGTCGAATGGAAAGTAATACTTTATAAATATAGCAACATTATCTCGGCTCATATAAAAACTATTTGGAACTTTTCACTTATTCTTGGTGTATAAAATCATATACTATGATTTCGTATATTAGAAAATATATGAAATACTGGTGTTTGTCCGTGGTTCCGCTCAAGTAGTTTAATTATGTATACGCTCTGCTTCTAATTAGCGTGAGATTTCTTCAATAAATATACTATAAAATGGTAAAACATTATTTTAATTATAGAGGTAGGTATTTCCAAAGAAATGCAAAAAGTTAGGCCAGACCCTCTTGGCCCCTTCCCCACTTCTCTATGCAATACCTGTTGATGGACTAAAATTATCCATAGATCACTTAGGTATATGTATAAGTAATCTTAAAATAGCAATAAATAAACATCTACGCATATAATAAAGAAAATTCTACAACTTTCTTCAACTTTAATATTTAAACGAAAATTTACCATAGTAATGTATTTTTTTACACCATCAGAAAGAAGATATTTCAATAAACAAAAAGCCAACCGACTTTTAAAAAAAAAACAGATATTTTGACGCGAGAATTTTCGATTGAAAATCACGGTGCTTTTTTGACATTAAGTCAAAATAAGGTGAAAAATATAAATATTTTAAGTCACAAAAATTACCGCATGTTTCTGTTTATTTTATTTTTTTGTGTCGATTTTCTTTATTTTATTTTTTTTGTTTTGTAGTTTTTGACGAGCTTTAATATTATCAATATATATATATATATATATATATATATATATATATATATATATATATATATATATATATATATTAGATATGGTCTAATTTACCCAATGTGCGATCACTAGCAATTAAGTATAGCTTTTAAGATAACACAGAGTTTTCTCCATTTTTCAACAATTTCCCGATAAAATACATAATAAAAACATTAAAATTTAAAATATAAAAAATGCGTTCTACAGATTTCTGGCAGTATTCGTAAACATTACAGATTAAATTATAAAGTACACGTTGAAAATTGAGTTATTACGTAAACTGTTAATAATGTGAATTTCTCACTCCACGCATGGATTATAGCTAATGAAATTAACTAAGTTTTAACTGGGGCAATCAATTTATGTGATACTAAAATTTGGTTCGACGCGTAATGGGCTATTTAATGACTAATATTTCCTAATACTAGTATACAAATTTTATACTAAATAATTTCAGTCTAAATAGAAACATAAAAGCTTAAATTTTTTTTTAAATAAGCACTATTCCAGGCTCTAAAAAATAAAAAAATAACTAAACGGAACCTCCGTATGCTTTGATTTGTATCGGCTGGCACCGACTTCGAAAATATTTGATTAGATATCTATTCTAAATGAAAACCCCCGTTTAGTTATTTTTTACATTTTAGTGCCTGGAAGTCGGTTTTTTTAAGTTTTTATTACAATACTAATCTTTTTACACCATTTTACGTTTTCAATGTAAATTATCGTAAAGTTTAATAATTCCAAACAATCTTCTAATGTTGCAAAGTAAATAAAAATACAATAATTAAGAAAAGTGTCGTTACTTAAGCATAATATTATATTTTGCTTAAACCGTGTGTAAATTAATTATATATACTCGTATGTAGGTATGATGACATGATGAATATAAATCTGTAATTTTCCTCAAAAACAATATTGTAAAGGAACGAACGGATGTGTGATATTTTAATATCTTCTGAAGTATTCGATTTTAAAAATTATAATTGATTTTAATAATAAAAAAAAATAGTAAATAAATAAATATGATGGGACATTAACACACAGCACCATCTAGTTCCATGGTAAGCTCGAAATATGGGCTTAAAGACGATCGTAAAACGAAATTTAATTTAGGGGCTAGTTTAGGGGACTTTTAAGCTAGGGATCCTGTACGTAGGTGGTAACTTATGGGTTGTTGGTGAAATCGGGCATCAGTCTGTCTAACTCACAAAACCCACCATAGCAGAGATGACAGATTATTTGACAATATAACCGAAATGAAATTCCATAACGGTATACAGCCAATTACGCGCAATGAACGATCAAACCTGTTTATTATAATAATGAGCGCCTAATTAACTAGTGCATAGTTCATCTGGGTTAAGTCAACAAACTGACACGTCCTAATCTACACTGATTGAGTGATCTAATAACAAATATATATATATATATATATATATATATATATATATATATATATATAAACCGTGATTATTTCATGTCAGTAATTTTATAAAAGTGTAAATAGTTAGTATGAAATAGATAGACTATATATTATATAATATACATACTACATAGATATGATATACATAGGTATGGTGATTTGTTGTGGGGTATATTATAACGTATTTTCCCATGGTAATGAGATAATCTTCCGCGATTAAATGTAGCCTATCTCACTCTCCAGCCCTCTAACTATATCCAAACAAAAAGTTACGCCAACCTATCACTCCATTTCGACGTGAATGAAGGACAAACAAACAAACCAACAAAAAAGCAATCAAACACTTTCATATTTGTAATATTACTAGCCTTGCCCGCGATTCCGCCCGCGTTCAGATGACCAAAAATCAAATTCTTAAGTTTTACATATTAGTATACTCTTACATTGCAATTTTTGTATTTTTTCTCAGAAATGAGACATTTTCCCGTGGTAAAAAATATCCTATATGTTGACCCGGATAGCCAGCTATTATCATACCAAATTTCATCAAAATTCCTCCAGTGGTTTTTCCGTGACGCGGTAACAGACAGACAGACAAAAATTCTAAAAACTATAGATTCGGCCTCTGTATCAATATGTCTATTTATAATATGTCTATTTCAGTAAGATTTTCCAAAAAAATATTTAATGTACAGATTTTGCTGAGTTACAATTTTATTATATGTATAGAAAAAATAATTACGTGCATATATTTACAACAGTGATTGTTGTGTTCCGGTTTGAAGGATAAGGTAGCCAGCGCAATTACAGGCAAGAGGCATATAATCTTAGTTCTCACAGTGACAACGCATCTGCGGTTCTGCATTTTTGTAACATACAACCTAACTACATGAACCGTAGGTGTTATGGGCGACAGGTACGGCTTTTCATTAGGTGGGCTGTCTGCTCGTTTGTCACTGAATACTATAAAAAATGTATTTAAAATAGCCTCTCTCTGGTACGTTGTGTTCTTTACGGAAATATGCGGAGAGAAAGTAGAGTCCTGGTAACATTTTCTGGGATTATATTGGATTTTAAACTGAGCTGAGAATTTTCCAGTATTGAGCCTCTACACTAAAAAATTAAAATTGTGAAGTTAAAATAAAATAAATATCTACTTATAATGCTTACAATTCAATTCAGTTCTAATTCCAGATAATCTATTAGCAAGTTATATTTTATTTTTTATTTATTAATTAGCTTTTGTTCGTGGCTCCGTCCGCGTGTAAAATAAAATATCTCATGTGACTTTAGCAAGAGCCCTCTATTTGGTCATAAAATCGATTTAACCGTTGTTCTCTTATTCTCTTATCCAAAATTAGTTTGTTTTTTGTATAAAATATATTTATTTATATAAAATTGACTCTTGGTCTCTCCAATCCTTTTTCTGTTAACCGCTTCGGAGACTATCAAAAACCATATTGCAATAACACCAAAATGGTCAATGAATATCATTCTACCACCGTTGGGCCATATTTCTACAAATAACAGAGGGTCTAATACTTTTATTTTAATTATAAGATACGTATAAAAGTAATTTAAAAGATATAAACAAATATTCTAACTCTATTTAAGTAACAAAAGTTACAATATCTAGGTTTAAACATCACTCTTTTGCCTAATCGTATCTCTGAAGAGTAGCAAATAATTTCACAAATTCAATTTCCGTACAAGCGTATACTGGTAGCACTAACTGTCTAACTTTGTTTCAGTATTGAGCTTTAAAGGCTTCCGGGATACCCTAGTTTCCTCTATTGGCTAGCGTGGATACTGATATTTGAGTAAATTTCGTTTGAAAAACTTCGAAATAACATGTCCTCGAAAAACGGATTCAAATCGTACGTTTGTATTGAAAATAAAATTTATAAACTTGAATAAATTCATTCAAACTCTATGGTTTTGAATATACCTGAATTTGTATATATATAATATTACAAAGTAATTTCAAATAAGTATTTAAAAAAAAACCAAACACAATAAAGTGTTATTTGCCTTTATTGTGTTTGTTTTTTTATAAAAAAACTGTCTTTTTGTTTAAATGAATTTTTTTTTCTTGACGTGAAGGAATAGCTGAGAGTTATTTCACTTTTAGTGTAAATAAAAATTCTATTTCAGTTCCAAATAAAATGTATGTTTGTGTCACATGCGTGCAGAACCCCAGACTGAAAATAATCTTTCAAAGGCTTACAAAGGGCTTACAAAAGGTTTACAAATAAGACTGAATTCTAAAGGCTGGTGTGATTTCAAACCCCACTAATATTATAAATGCGAAATTTGAAAGACGAAGTGTATCTGTTTGTGTGTGTGTGTGTGTATGTGTGTTTGTGTGTGTGTGTGTGTGAGCTTGTTACATCTTTACGGTATAACGGCTCAACATTTTTGAGTAAAATTCGGAATAGAGATAGCTTATATTCTGGCATATTTTAATACCTTTTATTGACGAACCACGCCAGCCACTGGTGAAATCTAGTATTAGTAAAAATTGTAGGTATATTACGAAACCCGGTAGAGTATAGATGCAGACCACCAGTATTTTATAACTAAAACTTAAGATAAACTTTATTCAAATATACTTTGCAAGTTGAATTGTCATTTTAACATAAAAATGTCAGTGTCGTAGAGAAAGCTACTTTAAACTCCAAATGCGGTTCTGAGAGGAGCTGATGAATCTGAACAGCGTTTATAAGATATTTTTAGGTTAAAATATTTATTATTATACAAATTGGTGACCAACGTGTATAATAATATGTATATATAAATTTATTTCGTGTATTTCGAAAACGGCTCTAACGATTTAGATCAAATTTAGTATTTAGATAAGGTTTTTCTTTTCAAGTTTATCTTATCTATCTATATAACTTTTTCTAAAAAAAAACACTATTTTATATCTTTATTTTCGCAAAAGCATGATTTTGCACAAAAAAAATGCCGAACTAAGCCTGGTTGGTTTATATATTAAAGTAATGAAGTGATAATTAAAGATAGCTTGAAGAATTTAATAAGTCATTTTTGTGTAATTATATCGACTAAAAGTATTACATATAACTAGTATTTAACTGATACGACCTAGTAATTTAAAGGTCGCAGGTTCTATCCTACGTTATATTCTAAATGACAAGCTTATATTATCAACTTTGTCATACCAGATTCATGAACCCTGTCTCCTATGGCGAATTACTGGAAAATTAATTTAAATATATTACATTTTTTAAGTTCATACGAGTTTAGTAAAAGTCGGTTTGAGCCATTTTAAATTCGAAATTTGAGTCTCATGAATGGTATATGGAGACTAACAATATCGCAACCCAAGCAATTATTTCTTTTCCATATTAAAATTAATAACTGAATGATGTTAGAGATCATTAGGGACACTGATACATATACTCTCATACGGTAGACTGTCTCAAACAAAGAAGAGAGAATAATATTATAAAGGCTCTTACGAGTACTTTGAATATTTGTTTTAAATTATAATACTATTCCCAGCATCTGCTATTTATTCAAATTGTTCCTTTTTATATACATACTAGCATTGCCCGCGGCTCCGCCCGCGTTCAGATGACCAAAACCAAATTCTTAGGTTTTATATATTAGTATACTCTTATATGCAGTTTTCTCCGAATTGAGATATTTTCCTGCGGAATAAAGTATCCTATATGTTGAACCCGATAACCAGCTATCACCATACCAGATTCCATGAAACTCCTTCCAGTGGTTTTTCCGTGATGAGGTAACAGACAGACAGACAAATAGACAGACAGACAAAAATTCTAAAAACTATATATTCGGCCCCTTTATCGAGAATAATGACAATTTCAATAACATTTTCCAAAAAAAAATTAATGTACAGATTCGGCTCAGTTACAATTTTATTAATTGTACTATAGATAAGCTTGATTGTTATTCGTTTTATTTTACTTCAAAAAAATATATTTACAATAAGTAGATTAAAGAAGTAGACCAAGCGATATTATTAAGTAACAAAAGTAGTGCTCGTTACTAATTGAAAAGAAAGCAGAAAGGTATGTATGTATGAATTCAGCCCTTTTTAAAGTCTCACTAGTTCAATACGAGGAGGATTAGGCCAAAGTCCACCACGCTGGCCAAGTCCGGACGAACTGTACATGTCTTTCGAAAACTTGCTAGGTTCTCTCAGACACGCAGGTTTTCACACGATGTTTTGCTTCACCGTAAGTCAAGTGGTAATTATGTTGAAAATGATTCGTACGTGAAAATATCAGAGGTGCAAGACTCGGAATTTGAACCCGCTTCACTCGGTTTCACGCGTTACCGCTGTGCTAACACTGCCTTAGTACTTAATACTTTTGGTTCATTCTACTTAGGAGGTTACAAATATTTATTTTCCCAAAAAAGAACAATGTTATATACCTTTAGAAATTGAAATATTACAATATTATAAATAGTCAATTTAAGAAATGATTTCGAAGCTTTTCTTCAAGATATTTAAAGTTTTTGACTCCTTTACTTATGATGTCATTAGTCAGACTAAAGTGACGATAATAATTCAATCAACACGAACTATTCTTACTTACAGCTTACTGTAAAATGTAAGGAATTAATTCGAATTGCATACTCCATTGTAGAACAGGAGGAAGAAGTTGGAGGAAAAGTTCCCAACTTTTAGCGAACGCGATTGTCTGAACGTGACGTGCGCAGATTTCTAATATCCCTTTTTCACCTGACGGTGAAGACTTTATTTCAGAACTAATTACATCGTGGTAATTGACAGCTGAGCTAGTCATATATATATATAACTCGGGTTCGTAGGGTGGTTACGTTTTAACGTTTAGTATAGATTTCTCAGTCTCTCAGTAGTCTCTTTTTCCATCCTATATATTGACCCAGTTAACTAGCTATCATCATATTAAATTTTATCTTAATTATATTTAATCTGTCCAGTGGTTTTCCTGTGATGCGTTCCCAGACAGACAGACCGACAGACAAAAATCCAAAAACTATAGATTCGGCGTTTGTATCGATAATAATGACAATTTCAATAAGATTTTCCAAAAAATATTTAATGTACAGATTGGAGCCACAATTTTATTATATATGTATATAGAATATACATATAGATAAAAATAATTGTTTGCATGTCTATCTGTCGCGAGGGGAGAGAGAAAGGTTATATATACCTTTATAATATTGATCTAAATATTATATATATTCTAAAATAATTTTTTTTACAGTATTTTCAACTATTAAATAAATATAACAAAATTGATTAATCAAATATTTCATAAGATTTTTACGTTTTATATAGTGAAAGTATGGCAAGTATCGCCGTTTTACACCATAAAAATATTTTTGCGTTTTTTTGCTTGATATTTTATTGGGCCAATTTGAGGCTGTTAATGTATTGCCCTTATATTTTATTTTAGAAAAGTTGTTATAATTAAGATGTTTTTGTTTTTTTTGCTTTTTCACGTTGTATTTTTCACGCATATATATACAATGTACATATATTCAATGTTCATGTCCATTTATGCACCATAACAGTTTTGGGCGACGTTAACTGTCACAGATTTTTGTGTATATTTTTTATTTTAAACAAAAACAAAAAAGATTTGAAAAGCCATGAAATAGTGACATTTAACGTTAAGTTGTTTGACCGGAAACTACATTGAGACCGCATTGTGATTTTAAAAATAAATATTTTTCCTCCTTTTCTTCTTTTTTTTATTACATTGTAATCTTATTTTGTATATTACAATGTAATATATAAATAAAAAATAATAAATATATAATTAATAGTGCATTAAAACTTATGATAACCAATTACCCGAAAACAGTGTTAAAAAATAAAAAAACGCGTTAAATGAGGAAACTATGGATAGCCTGAACTGGTTCAATAATTGTGTTTAATCTATACATATAATAAAATCATTAAAAAGCCGAATCTGTACATTAAATATTTTTTGGAAACTCTTATTGAAATAGTCATTATTATCAATACAGATGCCGAATCTATAGTTTTTAGAAATGTTATCTGTCTGTCTGTGACCGCATCACGGAAAAACCACTGGAGGGATTTTGATGAAATTTTGTATTATGATAGCTGGTTATCCGGGTCAACATATAGGATACTTTTTACTGTGGGAAAATACCTCATCACTGAAAAATCTATACTAAACGTTAAAACGTAAGTAGGAAAGAACCCGAGCGGAGCGAGGGTGAGTCGCTTAGTTATGAATATTTATTAGGATAACTAAATTAAGAACACGCTTCTTCAACTCAACGTCTTGTTTTTGACGATAAAGAGTACAAAGTAATACTATTAAACCTACTTTTAACAAAGTTTAATGTAATCTGTATGTTACATCGCCATGTTGAAATTTATTGTAATCCAATAGAATTCTATTATATAACTAATTGAGTCGTCTATTCGATTTTCGAATTCGATACAACGATTAGAGTACAGATACAAGACCGGCTCTACATACTTTCTAAGGCACAGAAAGACTCAACTACTAAAAGCCAGAATAATTGAAGAAAATAGTAATGTAACAGAAAAGAACAGAGATTCGGTTTTAGGTACATTAGATGTATGGAACCCTAAAAATACCATTTATTTCAAACCCCTAAACTTTCCTTTGTTAACTCTTTATACCCCGTCATTACAAAAGTATGTTAATTTTCACTTGATCTTTACAGATTCCATTTTTTCCTTCGACTCCTCGTATAAATCATCATTAAAACTTCTTTCCGTCCAATCTGCGTACAGTTTGGATTATTTTAGAACTTCTATTTGATTCATTAATTTATTTTGAAGCGACTTCGAGGAAACTCATTTGTTATGTAAATTGAAACACATTGTGAAATATATTGAATTTTATTATCTAAGTAAAGTCTTTTGTTAATATAATTGTCGAACATTTTTAAATCTTCACTTTAAAATGTACATTTAATATAAATATGTCTGTGTTCGAACAATGATTTAACTCACAGCCATAGTTCCAGATAGAAAACTTTGTCGAATTAAAACGTTTCAAGCATCCGGTACTTTACTTAATAGTAAAATTTAAATATTAAATAATTATTTATATTATAAATATACAGTGGTAACCCAGTGGTTACGCGCTCGCTTGGGAAGCCGAGCGAAGCGGGTTCAAATCCCGGGTCTCGTTCCTCTGATATTTTCATGTGCGAATCATTTCCAACATGATTGCCATTTGTTTTAACGGCGAAGAAAAATATCGAGAGGAAACCTGCATTTCTGAAAGAACCTAGCGAGTTTTCAAAAGACATGAAGTCCGCTAACTCGTACTTGGCCAGCGTGGTGGTTTACGGCCTGATCCCCCTCGTACTGAAGGGAGACTCGTGCCCAGCAGTGGGACGTTAAAAAAGGCTGAATACATTACAGTAGGTACTCCTCCCCATGAAGGAGAATTAGTATAATATTAGCTATTTATTATTTTATTTTTATTTCTATATTAAAATAAAATTAATGGATTTCGGAACAGATAAAATAATTAACTTGCCATTTTTATTTATTAACGTTTATTTACTTATCACAGTACCTAATAGAATAGATGTTATTATTTTAAAACATTATTTTTTGGCTTCACATTTAGTTTTATGACACTCTGTCTATTTTATCACTTAGTTTCTTATAAAAACAAAAAGATGTTAATTCGTTATAGTCTTTAATAATGTCTTTGAAAATTATCCGAGCTACATGAATATCTAACAACAAATTCGTTAACCGAAAGGCGGACTTGCAAATACGTATAATTTAAACTTTCGATTTGCATTTTTGATTACAAAACTGGCCGTCGGGGACGCAATTTTTTGGAGAATTTCAGATAGGTAAAGTGGATGATGTGTTTTTCTCTTATATTTAATACAAGATACTCTAGTTACGTTTTAACGTTTAGTATAGATTTGTCAGAGATGAGATATTTTACCGCAGTAAAAAATATCCTATATGTTGACCCGGATAACCTAAGCTATAAATTTCATCAAAATCTGTCTAGTGGTTTTCTCGTGACGCGTTCCAGACAGACAAAAATTCTTAAAACTATAGATTCGGCCTCTGTATCGATAATAATTAATATTTCAATAAAATTTTTGAAAAAATATTTAATTAATGTACAGATTCGAGTCAAGTAGAATTTTATTATACGTATAGATGATACTTGCCGAACCAATAATTGTTACGAAAACCGTGTGTATTAGTTATACAGTTTTCATAAAGCAATATTTTAATATGAAAATTTAATTAAATACAGGTTATAAATTTTATTGGTATACATGACAGAATTTATTTTTTATGTAAATTTTTACAAATATGATACAACAAAGTATTTTTTCATCGTCTACATTTTACTTTAACTCAAATCCGTTTATCATGAAATCAAAGCCATTATAGCGTACAGAAATAAATATATTTACTCATATATTTTCGTTTTTATAATATTACTATGATTCAAGTAACTTTAACCACTTAATTTAATACGATTAAAATAAAAATTACTTTATATTTTTTTATAAATTCTATATAAATAATAAAATAGCTAATATATTTCGTCGGTTTTTGTATGGACAAACCGATAAATTTATGTATGTATATGTACATATATTATATGCATTATTGTAACATTTATGCTTTTCCGATAAAACTTTAGTAAATTGAGGAGCACACTTAAATCGTAAATTAAGATGACATTAATCGTCTGCATGCAACAGACATAACCAGTGACAACCAATCGCAGGTATACTTATGTACACAGACGTAGCCGGGACAGTTCACTAGTTTCAAATAAAAATATTTAAGCGATTTACTTTGAATATTCTAATATAATAGACATTTTACGGTCTTACCTCAACCAATAGGCTGATTCATAACCAAAAATAAACTGCGAACTTTAAAAGGTTAAAAATAATAAAAAGCCAGCGAAAATGTTGATTCGTGTGGAAGTTTTTTTTAGATTCATCAAAAATGCAAAACTTTATGAAAATGTATTCAGTTCGGTAGTGAGCCGGATTTCGTCGCGATCTGAAAAATTTTCGCCGACGTTTGTGATGCAGATGCAGCCAGAACACTGTAACCCATGGGAGCACTATTAAATTTTATTTCCCACGTCTCATTTTATTTTGGCCAACAGTTTACGATTTTAAAAAGGTGTTTATAGTATTATGTTTAAATTATTTCAATAAGTGAAACGTTTCAATACTTTAATATTTCGTCTTTTAAATAATTTACATAATATCTTTGAGAACAATACTGATAATATTATAAATGCGAAAATTTGTGAAGATGTATGAATGTTTGTTAGTCTTTCACACAAAATCTAATGAATGGATTTTAATGAAACTTTACAATAATATAAGCTCATATATCAGAATAATTACACATAGGTTACTTTTTATCCCGGAAACATGTACGGTTCCCGTGGGATAGTTTTGTTTTTGTTTTTCTAGGGGCAAACTCGAGCGAAGTGAAGGAGAGCCGCTTGTTTTTATATGTAATGGAAACTCATTTTATATATTAGTCATTTTATACAAATATCCTATGGGAGCTATAATTTACATGGGAAAAGTAATCTCATGTCATAAACTGTGTTTGTATGACAAAAGAATAGCCCGCATATTGTTTTATTTACATTATAATTAAAGTTTAATTGGTATTTAAGGTAAATTAAGAAATCTAGGCCTGTAGTTACGAAGGAATGCGAATTTCGTTCAAAGTGAAGGTTCAAAATTTAGTCGACAAAAACTGACTTGCAAATTAGAGTAATTTTAGCTCTCGGATTTGCATTTTTGATTATAAAAATTGTAACGAGGGTCGAATGAATTTTCGGCGATTTTTAGGTTACGACGACACGTTTGATATCCAGAACTGGTTTCACTTTCTGAAAATATTATTTGTTGTTTATTGATACATAATTATGAAATTAATACACTGATTGATAGTGATTTCTAGCTTATAATATTGGTAATGTAAAAATAAAAAACATACAAAAAAAAACAAACTCAACAGTGTAAAAAGCATATTAAAAAGATGAAAACTCAAACACATAACTCTCCTTTTAGGCTTTACCGGGATCGGGTAAAAAAAGGAGATTTCCTTGATACATAACGTTATATTCAACTTACATGTAAAGTAATGTCGTGTTACATATATACTCATAAATCTATACATATAATAAAATTGTAACTAAGTCGAATCTGTACATTAAATATTTTTTGGAAAATCTAATTGAAATAGACATTATTATCGATACAGAGTCCGAATCTATAGTTTTTACAATTTTTGTCTGTCTGTCTGTCTGTCTGTTACCGCATCACGAGAAAACCAGTGGACAGTTTTTATGAAATTTAGTATGATGATAGCTGGTTATCCGGGTCAACGGGTGGTTTATAGGATACTTTTTACCGCGGGAAAATATCTCATTTCTGAGAAAAAACACAAAAACACAAAAACTGCATTGTAAGAGTATACTAATATGTAAAACATAAGAATTTGGTTTATAGTCATCTGAACGCGGGCGGAGCCGCGGGCAATGCTATTTAAATATATAATTAAATAAATGATATTTTGGCCAATTTCAAAAAAATGGTGATGTTTTTTCCAAATTTTTATTGGACTGTTAGCGTCAATGGGAGATTTTATGATATGCATATACATAAGTTATATTACATAGTGTTTTATGAACATAGAAGGGATGTTTTAAGGAAAACCATTAGTAGTTAAATATAACAAATAAATATTATAATAGCAATAGATTTATCGTTAAAATATGAAAATTTAATTCCATAAGTTATAAGTCATCAATCACTATCAACAGTATCATAAATTCTGAAACCATTATGCGTACTTTTGAAATTGGTGGTTGAATTTCTCTTTAAGTGCTTTGTGGTAATTGTGAAGATATTATAACAAGCATTTGTTTCTTAATTCCGATATCTATTTTACAATATCTATTTATGTACAATATTCTATTTTGTTACAAACAGGGCATCCTGTCATCTCATATTTTAAGCAAGGCTCCTTTAATACAAGTTGAATATCGCTACCATATCGCTAATAGAAAACTTTACGATAGTCTCTTGCACGTATCATATTTATATATTTTTAGTATTTTATGAATAAATAAATATGTTGAGACATTAACACACAGCACCATATAGTTCCATGGTCAGCTACGAGGGTTATGTTATAGATACCAGATAGTTGATACACTACACATATATAACTTTAAATAGGTACAGACACATTACACATTATAAATATAAACACCCATGAATGGAGTACAAACATTTTTGCTCATCACACAAATGAATGCTCCCAGCGGGACTCGAATCCGCGACCGCTGACACAGCAAGTAGGATCACTACAAAGTCAGCCAAATATGTCGTCACTTCTTATTAATATGAACGAAAATATGTATTTTTTAACAAAATAAAATAAAGTGTCAGTCTGTGTATTTTACAAAAAAGAATAAGAGTATGTGTATAAATTTGTTTTGAGTACATAGCCACTTGCATTATTGTAGCTTTTTATTTGTGTATAGAGGGCAGTATATACTGCCCTTTCTAATATCTCACAGCTGGGTATATGATGGCCATATCAGAGGGGACATCATAGAAGCGCACTTAAGCTAAATAAAAGATAAATGAAGAGCAAATTAAACTTAGTCATTATTATTGACTTGAATGAATGAATTATTGAGACCCTAATTTTTATACAAAATTAAGGTCCTATTGAAATCGTTTACCTGTTTACGCGTGATTAACAAATTGAGAGAAAATTCTACAAACTCTCGATATGGATTATATCACATCTCAAATATATATATACTAGTATATTAATAGAGTTAAACAAAATGCATACACGTATTATACGTCTAATATGATAAATTCAATCATTTTGACTGCATAAAAAATATTTAAGTATAAATCAAAACGTACGCACCTATCCAACCGTTGAAAATAATAAGCGAAATATTATATATAATTGATTCTAACGAAAATTGTAAAACAGAGTAGTCTCACAAGTTTCTTCTCTACAAGAGTATACTATACTTATATATTTAAAAGTGATCGATAAATTGTTTAGTTCTAGAACAAATAGTCTGAAAAGATGAAGTTCTCCCTTAAATCACGCTAAGTTCGGGCATCGTTAAATGCACGCGCACTCGAACTCGTGCGTGAGGGCTCTCGCGGATAGTTGTTTGCTCGCAACCCTTTCATCACCAGTATATCTAAGCAATGCAAGTAATAATATTAACTAGTAAACCTACCCTTACTTTGTCTAGGTTCCAATGGTCTTATATACCTTTACCGCCAGCAATTATTAATTGTTCTTAGGTATTTTGTCTTTCTGCTTTGTTAGTCTCAGCTGAAGATGCTGAGGCCCTTCTTCGAGTCTCGGGATAGAAAGTGTTTTTATTGTGATTTTTGGTAAGAAATTCTCAATCCAAGAAATTCTCAGTAGAAACCCGGAGTCGGAAAGTTGACGGCGTTGCAACCCCGTGCCTCAGAGAATACATGAAGCGGATTGTCCCTCTCTCACCAGTCGTGTCAAAGTATCGTCCCATCGATCTTTGAGAATAAAAGATATAGAGAATGTGCTTAGATTTGCGCACATACTGCTGCTGCATTGAACTAAAATATATTAAGAACTAAAATAATAAGAATAATCTTTCATTGATTGTAAACGAACAAATATTTAAGGAAAATCTATACATATAATAAAATTGCAACTGATCGCTGTCTGTACATGTAAGATACTTGAGAAAAACTAATATTGGGGGCCTCTATTAACGCAATAGAACTTAAGAAATTGATTTTTAGAATTTTTGTCTGTTTGACTGTGGATTTGTGCGCGCTAATCTCAGAAATGGCTTAACCGATTTGGGTGCGGATTTCACGAATGTATTGTAGTAAGATTCACTTAACATTTAGTATTTGTTTTATTTCAGTCTGTTTATAAATAAACAAAGTTATGTCAATTTGAATAATCACCTAGGGAAGAACCCGAGCGAAGTGAGGCTGAATCGCTAGTATAAAACTATACTAGCGATTCTATAGATACAGTTTTATTCTTTACAAAGTAGAGTTAGCTTGAGGTCGTTTATGATGAAAGAAACATGCAAGCAACATGAAAGAAATAAAACGTATTTAAATTGTATGCCGCTGATAAAACAGTAGACCACATAGTACACAGTAGTTCACATCGTATGAATGGTCTGAGTGCATTCTATAATACGAGTCGCGCTAATGCACGATATATTCAAGCGGGACTTGACGCAATGATCTTAATGTACTAAATGTTAAGGGTGGATGTCCATCGAAATATAGTATAACATCGCTTTTCAAAAGCTAACAACAATTTCCATTTAGTTAATTTAAAAATTGCCATTTTATCACTATGTTATGTTTACACGTAAAATACTGTTGGTGTTACTGTTAGTCTCGTAAGAAGTGGCCAATGCCACTGAAAAGCTGGCTCCGTAGATGTTATTTATAGGGCACATGTGTGTGCCCAAATACGAGTACATTTTTTGTTCCTATTATTCTCATGGGACATTCCGATGGGACAGCATTTCAACATGACCGGTGGAAGATCAGGCCCACGACCGAGGATTTAAAGAGCTTTCCAAGTCATGGGGTGTAACTGCCAATTTACTTCAGGCTGTTACTGAAAATTTCAAAAATAATAATTTTAGTACAAAACACAGTCGTAAATCATTTTAATTCAATTCAATTCTCTTGTTAATGGCTTCAAAGCGTGCCAATTGAGTAAATAATTTTAGTATAAAAGTATATGATGACCGTACAATCAATTTAATTTACGAATACTTACTGAATAGTTTAAATGTCAAAGTATGTTTGTTTATTTGTTTGTTTGTTTGTTTGTTTGTTTGTTTGGCGGCATATCTTTCTTTCACGTATAAACGGAACGACAGATTCATGTGATTTTTTATATAAATTGATTTCCACTGTAAACATTTAATAATATAAAATTAAATAAATAATTATCAAATTAATAAATAAATTATAATTAAACATATGATTAAATTAAATTAAATCCTTAAACTAAATTAAAAAATTTAGAAACGAAATTTTAAAACGCGCTATTTAAAGGTAGACCACTAATGTACATGAAGTTTTGAAATATATGAAGCCTTATTACAATATTTTATATGAAGCATTTTGCGCTATACAACCAGTGTGCACTGCCCTATCATTGTAGAGCATTCCCTAGGGGTTCAAACAAAGGTGAGTCGGATAACAGATTAAAAATGTACGAGTGTAATGCTGTGTTCACACTGGCGGTCCCTCATTAGTAACTGACAGGTTGTCCCCAGCACGGCGAGGTATATCAATGGATGTTTAACCTTACTGTACGTCACACCGTATCATACTCGTATGACTTGGAACAACTTACATAATATTTTGTATATAATTTGTAACTAGAATTTACAAACCACTTACATATTTCTATTAAGTTTTTTATGTATATGCTAAGAACCCGCGGCTACACCCGCGTTCAATCTACAAGAAAAATGGTTTTATGTTATACAGCGACTCACCTCACTTACTCAAATACTTTACGGTCGTAAGTATTCTCATATCTACCACATACACAAAAAATCATTAAAATCGGTCGAGCCGTTTAGGAGGTGTGCGAACACTAACACTGTGGCCCGAAATTTTTATATATTAGATTGTGTTGTCTCTTGTAGTAGGTACAAGGTTTTTAAAGATTTATTCCTTTTTTATACATTATAATTTAATTTTGTTTAATGATTTTATTTTACCGCCCAATCTCCTTCATGTCTTCTCCATTGTACGAGACATTGGCGAATTAATCATGTGTGCTCAACTGGCATGTTTTGAAGCCATTAACAGGAGAATTTCATTAAATTGAATTATTCTTCCCCATGATAATGTTAGTATAATCTATGGATATACGTATAAGCGAAGTACCACTCATTCCCTGACTGATTAATCACAAAATGTCAATGACCACTAAAGCTGGAATTATGAAAAGTCAGATGAGAGTTTGTGTTTATTATATTCTACTATAATAAATATTGATTATTTAATCATATTAGGCAATTTATATTTTAAAGGGAAAAGGGTGGTTGAGATTCCAATGAAACTTTAGGAATGGAATGCGGCTGTGAAATAGAGAAATATTGCTTATATAAAATTATCAATTTTACTTGAATGAAGCCGCGGCGGGTATTGGCTAGTATAAAATAAAATATTTTTTATCAAGCCTTATATACTATCGGGTATAAATATATACTTTAAAATATTCAATAAACACAACGTATATTTAAATTCTTCATATTGGTAGTAATTCTGTATCAAAAGGGGCGGTTGCCGTACAAGTATGTACGAGTATATCTATTATGATATAGGTAACGATGACCACGTCTGTAATTAAAAAAAAATGTACGGCGAATTTAAATAAACGCATGCCAGTTATTATAGTGGAATAAAAAAACCCTTGGTAACATCTACTTATTATACGTTGTTAAATATTCATTTAATTCCCTCGAGACTCACTTTATTAATCCAACTTGAAACTTTTAATAATTTCTAAGTGGATTTCATGGTATAATTGGACGCGGTTATGCTAAAATATACTTTATCTGAAAATATCAAAATCTTAAGAAAAAGTTTGTGTGACGTGAACATGAAATTAATGAAAATAAGTTAAAATCGGGTTAACTTATTAAATTAAGCCATTACATTTTCACATTATATATTAACCGTTTTGTGTTTAATATTTTAAAGGTTGAAGAGGCCAGTTGATACTTGATATCATATTTCTAAGCTGTCGTTACCACCTCTATTTATCAGTTCTAAGTAGTATGTATATATATATATACATATATATTTAAAAAGAAAACACTGTTGGTGTAACTGTCGGCCGGAAAGCGTAAGCAAGCCGCGCACCGAGATAATTTGATTACGTATGCATTAAGTGCATTTCCATTTCCCTGTGGATCGCATATCTGAGATCTCTTTCGAGCGGACGCTGACTTAACGACTGTTTGACTCGCTTGTCTCCTTTAAAATCATGTTTAGCCTTCTACGAGTTGCTTTTCAAGTCTTTTGAGTTCTTAGCTTTAATCATCTTGTTTTGTTTTAAATATAATTTGTGTATTATTTGTATATTGTTATTGGATTTAGCGTTGGTTATTTTTAACTTAATGAAGTCGTTTTGATATATTTAAAATTAATAACTAAGTAAGAACAATGTCTATTATTATAAATAATAAAACTGTTTTTTATTTTTATATTGAACTAGAGCTAGTACGTTTTAATTTTTTTGAGTGGAACCCTAATTCTTTTCTTAAAATAAAAGCAGTCTACGTTACTCCCTATAACATCAGCTATCTTCCACTGAAAGACCCGACAAAATCAATCCAGCCGTTTCAGAGATTACCCGGAACAAACAGACAGACAGACATAAATTAAAAAAAATGTGTTTTTCTTATAAGTACCGTATATAATTTCATATGTATTTAGTAAAACGCTGTTATTTTGACATTACAAACAGACGCTTCAATTTTATTTATCTGTATTAGGTTATAGTAGTAGATTAGATATACTAATCATGCCAATCCGCACTTGGCCAGCGTGGTGGACTATGGCCTGATACTCCTCACATTAAAGAGTGGCCAGTGCCCAGCAGTGGGACGTTAAAAAAAGCTGAGTACAGACTAATAATGACGGAATCCCAATAGAATACATATAATAATCTATATATAAATAGTCATTAAGTAAAGATAAAACAGTTCACCGCCTTTTTCTCCTCTGTTTATCAACCGGTTTCCTACTTTTTGTTTAGTAGGTATTGCAAGCTTTGATATTTAAATAAAAAAAATTAGCAAACATTTTATTTTTATATATAGGTAAATTCCATTTATAATATAATATTTTCCTCGATTTTTTAATAATGATTACGGTCGATAATCGACACTACGCGAGTAATATTAATCACATAATAATTACGTAGATTGTGTAATGTGTTTCTTAAATACAACGTAATATGTGTCAAAAATATTAAACGGTATAGATGAATAATAATGCAACGAGGCATTAAAAAAGGAACTCAATGCTAATTAGAATAAATAATAAAGTAATACAAAACGACATTTTTAATTAGATAATCTATTCTATACTAATACTAGCAATACCCGCGGTTTCGCCCGCGTTCAAACTACTAAATGATACACCGACACCAGCGCAACCTACCAAGTCCAATTGTGTTTTCAAACCATTTAGGAGACCATTGAAATATACACACAAAATTTCATTCAAATTGGAGCCCTTTAGGAGGAGTAAGGTGACAAACACACGTATAAAAGAATTATAAATATTAAGAGATAAAATTACAATGTCAAAGGTATTATTTTTTTGTATGTTTCAACCGCTAAACTCTGGTAGGGAACACAGGGTTGATACATATATATATATATATATATATATATATATATATATATATATATATATATATATATATATATAGTCTCCTAGTTTCGCTCATAGCTTCGCTCGAGTGGTAATAGTAGCAGGGCTCAAAAGTAGCCAATGTCGATTCCCAGGATCAATATGTACTTGTCAAGTTTTATCGAAATCTGTTCAGCGCTTTAAACGTGAAAAGTTTTTACAGACATAGTTACTTTACTTTCACATTTAGGTATAATATTCGTATGGATTCGGGATATTATTATAAAATTGCGCTATGAATTATATATAAAGCGTATGTAGGTATATATCAAATACACGAACGGAGCCGCAAGCAAAGGTAGTGGAGCACAAAATGCTCAACGACGTTTGATCAAAACGAGCTTTGAGCGATATTGCTTTAAATATCAAATATAACTTACTATCAGCAATCTAACTGCGAACGAAATCATTTAAAATCATATTATCTTTAACGGTCGTTTAAGACGTTTCCAGTCAGTCATGCTACTAATTTAA
This sequence comes from Brenthis daphne, assembly GCA_947093115.1. Classification (NCBI taxonomy): domain Eukaryota; kingdom Metazoa; phylum Arthropoda; class Insecta; order Lepidoptera; family Nymphalidae; genus Brenthis; species Brenthis daphne. Next base: position 19,059,478 of record OX352481.1, read on the forward strand.
CAGGACGTCGTTTCTCTACGAATTATTTCAATATTAATATAACAGAGTATAGCTCAGTAACGCGCTTGCTTGGGTAACCAAGAGAAGCATAAGGTGCAAACGTATTGTAAAGATCACTGATCCAACGATCGACACAGACGCGTACTTTAGCTGTCACTTTGACAGAATCACTTAAAAGCGATTTACACAGATAATACACGGGATAATATAACCCAAGAATAATTTATGATCAGAATTACTTGAAATTTGGTATTAATGCTCTTCAATACAATTAAATAAATACGTGTTTTAGAATTTTTCGAAATTCATCGCGTATGGGGGTAAAATAGAGGATAAAATTTATAAAATCTATTTTTTAGTATTTTTTTTTCAATTTTAGTGCGAGCGAAGCCGCGGGTTCTGCTAATATATAAATATGTCAAAAAAAAGGAACATATACGAGCACAGTATGATATATACATAAAAATTAAATATCTGGAGATATTAAACTAATATATATTATATATATATATATATACTAATATATATATATATATATATATATATATATATATATAATTTCAACTAATATATATATATTAACTGTCACATGATATATATATATATATATAGTTGAATATGATAAACTTAAAACCTCGCATTATCACACAAAGGAGTTGCGAGTAAAGTCGCGTGTGAAGCCATTACATAATTAAATAATATATGTATTGGAATATTATTTTAATAATATTATGTATCATATTTATTGAACGCTCAATTTTTTGACCAAAATGTATGCCTACGAATTTAGTATTAGTATATGATATGTACATTTTAAAACGGTTATTGTATTTGATAAATGTTCTTCGTTTAAGACAGCTCTGCCCCCGTTATTATAGCAGGTAAGCATGCAACGTTATCATTTTAGTTTAGGGTAGCTTATTCCGAAGTATCCTATAAAATTTATTGCATAATTTTCGGTGTTTCAAAATATTTCAAATATCCCAACTCTGTCAACGCATATAACAAAATTCCGTAAACACAGTACATATTTTTGATTGTGTTATTGCCATATACGAATGTTGTTATGTGAAATTATGTTGTTTTAAAAATATTTTTGGAATTTAAATACACCACACATATATAACATACATTTATGACGATCTATTAATACTTTTCTTTTGGTTATATTTTTGACCAAAGAGACCAAAATAAATAAATATATATATATATAGGTATTTTTTTTCCTATTTTTTTCGAATTTGTATTTTTTACCAGTCCTAGTTCTCGGCTTCACCTGTGTAAATGGATGGAGCGAAAATATTTTCTGTACCAATTTGATATGGAACAAGACACGGACGAATAAACTCATCTTGTAATATTAAATAAGTAATTCTTGTATGTATTTATTTTGTGCGGCTCTAGCGATTTGGATCATATTTGGTTTTGTTTTTAACTTTATCTATAGGTATAGGTGTCTTTTCTAAAAATACGCAATTTTTATATGTTTTTTTATGAAGAAGACATTTTTATATGATGCTAGGTTGTCTATGTATAGATTAGTACTTAGATATGAAATAGGTAAAATAAAATATTTTGAACTAACATGATCAATTTTCATATAAACTATCAGTTATCAAGTAAATTCACAATAACTATAAAAAATTTCGTTTACTCAACAAATAGTCTCTGAATCCGTTAATTTGTACAAAGTTATCTTAAACGTTAGCGTGATGTGCGCTATTTTATAGTACTTAAACCCGTCATGGAAATAAAAATTTCCGCTTAATGGCCAAAATAAAATAAGCATTCACGTTACATTCCGCTTGTGAAACAATAAAATTATATTGGATTTTCTTCGTATCGTTTAGTATCCGAGCGCATCACGTGATGTGTGTAGCAATCGACCAATGAAATTATAGCTATGCCTAATTATTTTAGTCACGAAAGGCTTGATCAAAATAATTTTGGTAATATTTGTGCACGCTAATTTTATGTTCTGTGATTTTTAATTTTAATCATCTTTCTAGAATTAGATAATTTTAGTATAGTATACATAAGGTATTAACCATTTTAAAGAGACCGAAACATTTAAAGGGTGCCGCTTTACATTGCACTCTGATAGGGCTATCTACGTGACGTTCTGTCAAAACTCAAAAGCAATAGCTGACAACTCTCACATGAGCCATATACACGCAAGTCATACATACATTTGTTTGAGTAATACATCTATACCTACTATACCTTTTTCTACATAATTAAATACATTTACTATCAGTCACTAAAATCCAACGGAACCTCTTCCGTCTTAATGTGGCGTGGCCACGACTAGGTGAAATATGTATATCTGTACCTAATATAACTTGAACCCCTGACTACTAGCAGATAGACTGCTAATCTGATTACTAAAATTATCTAGCGAATAACTGGCTTCTCTCGGTCCTAAATTTCATCAAAATCCGTCCAGCGTTTTCAAGGTAAAGGAGTAACAAACATACACGCATACGAACTTTCGTATTTACAATGTATGTAAGTAGATTTTAAGATTTAATCTTACTGAGATTTTTTAATCACAGCTTGTTTAATTTCTTTTCACCAAATGTTGAAATCAGCAACTAGAGTTGTTAATTTTAAAGTGGTGTGTGTATTGCTTTATCCTTTCCCCACCTACTAACTAAACACAGTAAACACGTTACTTTTACAAGAGTATTTTAAAGTATGTAACAATATTTACAAATCTCATCTAATTCCCACTCAAAGTCTAAATTCAATTCATAGGGACGAGCAGTGAACGGTCGTGGATTGAGTTTGAATGCGATTGAGTAAATCACGATCTGGATATAAAACCGTTGTTTGCATGCGAGGATTGTTGACATCTGTTGTGTGATGTCTTCCTTTGGGACATGTATGTTTAAAATAAATCTTGACATGTAGTAAACTCGTATTTCTTCATCGTTTATTTCTTCTAACGAACAATCTTTATACTTATACACTAAAATAGGACTGTTTTTTACGCAATAACTATTAATATGATCATATTGTTGTTACTTATGTGTCAAAAAAACCCACAAAAATATTTTGTTTATGTTTGTTTGTTTGTTTATTTGTTAAGGGTTAACTTCTAAACGGTTAGGCTATTTTAATAAGGCTTTAATAAAATCTATCTATTAAAGATTTTGAGAGAGCTGATCTATTTTTTATTTCAAGAAGAAGCAAAACAGGGTAAGAAAATTAGTTTTTTTTCTAATTCTATGTTCTATTAAAAACGATATTGAAACAATAAAAATGAGTCAATAAATGCCAGTACAAAGTATATTCTTTTGTATTTATACAGACCTTTCACTCTTCAGAGTAAATACTTCATAGTAAATTAAAAAAAAAAATAAGCCAAAATAAAATTCACTAGAAGCAGATAAAAGTGTATTTAACATCTTATTTAGTCGAGTTATTTCATTTTGTTACTTACGATACGATTTTATATTCGACATTGAACTAAAACACACACAGCTCTTACTTTGTGCTATTTTAGAAGAAAAAGGAGACCCCTATTCTTAGATTACAAAGAAAAATTGAATAGCAATAGAGCTTTCACATCGATTTGCATCCAATTCAGCGCTCAGAATACAATACTGGCTGCACGGTTGTCGGTTGTTGCTTCCTTTGTGAGCTTAGATCTTAGCATCGTCTTGGAAATATGAAAAAATACTCGTTTTCTTATTGGATTGCTAAAAAGGACGTATAAACGTATTAGTTTGAGAGCGTACTTCCTTTATATATTTTGTCAAAGAAATGAGAATGTTGAAGCATAATATATACATACATACATATATTTGTGTGTGTATATATATATATATATATACACACAAATATATATATATATATATATTATTACATATAATATAATACGTACATATGAATAACTAATACATAATTATTTTAAGTTCCGATTAAAATACTTAATTTGTTAGAATTAAATTAATTGAATAATTAAAACGTATGCTATATAGCAATAAAGCCAAGATTCAATTACATATTTATTGCTTGTAAGGCTATTAGGCGAGAGTGCCCTAATTCGTGATAATGCATGTCTGCATCCCACAGGGAATGGTACGTACGGCTTTTAGCAAATACCTACATATATGCACATACTGAAATTCACTTAAGAATAAGATACTAACTCACTATGCATCAATTTTCATATCCATACTAATATTATAAATGTGAGTGTCTTTGTTTGTGTTAGCATAGTCATCAAATTTTTACAACTTTTAATTTAAAATATCTGTATTTACTATAATGAATTAAAAAAAAATTAAAGAGGCAATAATAATGTGTTATATAATAATTATTTTAAATAAAACTATCTCTTCGGAATATTTCGTGGATTTATTAATTTGATTTTTATAAATACGATTGCATTGATGGCAACATTCTTTTTTTATTATTAATGCCTAGTTAGTCCTGGAGGTGTTTACACCTCCAGGTAAACTTCTAAGAAATTAATTAAATTTCTAAGAAATCTATTGTTAACTGTAACGCCGTCGTGTCCGCGGTCGTTGAGGGACTAAAAATGTATGTGACACAACTGCCATATGGACAGGGTGTGAGAGTGCGAGTAACGGTCGGGTGTGTTATTTCATTACTGTAAATTCGAATTATTTAAATACATTAATACACGAATGTAATAATTGGGTATTTCATTTTAAGTGCTATGCTAATATTTGTTTGTTTGTCCTTCTTTCACGTCGAAACAGAGTGAGGGATTTGCGTTATTTTTTGTATGGAGATAGTTGGGGGGCTGGAGAGTGACATAGGCTTTTTACTGCGGGAGAATATATAACTCCCACGGGTAAACACGTTATAATACAAACCAAAAACATATTTATGATCAGAATTACTTGAAACTTGGTATTATTGCTCTTCAATACAATTAAATAAATACATATTTTAACATTTTTTAAAATTCATTCTGTCAGAGGGATGTATCTTATGAACAAGTTGAAATATTTACAGAGTATGTATTGCTATTGCCGCTATAACAACAAATAATAGATATAAATAACAAATAATAATACAAGAAACATTTTTTAATCGATCGTAATCGATATATATACTACATACATAGAGTAAAATACTCATATTAAAATAGTACATTATGTATGATAGTACAGGACCCTTCATGTGCGAATTGGATTCACACTTGACCGATTTGTTATTGATAACACTAAAGCTTGTCAACAGCTATTAACAAAAAAGAAAATTGGTTAACAATCAGTGAAGGAAAAGGTTGTTCTGTCTCTTCACATTTATATTATATATATATATATATATATATATATAATATAAATTATATATATATAAATGTGAATTGTTTGTATATATTTAAATATACGACCTTTAAATTTGTCACCGAAATTCTTTTAAAAGCTTCTCTGGATTTCTTTTGTTTGAAAACGCATTTTAAATACAATCTGGACGGTCTACATAATTACTTAATTACAAAAGATGAACTGCGAGGGAGATGACAAAAAGCTGGAAAAATTAAAAGGAAATTAAACAAGCTATGAGAAATGGTGATTGTCGACATTCTTTCACAATATTGCTTATAGCGATTTAAGTAAAAGACGAATATTACTTAATATTGCGTTTTTTACTTAAAAAGAATTGTTTGTCTTCTTTTTGTTTGTGCGCGTCTTTTTAATTTATTATTTGTAATTTTTTAAGCGTGACTTTTCAATTCGCTTAGATTCATTTGTGCTATTTTTCTTCGTAGTAAGAAAGACAGGAATGACTTATCATTACCGTGGACGGCCCATCTTTTGTTTAAAAATTCCGGACGAGTGCGAGTCGGACTCGACTACTGAGGGCTCCGTACAAATTTGTAGGAAATCTGTTTAACTTTAAGCAAGGTCTTACAGCACAAGTAAAGGGAAAATTCCGAAAAATATAAAAAGTTGAAAATTAAGGTAAATTTTGGTACTTACAATTTTTTGCGAAAATCTAAATTTGCCCATATCTTTTTATCACCTTGACTCAGAATCTTGATTTTTATATACCTAATAGGAAATATAAACTCTGGTATAAAGTCAAAACTCAGTGTCTGCTACTTCCACCCGTTCCTGTGAAAATTGGTGGTGACACACGGAAAGACAGACGAACAGACACACAAGAGAGTGATCTAATTTTTATTTTTATTATTTTATTTTTAGTTTTTTACCCTTTGAGGTACGGAACCCTAAAAAACGACATCTGCAAGTTATACAACTTAGTAACTCAGTTAAGTATTAGAAGCTAAGTATTTTTATCTTTTAATTTAAAAAAAAAAAATGTTGATTCAGAGTTACGATTTATTTTCTATCTCCATTCATATATTGTGTCAACTATTCAATTCTACGGACGTAGACACGTATTAAATACTTTTTGTAAGTCATCAAAAGCCGCTCCCCCTACAGATTTTGTATGGCAGGAGCAACATGTGTGTGTAACGTCACTTATTTGGGAACTCAATTGATTATTCATTGATTTCAAGGCATTAGTTGTACATCTAGTTGAAAATGAATCAGATTTTAAGTACAAAAATAGGAGGAATATTTACTAGGTCAATAATATAAACTATCCAATAATGAATATAAAGTTAAAATGGATAAAAAATATTTGTATGAATACATTAAATAAGCATTCCCCAGAAAAGGGCCAGGTAGCAGTGGCATCCATCATAGCAGGCCCAGGCAGGGCACCAAACCAATACACAATGTACCAAGAATATCGTGTTACATAATAATATTCATTCTCAAAAATCTATACATATAATAAAATTATAACTAAGCCGAATCTGTACATCAAATATTTTTTGGAAAATATTATTGAAATAAACATTATTATCGATACAGAGGCCGAATATATAGTTTTTAGAATTTTTGTCTGTCTGTCTGTTACCGAATCACAGCAAAACTATTGGAGGAATCTTGATGAAATTTGGTATAGTGATAGGTGGTTATCCGGGTCAACATATAGGAGGCTTTTTATCGCGGGAAAATGTCTCATTTCTGAGAAAAAACACAATAACTGCAATGTAAGAGTATACTAATATGTAAACCTAAGAATTTGGTTTTTGGTCATCTGAAGTCGGGCGGAGCCGCGGGCAATGCTAGTTTTTATATAAACTTAACTAACACACATCCAACTCTTATTGTTAAAGCGATCTGTATAGCGAAATCGAGAATACTAGCAAAACCGCAAGTTATGATACTATCTTTGAACCTGACATTTATTTTAGTGGACTCCGTCTATATAATTCTTTAGTCTGAGAAAAGGAATTGAACATTTTGTTGCTGTCATAAGGTGTACCCACGACGACACATTTGGCTCAATTTGTATGACAATAATTACCGTGTCAGCGGTCGCGGGTTAGAACCCCGCTAGGTGCATTCATTTGTGTGATGAGCACGAATGTTTGTACTCCAGTCATAGGTGTTTATATTTATAATATGTATATGTAGTGTATCAACTATCTGGTATCCATAACACAAACCTCGTAGCTTACCGTGGAACTAGATGGTGCTGTGTGTTAATGTCCTAACATATTTAATTTATATTTACCTCTCTGGAAAGAAGATCATGGATATCCATACTAAAATATTATAAACGTGAAAGTGTGTTTATTTGTTTGTTTGTTTGTCTTTCTTTTACGTCGAAACAAAGCGACGGATTGACGTGATTTTTTACATGGAGATAGTTGCAGGGTTTGAGAGTGACACAGACTACTAATTCCCACGGGAAAATACGTTATAATATAACCCACAACAACTCATCATACCTATATATAATATATATGTCTATCTATGCTATATCTACCGTCAAAACGTACCTAGAGACGAACCCAAGCGAAGCGAGGGTGAGTCGTTAGTATGTATAATATAAATATTTTATACTATGAAAAGACATTGATTCAGTTACTCCTAGTCCGTATTATAAGTTATGTAACTAAGTCCAGTGCCAACTTCACTCATTATCTCTTAACGTAAATCCCATTTACTTACACAAAAATATTTTATCTTCAGGGGGATAAAACAGAAAAAATCTGCTCACGTAACTCATACTGACAATCGTACTAAAAGTTGTGAACTTTTGTTCCAAGTGTCCATTTGTTTTACAATTTCATATTCAGAGGTAATTGTTGGCGATGTGCCATCATTATGACATATTGAGACACTTTTGAAGTTATCTTGCTCATGACGCTTGCCCTATACGTACATATATCCCTCTTCTTTTTGACCGACTTTAAATATAGGAAATACTCAAATCGGGTTTAAGTTTTCCTTGTGATTTTATGTTTGCTATTCGATAATTTCTTATATTGTGAACTTCTATTGATTTATAAATAATGAATTTCATTTGGGGCCACCATCGAGGTATACTATAGTTTATAAACGTCGACGGAGGTCTCGTATTTTCCATAGCTAAGAGTGAGAGAAATACTTTAAAGTCGGTATATTTTCAACTAACATTTCAAAAAAAAAATACCACCCCTAAGGGTGGAAAAATAGCTAATGATGAATTTAACCTACTTCTAATTGTCATATTGACTTGAAACTTTGCAAGTGTTTCTATTTCCGTTGATAGTACAGTGGTTCGGTATTGTTGACCTGATCTGATGGTAAGGCCAGAAGGTGGATAGGTGGAACTCTTCAACGGCTAATAGTAGATACTTTTAGTTTGGGCTTATTTTGTTTGATTTGACAAGCCTAACACGTTAGAATTCTTACTTTGCTACTACTGTCTACACTAAAAAGGGAAAAATAAAAACTATTTAACAAAAAATTAAAAACCGACTTCAAACAAAAGTACTAAAAAGTATAAAATAACTGATTGGTAGTTTTCATTTACTATACATACCTAATCAAATATTTTCGAAGTCGGTGTACTTTGGCTAAATAATTAAAGCCTACCTATTAAATACATACCTAATCAAATATTTTTGAAATCGGTGCCAGCCCATACAAAGCAAAGCACACCGACTTCGAAAATACTTGATTAGGTATGTATAGTAAATGAAAACTACCAATCAGTTATTTTTTACTTTTTAGTGCTTTTGTTTGAAGTCGCTTTTTAATTTTTTGTTAAAAAGTTTTTTTTGTCAAGTAAGATTATTTTGGGAGAATTTTAATTTAAGTGAAATATGAAATATTGATTAATACCAATTTATGGCTTAAATTTCGTACAGAGTTATGTTTAAAATATGTACATATACTATTAACTATGTATAGTATTTACATATGAGTATATTTAATATTAAAAAAATAAACTATACAAAACACAAACAATAGCGATAGAAAAAAAATATCGTCACTTGCAGAATATATTCTACTTTATTTAAAGAATTGTCTTCAGAATACAATTTATTTTTCCAGGGAATTGGGAGTTATGTGTTTCAAAGTTTGAGAAACTTTCTCGAACAACACTCGTTGTTTATTGGTCACACTTGATTAGATTGTAGCGTTCCTTAAAGCTTTTACTAATAAAACTCTTTGTTTTTATTACTTCTAACATCAGTACTATTCATATTTATATGAAAATAATGGAGGAGCTTTTTAGTTGTCACTTTCAGAAAATATGATAGGTCTTGAAGAGAACTGTGGCAACAAACTACATATACAAGAAACTATATATATATATAAAATGTACATATTTTTGTGTTATAGACTAAGTGCTAATATATTACAATATAGAGATTAGTTAGTTTTATCTTGCCTCATGCCTTTTTCGCTTATCAGAAACATCCTACTAATATTATAAACGCGAAAGTTTGTAAGAATATATGTATGGATGTATGTTTGTTACTCTTTCACGCAAAAACTACTGATTGGATTTTGATGAAAATGTACAATAATATAGCTTACACATTAGAGTAACACATAGGCTATAAAGATATAGTGTAAATTATCCAAAATATATAACGATAAGTGTCAAGTAGGAAAAAAATCTGTCATCTGCGAGCTATTCAGCCGTGCACCTCAAAAACCGTTGGAGTTACACGAATATAATGTTTAATGGAAATTTTTATCTATTCTTTTATTCTAATATTATAAAGAGGAACATAGGATTGTTTTTATCCCGGAAATCATCCCTTAAGGGGGTGAAAGTGGGGATAAAAGTTTGTATGGAAAAGCAACCTAGGGACGAACCCGAGCGAAGCGGGGGTGAGTCGCTAATACTATATATACATTACTTAAGTAATTTCTTTAGTAAGTTTTCTGCTTTCTGATTAAACGCAAACACTTCGACGATAGGTTTATTTTACTGTATTGATAACTTATTTTTCGTTAAGTATTGCGCGAATAGGTGTATAAGCGCTATAGGATAGATATTTTAAATTAGGGCACACAATTGATTTTCATCCAATGAAGTACCAGTTTTGATTTTTATATGAGTTGAATAATTGTATCAATATATATTCACTGCATCTGGAATCGAACTTAGAGTCAACAATATGATAAATAAGCAGTCTGACCTCTAATAAATAAAAAAAATGTACCTGAAAATAAAACTGTACAATACATGTGAGTTTATAGAGACTGCTATTGCTGCTAACCTAACCTAACCTAATCAAAATTCGACCCTATTATTTTTTTTTGATAACACTAATGCTTGTCAATAGTTACCAAACCACAAAAAAGAAAATCGGTTGATAAACAAAACAACGCTAATAAGCTGTTTTATCTTTGTTTTATCTTGTAATAATGATAACCGTTTATTTTTAATAGGCTACAAAAAATATTCTCCTTACAATAACTGTTTAACTTATATATTGTGGGCGTGGGTTCGAATCCCACTTCTGTATTATAAGTATAGCACTTTAAATGAAATACCTAATTATTACATTCGTTTATTAATGTATTAAAATAATTTAAATTTACAATAATTAAATAATACACCGGACCGTTAACTCACACTCTCACACGCTGTCAATATGACAGTTGTGTCACATACATTTTTAATAATAAACAAAAAATGTAGCCATCAATGCCATTGTATTTATATAAATCAAATTAATAAATAATTATTATTTAACACATTATTATTGCCTGTTTAATTCATTTATTTTAATTTATTATAATAAATACAGATATTTTAAATTAAAAGATGTAAAATTATGATGACTATGCAAACACTTAAAACTTGTAAATATCCAGAAAGGGTCTTAACAGCTCATTACTATGAAAATCTGTATTACGAACACCTTTAACTTTCTCTAGACTTACAATATACAGACCAATAGTTAACAGTTAATAAAGTTAGTAGACTGTAATGTTACAAGGATGTACATACATACATACATACATATACAATCTTGAAAACTAGAGAATATATGCATAAATGTAGAAAAAAGCTTCACACCCTCTTTACAACTAACATATCAATTAGGGGGATATCATTAAAGGCATCTTATTTTAATTTACATAAGGGCTAAAATTACAAAAAGCAGGGCTACTGTAAAAAACACTTCATGCACATATTTTTAATGACGCACTTATTTTAATTATTGTTTACTTATATTTTAAATGGTGACAAGTTTGCGTAAACTACAAATAAATACGCCCTTGATTAGATTTCGTATATCTTATTTTTATTTTTGAAATAGATATTTTAAAACAGTGCAATGAGATTAAATAAATAAATAAATATGTTGGGACATTACACACACCCCCCCAACGTGCGTTCACCTTGTCGTGGTGGGGGGGCTCAGTAGTGCCCGGCAACCCAACCGGGCGCGAAGCCAAGAAACGCACAGGGAGGTGGCCCACTTCGGTGGGCGGTGGGAGGTGGCCCTCTTCGGAGGGCGGTGTACCATGCGGGTTGCTCCTGGTACTTCTCTGATAGCAGAGTGGACCTTGGAGCAACCCCGTGGTTGTTGTGGTCTGCTTCGGCAGACCTGCCGTCGGGGCGTCGTAGTTGAATGCGTAAGCGATCCTGCGACGCCCCGTTAAGACGGGGGAAGGCTTTGTTGGGTTTTAGTGGGTAGTACTGGCTTTGCCGGTGAGTCCCACACCTCGTGCGTAAATGCATTTCCCAACGTTAAAAAAAAAAAATACACACAGCACCGTCTAGTTCTATGGTAAGCTACGAGGCCTGTGTTATGGATACCAGATAGTTGATACACTACACATATATAACTTTAAATACATATATATTATAAATATAAACACCCATGACTGGAGTACAAAATAATGAAACAAATGAATGCCCCCAGCGGGCCTCGAACCCGCGACCGGTGGCAACAACAAGTAGTAGTAGGGGAGCCCAAGAGGGGATTTTCTGTAGTTACTCGAGTGCGGCAGATTAACATAAAAGAGGTTACCTTGCACTCTATTGAGTACTTTCACCATAATATAAGTCTTCTATATCAAGGGGCGCGTCTAGGGAAGCCGATTAAAATATTTAAAAAATGTTTTGATAAGGTAGAAATACTTGAAACCGTCAGATTAAGATGTGGTAGGCTAGTCACATCCTGAAAAGTGTCCAATTCAATAATCTGCCGATTTGCACAAGCCGAAGAGGCAAAAATCGACTATAAAGTTTATGATGATTTTTGCCTCTTAGGCTTGTGCAAATCGGCAGATTATTAAATTGGACACTTTTCAGGATGTGACTAGACTACCACACCTTAATCTGACGGTTTCAAGTATTTTTACCTTATCAAAACATTTTTTAAATATTTTAATCGGCTTCCCTAGACGCGCCCCTTTATATAGAAGACTTATATTGTGGTGAAAGTACTCAATAGAGTGCAAGGTAACCTCTTTTATGTTAATCTGCCGCGCTCGAGTAACTACAGAAAATCCCCTCTTGGGCTCCCCTACTATAGGGTCACTACAAACTGAGCCAAACGTGTCGTCAAATTAAGATTACTGATTAAGTATTGTTTTATATCACTTTAAAAATAGAACCAGAATTATTTTATATATTCATGAATATAAATAATCAGTATATAATATTATGTTTATAAGTAATCATAATATTATAAAGGTTTTAAAAAATGCTGTTTCAAAATATTTCAGGATCACTCAATTAATTTATGTAACTTTATTCGACGAATCGATTATATAATAAATAAAGATATTTGAATATTTAGTTGTAAAAAATAAAGAATAAAATTAAAAAATATTGTAAATATACTTATATTTTGCCAACCGTTACGAATATATGTATGTATTAATATAGAATCTTATCTCACATTTTTGTATTAAGTAATAATTTAAAAAAAAATAAAGAAAGTTTCATGGGCGTATATAATTAACTTGAAAAACGTAATAACTTTGTTTTACCCTACCCGGGATTTGAACTCAGAACTTCACGTAACAGTAACCATTAAACCAACGAGGTATTTATAAGCAATGATAACAATGTGTAATAACAGTATTAGAACAATTAGAACACGGTCTATGTTTGTTGACTTAACTCTGATGAACTGCACGAGTTAATTATATCCTCATTATTATATCCAACAAGTTTGCGGGACTGGAATAAATAATAGGTTACGGTGGTTTGGTTTGAATTTGATGCGATCTATGATCCTTGATTTAGATAAAATCTGCGCTAATAATTATACTGATTTACTAAAGTTTAATTATATTTTGATTTTGACTAAGTAATATAGTTTAAATTTGTCAAATAATTTACTAGTTTTAGTTAGGAATGTTTTCTTTACTAAGGCCATAGTCTACTATAATCTATATCTATACATGTATATAATAAAATTGTAACTGAGCCAAATCTGTACATTAGATATTTTTTGGAAAATCTTATTGAAATAGGTAAACCTTATTATCGATACAGAGGCCGAATCTATAGTTTTTAGAATTTTTGTCTGTTTGTCTGTCTGTTACCGCATCACAGAAAAACTACTGGAGGGGTTTTGATGAAATTTGGTATGGTGATAGCTGGTTATTCGGGTCAACATATAGGATACTTTTTACCGCAGGAAAATATCTTATTTTTGAGAAAAAGTACAAAAACTGCAATGTAAGAGTATACTAATATGTAGAACCTAAGAATTTGGTTTTTGGTCATGAGAACGCGGGCGGAGCCGCGGTTAGTACTAGTATACGATAGAATAATCTAACGGATGACGGGATACCGACTGCCATACTTACTTTTAAATGACATTGGGGAAACTTCTTCTCTCTTGGGGAAGCTTCTGGGTTGAAGGGTATAATTGTAACTTACCATTGCATTACAGTGCAGATTGTACTACAGTGTTTTAAGTTCAATTCAATCCTTTTGTTAATGGTTTCAAAGTGTGTCAGTTGAGCACATATTACTTCGCCAGTCACGTAGAAATGCTATAAGTTCGAAACCATTCGCTTTGAAAATTGTTATTTTTTGACAACCCTTGCATTTGACAGCATTTCCGTTAAAATCACTTTGCTTACTGTAAAAAATTTTACTGTGCTAATATTATGTATAGTGAAAGATTTTTGTGTGACGATATGCTAGTTTGTCTTTTCGTCAGACAGCAACCATGTTAGACGTCGATATCAGTTTTGAAATTATAGCTTTATAATTCACTTTTTATTCTGAAGTATTACAATTTGCTCAATCTTATTTAGACATTGAGTAAATCGGTATTTTATTATAAAAATATTTAATAAATTGAAGCTTCTCCTATGCAACATTCAGAAGCTAAATCTAAATAAATACATATATATTTATTTATTTGTATATAATATTTTTTGCTATTTCCTTAGCTACAGATACTTTTAAAATAAACATTTCACCAACCGTCAAGCTAAAGCGAAACTTAAGTGTAACGTAAGAAGAAAATTGCGAATTCTGTTTCCTTTCTGGAAGAATTTCCTTACATCAGGAGCTCGGTTTAAAAATTCAACAGTCCACATCCAAATATAGGACATGAGGGTCGCCTCTAAATCTAAATTGAAAATGCTTGAAACTACTGCTCAACTGTATTGACCGAGATGTCTGACATATAAGTAACTTTACGTAAATATCAACATAATGGTTATAGATAAAACAGAATAATATATTTTTTTAAATAATTTAACAATAAAAAAAATTCTTCGTATCTTTAAGCAAATAATAATAATAGCTGAGTAGAAAATTGTATAATCACATACGAACTGTATTTTAACATATATGTACAATGTACATATGTAGACATATTACTGTGTAATACTTGCAAGTCATGTTTGCAATGGACAATGGTAGACAAGTGGTAGCGCGCTCGCTTGAGAAACAGCGTGAATTGGGTTCAAATCCCGGGTCTCACGCCACTGATATTTTCATGTTGCGAATCATTTCCAACATGATTACTACTTGTCTTACGGTGAAGGAAAACATCGCAAGGAAAGCTGTAGAGAACCTAGCAAGTTTTTGAAAGACACATGAAGTCTGCCAACCCGCACTTGGCCAGCGTGGTGGACTATGGCCTGATCCCCCTCGCATTGAAAGGAGACTCGTGCCCATAGTTAAAAAGAGCTGAATACATACATACATAATATTATGGCACAGTAACATTCAAACAGAAAGGTTTCTAAGAGTGAGGTCAACTTGTGAAATATAACCCAGAAAAGTAAAAGATTTCTACTGCAATAGGCATTGTATATGCATTTCTACTCTTTTGAAAAATATAATTGATATTTATACTTCTTCTGCCATTTAGTGGGATATTTATTGATCGTTTTAGTATTATCTATGCAAAAGTTTCACACACACGTACACACACTTGTGTATGTATGTATGTCACTCCCACATACTGAAATGGCTGGATGGATTTGGATGAAAATTATACTATGACTTGGAGTAATACATAGGTTGCTTTTAGGCACTTAATGTTGCACCTGAGAGATGAGCGTAGCGAGTGTAAGTCACTACTAAATTAAATAAAAAAATAAAAAACGCCCACTTCTTGGACCGATTTTCATGAAACATAGCTAAGAACACTCCCGATTAATTCACCTTCCAAACAAAAAAAAAAACAAAATCAAAATCGGTTCATCCGTTCGGGAGCTACGATGCCACACACAGATACGTCAAACTTATAACACCCCTTCATTTTTGCATCGGGAGTTAAAAATACATAATATATTACAAGTTTTCATTTGTAAATGCAAAATAACTCAAAATAATTCGGTCGAATAGTATAACTTTAAATAGCTTATGTAATATCTATATTATACAATATAGGCAAAGTCAAAACTGTTCGGTACATTTTCCTTGTCAACCGATTTCCTTCCTTTTTCGTTTGGTATTGATGAACATTAATGTAATAAATAAAAACCTTTTAGAAACAGTCAGTTTTTTATATAGGGAGGTAAATCCGTATTAATATTATAAATGTGAAAGTTTGTGAGTATGGATGTTTGTTACTCTTTCACGCTAGAACGGCTGAACGGATCTGGATAAAAGGCACAGAGATAGATTATAGTCTGGAATAGCGCATAAGTTACTTTTTATCCTGGAAAAATGTACGGTTCCCGTGGGATAGGTTTGTTTTTGTTTTCCTAGAGGCAAACCATACAGAGCGAATAAATGTTTTCCTCAAATCATAATCATGTTCGAATTGCGACCACTCGGGGAACAAAAGTTATAATAATACACCAAATTTTGGTATCATAACGAAAGGTCGGTAGTGACATTAAGCACAATATATTATTTAAACAATAATAATTCAGCCTAGATGTACTGGGTCTGGTTATGAAAGGGTTGCGAGCAAACAACTATCCGCGAGAGCCCTCACGCACGAGTTCGAGTACGCGTGCATTTAACGATGCCCGAACTTAGCGTGATTTAAGGGAGAACTTCATCTCTTCAGACTGTTTTTATTGTTCAAACGACTAACTTACGTTAAATACAAAAATATTTTAGTTTTGGTTTAGTAAGATCGTTTAAATTTGCTGAGTTACTTGATTGTAATATAGACTGTTGACGTCATTAGTTCAAAGTTATAGTTGCCTAAGAAATAAAATGTGTCAAATCGATTTTGTTTATGAATGTATCTGAAATAAATGAAATTTATACCAGTGTGTGGTCACAGTTAAAGCCTTTTTATTCGCTTTTCACTGAATATTTTGCTTAAACGTTCGTTCGTTATTATACCTTAGTGCACTAATGAAATATCTAACAAACAGCTATAGAGGATTCAAAATCACTCAAAGACGTTACGACGGTAAGACGTTGGCTTTTAAGTTGATTATAATTTATTCATAAAAATAAGGATTATTAAAATATTTTTATAATTATATTAGCTACGATATCGAATATGCACACAAAAACACAATCAAATTCAGTACCCTTCCTTTTTTAATTCGGTTAAAACAAGCAAATTAAACTGATTCTAATTAAACTGATTCTAATTATCAAAAGTTATTTGTAGTTCAGATAAAGCTCTACATACTCGGATACGCCGCGCGAACTATTGTTTTTGATCTAACAAAGCTATTTCTGAATGTGTTTGGTGGATATTTGAATATGCTTAACGGTGCTTTCACATTGAAATTCAACAATGTTAGTTATATTTAATATAAAACAATATTTTTTTTACTTTCATATAAAGCTTTAAATATACTTAAAATGAATATTAAAGGATATGTATGGTAAAAGTCGTATACCACTTTTATTAAAATTACGACTGTTGGAGTTTTATATGGTTAATTATAATAATGTCCGATAAGAGTATCAATATTACTGTTAAGTTGCAATAATTTAATTAAGTAGAAATTTAAAAATGAACAAACTAATCGAGAAATTTGTCAACAAACTCAGTAGACTTCTACGTTGACTTAGACTTTCTCCTTTAGATATTATCCTGGGAATACTTACTTATTATAACCGAGTGCTGAATGACTTCGATGAAAATGTATTCGAGTAATATTACATACTAGCAGGACCCACGGCTTCGCTCGCGCAAAAAACTACAAAAAATCTAAAAAGGAAAAAGATAGGAACCTAGGTTTCATACATACTTTCATCCCCTATTTTACCCCCTTATAGAATGAATTTCGAAAAATACTAAAACACGTATTTATTTAATTGTGATTGAGAGCATTAATACCAAGTTTCAAGTAATTCTGATCAGAAATAAATTTTTGGATTGTATTATAACGTGCACTTTATGCACCTTTCCGCACACTTATTTTTTTATATCCTTTACTATCGGTTGCCTGTAAGAGATCACTTTTAGTGATAAGGCTGCCTTTGCACATCTCTTTAATTGTATAATTAATTTTTTTATGTTAATGTACTATTTTCTTGTGCAATAAAGTGTTATAACGTCTTTTCCTGTAGAAATGAGATGATCTCCCGCGATAAAAAGTAGCCTATGTCACTCTCTAGCTCTCCAACTATCTTCACACCAATCCGTCACTCCGTTTCGGCGTGAAAGAAGACAAACAAACACAAACAAACAAACAAACAAAAACACTTTCACATTTATTATATTAGTATGGATATGGATGATCAGTGTATGCTCTACAGTAAGGGCTGGTAAGATTATGTCACATGTTTATAAAGTAACAAAATTAAAAAATCTTTATTATAATTTTAACCTACTTTTTAATCAAGAAGGTTCTCAAACAAAAGGAGAGATGTAATATATATGTATGCTAGCTTAAAAACAGATTTGTTTTAACAATCTTATATTATTTATCCCAAAATACGTGTATAAAAAACTTGGAAATTGATTTCTACCATCTTCTAAATGCCGATTCCATATTTTAATCGATTGACGACACGTTTGGCTCAGTTTGTAGTGACCCTACTTGCTGCGCCAGCAGTCGCGGGTTCCAGTCCCGCTGGGGGCATTCATTTGTGTGATGAGCACGAATGTTTGTACTCCAGTCATGGATGTTTATATTTATAATATATATGTATTTAAAGTTATATATCAACTATCTGGTATCCATAACACAGGCCTCGTAGCTTACCATGGAACTAGACGGTGCTGTGTGTAATGTCCCAACATATTTATTTATTTATTTAATCTCATTGCAATGTTTTAAAATATCTATTTCAAAACTAAAAATAAAATATACGAAATCTAATCAAGGGCGTATTTACTTGTAGTTTGCGCAGACTTGTCACCATTTAAAATATGAGTAAACAAGAATTAAAATAAATGCGTCTTTAAAAATATGTGCATGAAGTGTTTATTACAGTAGCCGTGCTTTTTGTAATTTTAGCCCTTATGTAAATTAAAATAAGATGCCTTTAACGATATCCCCCTAATTGATATGTTAGTTGTAAAGAGGGTGTGAAGCTTGTTTCTACATATATGCATATATTCTCTAGTTTTTAAGATTGTATATGTATGTATGTATGTACGTATATCCTTGTAACATTATAGTCTACTAACTTTATAGTATGTATTTAAGGTTATATATGTATAATGTATCAACTATCTGGTATCCATAACACAAGCTTCGCAGCTTACCATGGAACTAGATGGTGCTGTGTGTTAATGTCCTGATATATTTATTTATTTATTTATATTATAACAAGTTAAAACCATTGATAAATTTAAATGGGGTAAAATCAAAACTTTAATTGAAAAGTTCAAAAATAAAGTTCTCAGTTTAGAATATGTGGAAAACAAATGTGTGTAGCTAAACAATTGATTGTTGGATATTTCACAATATACGTAAATTCTGCGATACTTCAGTTTATTGATGGAAATAAATCAAACAAAGCAAATTCCAACAATCTATGTATATTTAGTTCAAAATTAAATTTATTAGTCACGTAAATATTTTTTTTTATTTAAATTTACGTTCGCATTGCAATTGAGTGATTTTTGCAAAGGTATTTTAAGCTTTTTTGTATACGTATGAATGTTATTTTATTAAAAGTTGTTATTTTTTTAAATAGTTCACTATTCAATTTGAAACATTTTTATTTGATAGGAATTCTTTAATAACGTTTGTAATATTACGATGTTGATGAAATAAGCTATAATATAAGCTTGTCTGTTTAAAATTTTAGAAAAAAAAACTTTATAACAAAAAAATAAAAACCGACTTCAAACAAAAGCACTAAAAAGTAAAAAATAACTGATTGATAGTTTTCATTTACTATACATACCTAATCAAATATTTTCGAAGTCGGTGTGCTTTACTTTGTATGGGCTGGCACCGATTTCAAAAATATTTGATAGGTACATATGTATTTAATAGGTAGGCTTTAATTACTTAGCCAAAGCACACCGACTTCGAAAATATTTGATTAGGTATGTATAGTAAATGAAACTACCAATTAGTTATTTTTTACTTTTTAGTGCTTTTGTTTGAAGTCGGTTTTTATTTTGTTTGTCATTTTTTGTCACGTTTTAATTTGATTTTTTGTTCCAAGCATTTTGGATACTTTACAACAAACATGGAGGCGTGTCGTCTCGAACGTCATCTATTGCAGACAGTGCCTATCCAATAAGATGTTCTATAGAGTAATAATGTGCGAAAAAAATAGTTTTATTTAAAACGTCAAATATTCGCGTAAATCTAAAAAAATATTAATAGTTCATCTTTTAACGTCCATCTGGGTAAGAACTGCGTAAAAACATGTAATGATAGCATTTATGTATTTTATCGGTCTGTTTGTTTTATTTTCCATAATTCGAGAATAGCTTGACAAATTTTAGTATAACTTTTTTTTATTATTTACTTAAACAATAGCCAACAATAATTTATGTATGTATGTATAATTTTACCCATTATTTAATGCCGTAGTTATTTATTATGACCGTCGCCTTGTATAGGAAATTTAACACTGTGTGCTTGAATATTCGATGGACATGAACCTGCTTACACACTCGTATATATTATCTATTTTAATGAGATACTGCTATACAGTAGTGTGGTAATATGTACATCTATCAAAATCTTATTAATTTAGGCTATTATTATTATACTTTTTGTTTTTATTGCATCTATATCAGTTCTATTGCAAACCAAAATATCCATGAAATGCAAACTTAAAAAAAAAATAATACATAGCCTTGAATAAAATAATCTAATTTCATTTTTTCACACGTAGGTACTTATGTTCAAAAGTAACTGAAGAAATCTTCTCGGATTATTTTATAGCCTATTTAATGAAAAAAGTTATATGATATGAAACATTACGCATTATGTCATAAATAAACAGCAGTAGCGAGTAGAGCCGCGGGAATAGGCTAGTGATATTTATAAAACCGGTCAACTGCGAGTCGGACTCGTATACAAAGGGTTTCCTACCATCGTACAAGATATAACGTTTATGTACTAATCGTTATTTTTAATTATCTTGGCGGCCTGAATGAAAAATTAAATTTGTTTTTTAATATTTGTTGTTATAGTGGCAATAGATATTTATTCATCTCTATAAAAAATTTAACTCTCTACCTATTACGGTTCATGAGATACAGCACTCTGACAGATGAACGGACGGATAGCGGAAGCTTATTAATAGGGGTACCGTTGGCACCTTTTGGGTACGGAACCCTAAAAAGTAAGTACTCAGCTCCCTTTAACGACCCACTGCTAGGCGCGGGCCTCCTTTATTATAGGAGGGATCAGGCCATAACCTACTACGCTGGTCAAGTGAAGATAGAACTGAGCATATCTTTCGCAAAATCGCTAGGTTATCTAAGACATGCAGGTTTCCTCACGATGTTTTCCTTCACCGTTAGACAAGTGATAATCATGTTGGAAATGATTCGCACATGAAAATATCAGAGGTGCGAGACCCGGCATTTGAACCCGCTTCACTTGGTCTCCTAAGCAAGCGCATTATCACTGGGCTACCACTGCCTTATATAAATACAAAGTACCTACATTAATGAAATCAATAAAGAGATTAAAATGAAACAAACATAATTAATTCAATTGTTTATTTTCAGTACATTCAAAGCATTGTCAAGTGCCTTTAGTCTACCCTTAAAAATAATATGTACATTATTGAAATATACCTCTAACATGGTTAACTGTTCGATAAACGTTAGCGATCACGTAAAAAGCTCGAGTAGATATTAATGGTAACTCGATAATGATTAACGAACCATAAAATAGAAATAACGAAGTCATGTAATTGATATCGTAACATTGCTACATGGTTTCTATAGTAACTCATGTTAAAGGTAGGTAGATTTTGTCATAGACATAGAGAGTGATCTGAGCGTTGCCAACCGTAAACTGAAAATGGCGGAAAGGTGTGACAGCATAAAAAAAGTACCTACTAGATACACAATGCCATGCAAAAGTTCTCTCGAAACTGTCACCAATTAATTTCAAGTTCTAGTTGAAATAAATATACAACAATGTAAATTGAACCTTAAATGCAATGCTTAAAGTTGTTTTCTCAAGAAAAAATTAAATAAAAACGCGCTTATTTTTGACATTTTTGTCGCTGATTGTGGTATCTCGTACTTTTTTGATCGATGCGTGACAGAGACAAAATGAATGTGCGGCCATAATTCTTCTGTATTAATTGAAATACTATTGATGAAGATAGATATTTATAACCAATTTACATTCCATTATAATATTATAATTTATACAGATAAATAAAATTGAAGTGTCTGTTTGTAATATCAAAATAAAAGCTTTTTACTAAATGCATGAAGTTATTTACGGTACTTATAAGAGAAACACAACTTTTAACATTTTTGTCTCTCTGTTTGTTCCGGCTAATCTCCAAAAGAGCTGAACTGATTTTGACGAGACTTTCACTGGAAGATAGCTGATGTTATAGAGAGTAACTTAGGTTATTTTTATTTTAGAAAAAGAATTAGGGTTCTACTCAAAAAAATTAAAACGTACCTAGGGACGCATCCGAGCAAAGCGGGGGTAAGTGTTGCTAATTTTTTTAAATATATATCGGCCGCACATTCGCTTTCTCTTTTTTGAGAGTTGCTAATTTCATGAGAGTATTGTTCAGTCCACTCTCTACGTGTATGGATTTTAGTAAATGATATATTATTGAGTTACAGATAACGTTTATGTGATTATTGGAGGCCAAGCAGTATGTAGTGGTAGTCTTACTCTTAGCCGTGCTTTACTATACTTTCTGTTATAAACAGTGTTTACATACGAGTATCATGCAATAGAACGAATCGAATTTGGCGATTTATATATATATATATATATATATATATATATATATATATATATATATATATATATAATATATGTCCCGTGACATTGTAAGACGGAGACTTTTTTGACAAATTCTCCAAGCAGTTATGACTTACTAGTGAAATAATAATTTAATGATTTTTACAATTTTCCTGCGACAAATATATTTAATTTTGACAGAAAACTCCGCGTGACAACGGCTTTTTAATATTTTTCCCAGCTTTATAACAGAAAGTATAGTATTTTATTAATTTAAGTTACCTAGTCTAGCGTAAAAACCGTTACATTACCTAATACAGTCGTCTTTCTGACAAAAATATAACTTTTTTTTATTTCTCTACAAAATTTTCTTTAGAATTAGTTTCCTATCTAATTTTATCGATGCGAGAAATTTTAATATTTGAAATACAAAAAATATCCGGCTCGAAGGATTAATGTTAAAAAAATATTTTTGGATCAAAAACGACGAATTACATGAACTTTACTAAAAACTCTTTTTAAAGTTTTAATGAAATTAAAGTTTCTCACTTCGATAACTGACTTACGTTATAACCTCGCGATATTGTCGGCGCATTATACAACTAAATTCACTGATATTCCCAAAACGTCAAATCACTTTCAAGCCCACGTTTGTCACTTTAAACAAAACTAGAAGCGTTCAAAATTAAAAGGTCTTCATCAAAATGTGTTCAGCAAGCGGCGCTATGTTCGGTATAACATCTTTATTTTTAACACTTTTTTTCCTATGCATTGTACACTTTTTTTGTTTCAGTCCGATTTCTGATTTGTTGTGCGTCGTCTTTATTTGTGTAGATATTGATAAGTTACGTTTTTTGCTCTCACAATTTTTGTTGCACGAATTACTATCGATTATCACTTTTGTATCACTGTCATCGTCTTTAGAGTTTTTAACTTCGTCACTTGTTGCTTCATCGTTCTTCAAACTGCTTTTACTTGAAGCCACTGCCAGCTGAGAATGGTCGAAACATGTTGTTGATTTCTGTGTATGAAATAGTATACTATTAATTAATATAGTATTAAAATGATATATAAAATGTTCTAAATTTAGCCTGCCTGCCGAAGCTGATTATTGACCAACTTCGAAAAGAGGGATTCGCTTAATTCAGTTGTTTGTTTTTGTTTGTGTATTTAGTGACGTCTTCGCAATTTCCAAATTTTAAATTACGAAATATTTAATAAATAGACTATATTTCTAATTTCAAAAATATACCAGCGGTTAGAGTGAAATAATAACTTTGAAATGAAATGTAAAATTGGCCTTTTCACTAAACGTTCATCTTTAACAGATAGAGACAGACATATTTCGCACATGAGAACATACAACATACCTTATGTAAGAAACACGTTTGTAAGTGATCAATAATTTCATAAACTACCTTTGCAAATAGACACACGAACGTTAGACAAAATATACACTCCAATTCGTGGAAATACAGTATACAAATCTACTATATAGATTGAACGAGTATTCATGTAGTACCACTACTAGGTAAATATCATATACATAGGTATGTATAGTGTATACTATTGCTAGGAGCTCTAGCTTAAAGCTACAATTCTATCTCACGCTAGAATCTTACTTAGACTAAAAGCACTAAATGTGAAGATGCCTAAAACTAATATAGATTGGGGGATTGAGGAATTTAACATAAATATATACATATAATAAAGACTAATAATATAAATATTTAATTTAAAAATGATTTTATTATTGTAATCTACGTGTAATCTGTTACTAGAAATTGTAACTTTTTTTTGAAGTTGGTTAATAAAATCTAAATACTTCATACTAAAATCATCTAACAAAATTTACTTAAAACGCAGAGCTTTTCAAAGTACTTATATGAGAACTAATTTGTAATACATCTAATTAATAATGAATCCTTCGAATCTACGTAATAGGTTCAACATTATGGTGATGAGAAATCGAGTGAGTATATTATTTAAATAGAAACAAAACGTTACGTTAAGATGGACGCATTAAGAAATAAAACCAAACTTTAAATAGAAATTGTTCATTCACAATACAATGCTTACAATAGGGTTTACAGCTTTCGAGTATATCCTGACGCGACCCTCGAGTTCCAGCTTGAGGCGCCACTCGCGCAGGTAGGCGTGCGCCGCTGCCGCGCTCGGCCAGCCGCGCCGCCACGTGTGCCATCTACATATAATACGGAAATGTTATTATTATTATACTATTATGTATACGAAAGTTTGTTTTTGTAGTTATAATTCTTTTGGCACGTTTGGAAAAACTTATGAGAGTAAAATTTTTACGATGCGCGCGCACGCCGACGGCCAAAAAGCGACATGATGAAGTTAGCTGCATAGCTATTTTTCTTCTGTTACACACACACGTTTTCATTTAATTTTATTTATAAAAGCACACTAACAATTTATACATATAAAATATTTTTGATAATCTTATTAGTAATATAAAGAACATTTTATGTATGTATCTGATATATCTACAACGAGTACATAGCGTTCATAGACAATAGTTAAAAAGTAATTTTTTTTTTTATTTTTTCTAAATAAAACTATCTTTTAGGGTTTTGTCGCGAGTTTATTGTGATTTTTGGTTCCCGACGTTTCAAATGCTTATCAGCAATCATGGTCACAGGAGAGACTAAAGTGTTAAATGTCTCAAAGGTATTATATAGTTGTTACAGACAGCCTACCCACAAATTGTATTGTTTTATTTAAAATGTCAAATATTCGCATAAATTTAATAAAGTATTGTTAAAAAGTAGTTACAATGTTAAATGGAGTTATTATGTTATTTTTTCATTTTTTTGCGTGTATGTATGTTTGTTTGTTACTTGCTAATTCACACTGTAAACGCTGGAGAGATTTGAATGAAATTTACACGAATAGGCTATGAGCTTGAGTACCATATAGACTACCATTAGTAGGACCGCACAGGAGCGAAGCAAGGAGAAATCGCTAGTTTTAACAGCATTTAGTGACATTAGTGCCACTACTATAATTAATAAGATGATTCGACAAGACGGAATTGATGGATAGCCCTTAAGTGGTCAAGCTGTCGAAGCGATTGCTGTAGATATTTAATCTTTGTATGTCAGTTTATGGAAATACTTGAATTAATTTTAAGTTTAATTTATAAGTGAATTTTGACGACACGTTTGGCTCAGTTTGTAGTGACCCCACTTGCTGTACCTGCGGTCGCGGGTTCGAGTCCCGCTGGGGGCATTCATTTGTGTAATGAGCACGAATGTTTGTACTCCAGTCATGGGTGTTTATATTTATAATGTGTATGTATTTAAAGTTATATATATGTAGTGTATCAACTATCTGGTATCCATAACACAAGCTTTGTGCTTACCATGGAATTAGATGGTGCTGTGTGTTAATGTCCCAACATATTTATTTAAGTGAATTTCGTTTTTTGTTAAAAATATGTATGTAATTCTAATACGAGTAATATAGTTAGTATTCGAATATATTTTTGTGGGGTATTTGGAACATAATTGATACATTTGTACTAAAATCAAATGAAATGGAGGTTTATTACTTCAATTAGATTTTCAAAAAACTTTTAAATATCCAACTTATACTAAAAAGAATCAATCTAGTCTGTGATCCATGAATACTATTACTAACTTAGAATGTAATTCTGCTAAGAGCTGACAAGAAATTCAACAATTGCTCTTTAATTAAAATCAAGATACAATACTTTTAATTCACCATAAAAGTTATCCCACCCGAGCCTCTATACGTATCTAAACCCTCACCCGTATTCGGTATTCCTTTGGGATGGTTCCAATATGACCGAATAGAGATCGGACACAAGACCGACGGATTTACATGCTCTCTGAGACACGAGATTGTAAAACCTTTAATTTCCCTACAAAGAGTTCCTACTCAGAATTTTTCCATAAAACTCAATCCCTTTGTAATGAACTGTAACTCAAGCTAACTTGATTCATTATATAATATTATCATAATTTATTTATTCAGGCATTTACAATCTCTATAGGTACAAATATTAACAAAACATGGACGAATTAGAGACTGGACCTGACATAAAATACAAATGTATGAAAACTAGTTCAACCAAGTGACGCATAACGCACACAAAGATTTTATTACATTATTATAAACACTAATACACAATACAATATTTCTAGTGCTTGAACGTAATCGATAAAATACATATATCGATGAACCAATGAATGACATTTTAGACATTGGTTAGCAATAGTCATCATATTTTACATCTTTTAATTTATTCTTCTTCTTTTAATTTTAATAAATTAAAATAAATGAATTAAAGAGGCAATAATAATGTGTCAAATAATAATTATTTTTTAATTTGATTTATATAAATACGATGGCATTGATGGCAACATTCTGCTGGCCTGTAATAATGATAATGAACAAATGAATATCGGGTATATATAAATATTATTTTGTAAAGATTAAAAAATATATTAAGCTAATTTAATTAAATAAAGTGATTTTGTTGATTCTGCAATTGATTGTCTCGGGTAGCTATAAAAATGTGACACTGTCCTACTATTGCTCAGTCCTTAATAAACATTTGTGAAATTAGGAAAAAGAAAAAGAGATTGCAAATTAAAGTGAGTGTTGGATCGTGAAAGTAAAATAATTAGTGCAAGTGGTAAAGTGTTTTATTACAAATCGCCAACCTAGAAGTTTAGTGCTAAAACATTATTATTTGATTTTGTGTAATTTATGTGTTGAATTAAAATGATCTTTATTATTATTACAATGGAATAATATTCCAAAGTATATAAATGTGGAATAAAATAAAATAAAAAATTAAGTACACATACTAATTATAATTTTTGCATTTATATTTTTATTTGATTTAGAAAATATTTTTATAAATTTATTGTCATCAGATTGTAGGATACTGTGGTAAAAGTATTTTATGTTATTGTACTGTACAAATAACACAATTCGTTTAGTAATTTCGTCAAATATCGATATATTTTTCGACATTGTCAAGCACCAGTCGATGTCAAATGGACTCACTCGACAGTTTAGGCATTTGTTCTGAATGGTATAATCCAGGGATTTTATGATGGTTGTCAGATGTCAACAATACATAGAAATATCGACTATATTTAACATAGTTGGATAATATGACATTTTATTTTACATTTAATTAAATTGTGTGATAAATAACAATAAATGTAATAAAATAATGTATTTACAAGTGAAAAGAAATACTGCTGCTTCCGCCGTTATAGTTTTTACATCATTTAACAGAACATTTAGTCATTTTTGGGAGATGTTTTGTTGACAAATAAGTGCTTGAGACTGACGCAAAAAACAAACGACCAAGCCTAAAATCTCCTGGTTACTGAAAAGACCGATAAAGGTACGTCCGCTTATATGTCTAGTCCAGTGGGTAATTCGTTCATGTAACAAAAGTATTCATAATCATCTATTCATAAATTTAAACTTCTGTTAAGGAAATAAATTTTTACCGTAGAATTTTAATTGATGCTTAGTAAGGAATAGATATGCTTTACAAATATTACATTTATAAATAGGTTAAAATCACTAAAATCAAAGTGCTATATGTAGCCAAAGTCTACTTATCATATTATACTTAAATGAAAATATTGTATACTTAAAATACAGAATATTTCTAGTACAAAATATTAACAATCGCTACTGACTCTTAACTAAGCAATTCAATAGCATTTTACTCCCGGTCACCGTGGTTTTATTGCTGATCGGTTACGTATCCAATATATGGTGAACCTGTATTGTTTTATAAACGTTGGTTTGTTTAAAGTGGAAAAGATCACTTTATACTAGTCGCTATAAAAACTGAATGGTATTTCTAATTTGTTTTAATTCAAATGTACTGTATTTATACATTCATAAGGGAGCTTTGTTAAATTGAATGCTTATTATTTTTTGAACAGATAAAGAGCTCTTATAGGTAAGGACCAATGTTTTTATGGGAATTAATAATCAAAAATATTGATTCGTGTTTTCAATTATCAAAATACAAATAAACTCAAACTATAAGCACATATCAGGAATAATATCGATAAAACAATGAGGTAAAATTATGTATGTATGTATTCAGCCCTTTTTAACATCTCACTGCTGGGCGCGGGCCTCCCTTCAGTACGAGGGGGATCAGGCCATAGTCCACCACGCTAGTCGAGTGCGGGCGGACTTCACATGGTTTTTGAAAACTTGCTAGGTTCTCTGAGACATGCAGGTTTCCTTACGATGTTTTACTTCACCGTAAGACAAGTAAGTGGTAATCACGTTGGAAATGATTAGCACATGAAAATGTCAGAGGTGCAAGACCCGGGATTTGAACCCGCTTCACTCGGTTTCTTAAGCGAGCGCGTTACCACTAGGCTACCACTGCCTTTGTAAAATTATATGGAAATCTAATAAAATTGGAAAGTCATTTACAAATACTACTATATATAAATATTAGTATATTGTATTCTCAGGAACATTGACTCCGTCCGCTGCTTTAACAATAAGTTCTTTACATTTTAGACTCAACACGTACTAGTAATAAGACATATTTTACAACGTATTTTTTTTTATATTTCACAAAAAACCGTGTAACTTTTTAATTACTACAGTGTTAATTTAAAGTCATATAAATGTTACATTCTTATACGGTACAATAATACGATATTGCGTCATTCGAATGTCCAGTATTTCCGCTATTTGCAATTTTCAACAAAATGCATGTAAAAAGCATTGAACTGACAATGCAAAAAATCCAATAAAATTTCAAATGATGTATAAATTTTATATCCTACAAGCGACTCATCCTCGCTTCGCTCGAGTTCGTCCCTGGGTTCGCTAAACTGTTAGTATGGAATAAATAGACTACATATACATAAGTATAGAAAAGTAGGTAAGAACCTAATTAATACAAAATAACAAAAACTTATACCTTACTTGAGAAATTATTGAATCCCTATAAAAACTTCCACTCCACTTTTCATCCCCTTAAAGGATAATTTCCGGGATAAAAACTATATTATAACTTTCCTAGAGTCTCAAAGCGTGAAAAGGTAACAAAGCACGTGTAAAAAACCTTTTGATTTCACAAATGATATTTTTTTCGTGAACTTATCAGGAATGGATCTGAGGCAGAATTTATATCTTTAAAATCTTTCAAGTCTTTTTAATGATTATTATGAAATATCTGATATTTTTGATCTGAAAGACGATCAGATTGTTTTGACGTGAAAGTGAGAGATTTTTACTAAAATATTCAATTACACGGAAATTGATATCCACGAATTCGGCATCAACAATTTATAAAGTTTTAGAAACCGTATTAAATGTCAGTAAAAAGTAAAACTCAAATAAAATATTGAGAAGTAAGCAAAAGCTTTTAGGTATAGGAAAATAAAATTGTTCGTTGAAATCAATAGAAAATGCTGTAGGTGGATATTGTGGTACAGATGTTTTTGTTCATAATTTATTCAAATATGTGAAAAATACCTCTAATTCATATTTCATTTATTTCAATCCTATTCAATTTTCAAATAAATCTATCACTACGCGAGCTGGTCGTTGTTTGAACGACATATTTTCTGGTCAGTTAAATTATAACAAGCTTCAATAAAACAAAAGTGAATTAAACAAGATTTTCAACGTATTTAATTTTCAAAATTTTGTTAGTATTTTTTAAGCGTAGTATTCATAACAGAATCGACTTAAAAACAGCAAGAATTGGCTTCGTACCAAAGGTCTTGCATATTTGAGATTTTTATAAGAAAATCTCATTTTCATCATGATTGCCATGAATTGTGTTCATTAACATCAAATCTTTCCGCGAGATGAAAGTTTAAAGCTACTTAGGGAACACCAAGTTAGGCTAGCTCGCTAGTTTAGTAAAACCTTTATACATTATGTGTATTAAAGACGCGTTTGGCTCAATTTTTAGTGCTTATTGTATTGCGGTGCCAGCGGTCGCAGGTTTGAGATCCGCTGGGGGCATTCATTTGTGTGATGAGCACGAATATTTATACTCTAGTCATGGCTATTTTTATTTATAAGTTATATATATATGTAGTGTATCAACTATCCGGTATCCATAGCACAAGCCTCGTAGCTTACGAGGGAACTAGATGGTGCTGCGTGTTAATGTCCCAATATATATATTTATTTATTTACTAAGTGATTAACCACTTAGCTTCCAAGAAATATGAAAAAATATTTTCAAGGAATCCACAGAAAATTACATCGACGCATCATTTATCAAAATCAGTTCCGACAAGTCCCAGTGAGACGTAAGGGAGAAAATTCACGCTCGCACACATATCTTAAAAGTAATAGATAAATTTTGACGCAATGTTATGAAATTTTTCATAGCCCGCGGCTTCGTGCCAATTATCTAAGCTCGCAACACAAAACAAAATTTTATATTTTCTGTTTATATTTTTATATTTTGTTATATTCTTGTATGTTTTGCACCAGCTTCTCTCAGTAAAACTATATTTGAAAAGATTACAGTTATTGGTACTGATCTAGAAAAACCGACCTTCAACGATAGTTAAATGCATATTTCACTCGAAAATGCAAAAGAAACAAAAATACCCCACCTTTATACTTATATTTATTTGTGGATGAACAAAACTAAGAAAACCTTATATTATTAATCAGTACCTGCGCCACCGAGCTTCGCTCGTAGTTTTTGGTCAAAAGCACAATTTTCTTTAAAAATAAAACAAAAAACTTGAATAAATACAAAAAAAAAACAAAAGTAAATTATACCTTTGTATCCGACCGGGATTCGAACCCGGACACTTATTCAATCTTGCACCTTGGCCGTTTGATCATGCCCGAGCGTGCGAAATTATCGAAAATAATATTTTGCGTGGAATAATGCAAAAGAAAAATACATATAATAAAATTGTAACTTATCTGAATACCTTAAACGTATTTTGGAAAATCTTATTGAAATAGACATTATTATCGATACAGAGGCCGAATCTACAGGTTTTAGATTTTTTGTGTCTGTCTGTGATCGTATCACGGAAAAACCACTGGACGGATTTTGATGAAATTTATTATGATGATAGCTATCCGGGTCAACTTAAAGAATACTTTTTACTGCGGGAAAATATCTGATCTCTGAGAAATCTATACTAAGCGTTAAAACGTAGGTAGAGACGAACTCGAGCGAAGCTAGGGTGAGACGCTAGTAATAAATAAAACAAGAAAGCTTTATGTACCTCGTTAGTAGTTGTAGCGTCCTTGACTTTTGCCCCAAACTTCTATACATTAAGGCCGTCGATCGGAAAGATATTAGATCTCCTCTAACTGTCTTCTCTATGTTTCGATTTTTGAAGCTAAGTCTTGTTGCTTCTAAAAAATATTTTGCAGCCGCACCCGGTAAGCCTGTAACAAACAAGTTTTTAAGAAATCTATCTTTTCGGATTTTTTTCGCGGATTTATTTTGATTTTTGGTTCCCGACATTTCGAATGCTTTATAGTAATCATGGTCACGGGAGATACTAAGGTTCAAGTAAAAAGTTTAAGTATATATATATATTGGGAAACCTAACTTCGCTCGGAGTTTTTCGAAAAGAATATACAAAATTGTGTTTTTTTCAGAACAGACAGATAAACTTAAAAAGCAAAGCTTTACTTAAATACAAAGTTTAATCTAAATCGTTAGTGGCGCTTCCGAGATACACGAAATAAGTTTATATATACACAAAAATTGCATAATCAGTATTATAAGATGAAATGATCTTGTTCTAAGATCAAGTAATAAGGCTGTCAATGTAACATGTAAAAATCGGCTAATATTTGACATATATTTATATTTGAGTAGCATTCCAAAAATTACATACTCGTGCAATAAAATTGAAAAAGAACCTTAATTTTTAAGTTGACTGAATACATGGTTATGTCTCTCTCGACTTTAAAGACTTCATCGATAATGAGGCATATTATCAGATTTATCAAATCCTTTGTTGAAAGGCTCGTAATTTAAAAGGGTGTAGTATTTTAACTTAGAATGAGCCTATCAGTATTCTAATATTCAACGATAAGCAAATTCTTGTTAAGTAGTTCGCTAAAAATTCACTCAAGAATTTAGAGGGTATTTATCATAGATATTGCTTAATTTTACTTATGTTATACTTGGTTAACTTTTAGTTTTAAAATTTAATTATTTTCTTATAATATTGCTCGACATCGGAGAAAATGTTAGCGGTCGTTATAAATGCATGAACTATAACATTATCATCTTAAGATACTACTTTGCGAAAATATAACATCATGACTCCAAACTTGACGACACTTTAATATTTTCTTAGATTTACTATTTTTTTCGGATTTTTTCACGGATTCATTTTGATTTTTGGTTCCAGACGTTTCGAATGCTTTACAGCAATCATGAAGTTTGACAAATTCAACAGGAAAAAACCAATTTGTCGTATAATATCGGTCAATACACGAATAAATAACCAACCAAAATCTATACATATGTATAATAAAATCCTAACTGAGTCAAATCTGTACATACATTAAATATGTTTTGGAAAATCTTCATGAAATAGTCATTATTAACAATACAAAGGCCGAATCTAGTTTTTAGAATATTTGACTGTCTTTCTGTCTGTCTAGGAGCGCATCACAGGGAAACCACTGGACAGATTTTGATGAAATTTAGTATGATGATAGCTGGTTCTCCGGGTATATATAGGGTACTTTTTACTGCGAGAAAATATCTCATCTCTGAGAAATCTAAGCTAAACGTTAAATTGTAACATAAGTATAAAATTAAACATGTCAAAACTCACCTTTAGTTCTCAGCCAGTTCCCGTAAAGCACATAATGCTCCCAATTGTTAGGTTCGAGTTCCACAAGTCTTGTTAATATTTTCCGTTTCTCCGTCTCCGGCTTCAGCGAGAGCAGCTCGACGTGCGCTTGCACGAAGCGCGGCTGCAGTGTTATACAGCGCTCCAACATCTTGATTGCTTGAGATGTTCGACCACTTTTCCTTGGAATTATTTTATAATATTATTACTGTTCATGCTAATGAATATATTATAAAAGGATATATATCTATACATATAATAAAATTGTAACTGATCGCTGTTTGTACGTGGAAGATATTTGAGACTAACTATTATTGAGGATCTTTATTAACGCAATAGAACCCAAAATAATGATTTTTAGAATTTTTGTCTATTTGTCTGTACGTTTGTGCGTGGTAATATCAGAAATGGCTTAACCGATTTGGATCCGGTTTTTACTAAAGTATTGTGGTAAGCTTCACTTAACATTGAGTATTTTTTTAAATCATTCGGTTAATAAATAAAAAGAGTAACATGAATTTATTATATAATAATAAATATGTTTCCTAAAGGAAGACTAATTTTCCTAAAGGCAGTGGTAGTCCAGTGGTTAAGCGCTCGCTTGGGAATCCGAGTGAAACGGGTTCAATGCGAAAGGGCAGAGTACAATTTTCCTAAGAATATTTTTATAAAGAAATTGCACTGTAAAAGTATATTATTGCAAAAAATGTATAAATATTATATCCCATCATCGTATTCCTGGCAGTTATTTATCACTTAGAGTATCTTATTCAGTGATGGCAATTCAACGTGGGCTCGGATGAAGCGAGGCGGTAATATACGGCGCTTCAACATTTTGATTGCTTAAATGTCCGACCACTTTTTCTAAGGATTATTTTTTATAATTTTGATTTTAATATAAGAGTATTATAAAAATCTATGAAAAATAACATATATATTTTTTCTATTATTTATCTAATACCTTTAAACGAGCAATTCTTGTATAATCATTTATTTATACCAGCGATCTTGAAAACGGCTCTAACGATTTCGCTGAAATTAGGTATGTGGGGTTATTCGGGGGCGAAAAATCGATCTAGATTTTTTTTTTTTTATAGAAAAAAGGGGCAAACGAGCAAACGATCCACCTGATGGTAAGTGGCTATCGTCGCTCATGGACATCTGCAACACAAGAGGAGTTGCGAATGCGTTGCCGGCCTTTAAGGGACCTATAGACATTACTCTTGAAGAGCCCCATATTATAGCGCTCAGGGAATACCTCGGGAGGAAGATCATTCCACATCTTGCACGTGCGAGGTAAAAAAGATCGAGACGCACGTACATTTGTAGAATGCCAAGCATCTAAAATGTGTGGATGACATCCTACCCGACGGCGAAGGGTGCGATGATAGAAGCGCGACGGTGGCACCATGTCAAAAAGTTCATCAGAACACTCTCCATTGTATAGACGATAGAGAACACACAGAGAGCCAACATCTCTCCGAAGGCTTAGAGTGTCTAAGTCGTCTGTGAGTACGGGATCGTTGACAATACGAACTGCCCGGCGTTGGATAGAGTCAAATGGAAGAAGCTGGTATTGGGGGGCGCCGGCCCAGAGATGAGAACAGTACTCCATGAGAGGGCGAACCTGTGCTTTATAAAGCAAAAGTCGCTGCCCTGACGTGAAATACTGTTTCGCTCTGTTAAGGACACCCATTTTTTTGGAAGCCAATTTGGCTTTTTCTTCCAGATGACATCTAAATTGGACGTCGCTCGATATTTCGACCCCTAGGATCCCGATACTCTTACAGATGTTAAGAGAAGTGTTCTGGAACTTTGGCGCTATAGTAAATGGGGTTTTTTTTTGTGGAGAACGCACAAACTTGTGTCTTTGAGGGGTTAAACTGGACGAGATTTCGTCGGCCCCAATCGGAGATCTGCTCTAGGGAAGTCTCGATTTCAGACACAAGTTGGACTCTATTCTCCTCAACCTTAGCCCGAGAGATGCTAGCTCGGCCAGTATAATAGGCATCGACTGTACTGTCATCTGCATAGCAATGAGCGTTGTTAGTTAACAACATATCATTGATATGCAGAATAAACAGTGTAGGCGATAGCACTGAGCCTTGGGGTACGCCAGCGTTGATCTGAACAGTGTCGGAGCATATACCGTCAATGACAACTTTTATGCTACGTCCAGAAAGAAAGCTAGCGACCCATTGGCATAATCTCTCGGGAAGTCCATATGATGGCAGCTTCGATAGAAGTGCCTTATGCCAGACCCGATCGAAGGCCTTTGCGATATCAAGGCTAAGTGCTAACGCCTCCCCCTTACTCTCAATGGCAGCTGCCCAACGGTGAGTTAGATACGCTAGAAGATCACCAGTACTACGACCCTGTCGAAATCCGTATTGTCGGTCGTTAATGAGCTGGTTCTCTTCTAGGTATGCAAGGAGCCTAGTATTAATCACGCGCTCCATCACCTTAGAGAGTATAGAGGTTATCGCAATGGGCCGGTAATTGGACGGGTCTGTGCGGTCACCCTTTTTGGGAATAGGGTGAACAATGGCAACCTTCCAAGAAGACGGGACTTGGCTAACGGCGTAGAGTTGAGAGAACAGGCGGGTTAAGACCGGTGTCAACTCTGGGGCACACGTTTTAAGTACAATGGCCGGAATACCATCAGGCCCGCTGGACTTCTTGACGTCTAGGGAGATAAGTGCTCGACGCACTTCACGTTGCGTGAAGCGTACTTCGGGCATCATGCTATCACACTGCGAGATGGTAGGCGGCGATAATCCCCCGTCGTCAAGAGTAGAATTTAAGGCAAAAAAAGAGCACAGGAGATCTGCTTTGTCTTTTGCAGAATGTGCCAGCGTGCTATCCGGTTTGCACAGAGTTGGTATGGATGGGATTAGTCTTATGTAGTAAACGGGGGTTTTCGAGTTATCATGCGATTTTCTTTCGCATTATTCCAGAAGATATTATAAATATATAATTTATTTATAAAATTGCACCCTCATAAAAAATCGGCTATTATTATTAATATATTAAATGATTTTATGTAGGTTGCTCCGTTTGTTGGGGCAAAATTTAGTAATTGACATTTTACCCCTTTCCTGTTGACAGATTGATCTCATATTTGTTTTTAATTAAAAAACGGGTCTCGTCAAAATGAATGAAATAAGGGGCATTTCACGTAAAGCTGACAACAAAAAAAATGAGGTTGTGAAATCCTTACATATTAGGCATATTTGAACCTCTTAAGAGATAAGAACAT
This sequence comes from Brenthis daphne, assembly GCA_947093115.1. Classification (NCBI taxonomy): domain Eukaryota; kingdom Metazoa; phylum Arthropoda; class Insecta; order Lepidoptera; family Nymphalidae; genus Brenthis; species Brenthis daphne. The sequence continues at coordinate 19,096,680 of OX352481.1, forward strand.
GTGCATATAATGTTTTTTTTTATTTGCGGTTTAGTTGTCAAATTATGGGATTCTAGAGTTGCTCAGATTGAAGGAAGGGTTTTTTTGGATTCTATTTTCATATGAAAGTAGAAATAAAATAATAAATCTTGTGTTCTGTACAGAAAATTTACGATTCTTTTTGATTTTATAATCAGATTCCAAATCTGAATTATTTTTCTAATGTTAAGCCGGAATAAATATTTTAAATTAAAAATTCAATAACTTTTAATTTTTTTAGTGCAAAAGTAAGCTTAATATATACAAATCTTATCATAATATTACAGAATGTGATCTTAATTAGTTTAGGAGATAAATACATGTACATGTCGTACTGAGCAAGGAAACTGGCTCTTATTAAAGCTGGTTGATGTGAAGACATCAAAACGTCGATTATATTTAAATAATATTGATTATGTATTATTTCCCTTTCTATTTGTGTCATTATAAGGTTATTTAATATATTAATTTAAAATAAAATGCATTATTCTAAACAAAAATATGTGTAGAAAGTAAGATCGAAACGAATTTCGGAACCTCACTTTTTTTTCGTTTGTCCACTTCACGTGAAATGGCCCAATAGTAAAACTACTAGTAACTATATAATCTTGCTGCCTTTCTCTTAGATTCATCACCGGATCATCTTAATGGTACCCAATTATTGTATCATTCGGGTTTCACATACAAAGTTCCATTTCGACACGACAATATACTCGTACAATTACCAACCGTCATCTAACTGGTTTACTTGACGTACGATAAATATATCTTTTGGTCTTCAGAGACTTTAATGTATATTTAGGTTTTTTGCTTATAAATTAAATATTTATGTGAAATAAAATGAATACTTAATGAAAACATATCATAATGAATAAAATATATAACTTCTTTTGTTTATATTGGCGGAAGGAAATATTTATGGAAGTAAATATAAAATAATAATGGCGAAGAGTGTATGGAATTCAAAATATAAATAGCTTAAAACCATCTTCAGACGATCCCGTGTCGATTGGTCAAAGTCCCATACCGATACGTTCAATAGGTTTTACGTGATGGCATGATAAAAGGAAAAATCGTTTTCATTATATATATATATATATATCTTTCGGGAACTCTATTTATTTTATAGTTACCAAATAAAGTTACCAAGTAACTCTAATAAAAAGTCCAACTGAAGCTAAAAAAGCGTGTTAATATTATTTCAGATACCGCAGTACTTCAAGACAAAAGTCTTCGACTAGTGCATGTTGCCAGTAATAACATATGGAAGAGACATCGCCGCTCACGATGGACCTCATAAGAAAACTCAAGGTCACATCACAATTTGTAGCTTATAAAAAATAAAAATGTTTGAAAAAAATTTTTTACTCAACATTTTGAGGTGTCCCGCAGATTTTCATAATAAACATTTAAATTTTTGGTTTGAAGGAATTTTTTTTTGACTGATCATCTTTGAAAACATTCAAGAATTGACGAATAGTCATTTTCTACTCAACTTTCTCTGTGGTGAAAAAATAGGGGCCACGTACCGACCACAAGACAGACCGACGACTTAGTCAAAGTCGCTGGAGTCCACTGAATGCGAATGGCAAAAGATCGGTTGTCTTGAAAATCTTTGGGGAAAACCTATGTCCAACATCCAACGTGTTTAGGCTGAGACGAATACGACGATAAATATATTAAAGCTTATAGGCATTTTAATAACAAAATAATGTATAATATATATTATTCATAATTACACAAATTACATACATAAATGTTAGGTAAATAGAACAATACCTATATTAATTCATGTCCAAATAAAACAAGCAATTTATTATGTTAACATTTTGTGGTTTTAATTATATCGCACGCACACGTTTACATGTTATTTTAGTCATAATTTAAAATAATAATTATTATAATGTAAACGGGTTTCCTTTCAATTTTAGTTCTATTTTAATAATTTAATTAAAGTATTCATTATTTAGTGTTCAAATTACCGCTAAAATTATGCGGTCGAGCTTTATTTAGTATGTAAAATATTATTTTCAGTTAAATTCATACTAATTTTATAACGCAGCTTTTTTATTATTTTTGTTTATTTGAATGCAATAATCTCTGGAAGTAGGTACTCGTCAGATTTTAGAATATTTTCTCGTGTTCTATAGCTTTTTTTATTGAGAAAGATTAAAGGTTAATCTAACATCACGCTTTGACCCTCAGGAGAGGATCAATTATAAGTACATAAATAGACGTGCGTGCAAAAGATAGTATATTTTATATTTTTAATTGACTTGTTGCTTTGCAGAATATGAGGTCTTAGGTTCGATTCTCGAGGCTTAGTCGGAAATTTGTCACGACACAGTGCTGTTACGAGAGAAAGGTTTTGACTTGTATAGCTACAAGTCAAAACCTTTCTCTCGTAACAGCCCTAATAATGTTTAATTCCTGTGCTGAATAAAAATTACATTTCACAAATGACATAGCATTATCTTGTAATAAGTTTTATTTCCGCTTTGTTTATAATACTTTTATTTTGAAACTTATATAAGTATATAAATAAATAAATAAATACGTTGAGACATTAACACACAGCACCATCTAGTTCCATAGTAAGCTACGAGGCTTGTGTTATGGATACCAGATAGTTGATACACTACACATATATAAATTTAAATATGTACATAGTATACATATTATAAATACTACAATAAACTAATTTTCAGAACACATAATTATGTTATATCAAATCTAATTTTAAATACTTACTTATAAAGCTTTCCGAGATTATAATGTGCATTGACGTGATGCCTGTTATACTTGATGGCCTGCAGGAAGTGCTGCTCGGCGCTGTCCGCGGCCACCAGCGTGCCGATGTTGTTGTGCGCACTCGCGTATGTCGGCCACAGCCTGCGGGAGAAGGTTTTGTTACTAAAAACTTTTTTATTATATATGTACCTGCTTGATAAAGATGAAATTTTAATAATAATTTATTTCCAAGTAATAGTCTTTGATAATATCTCTATTTTTTTGTCAAAATTTACAGATAGTTCACTGTATTGTAGCTCTAGCACTATGTGAACTTCATAATATAATATTAGTAAAGTCAGCAAAACAAATATTTTCTTTGATTGATGAGTATGAAGGAAAGTAAACATTATTTAAGTATTTTTATGTCTTTTTTTTAATTTTCATATGTATATTTTTTTAATTTATATATCTATAATACAGTGTGGAAATCTAAGTTTCACCACGTCGAATTTTGTATAGTGTGCAAAAATGTTAGTCTATTTATTTTATTGTTAAAATAAATTAAAAAAAAATTAAATACAATATACGACGAAATAAATGTGGTTTAATTACATCACATTAACCGTCTTTGGATTTTATAGGCTCAGAGGAGGGTCAGGGCGTGCGTGTATTGACACTTTTATGAATTTATGTCTACCTTAATATATATATACATATACATATATATATATATATATATATATATATATATATGTTGTTGTTGTTGACTACTCCGCTCCCTTGGGTAGTAGCATGATAACATATAGCCTATAATCTTCGTCAATAAACGGGATATCTAATGCAAAAAGATTTTTTTAAATCGGATTAGTAGTTCCTGAGATTACCGCATTCAAGCAAGCAAACAAACAAACAAACAAACAAACTCTGCCTTTTTATAATATTAGTAGGTATAGATTAAACAAAATCAATTATATAAATCAATGTTTCTAATGAAACGTATTTCCTCTTACACAAATCTTTTTGCACAAACTACGAAAGCTTAGCTTTTACTGCAGCCTTAAATAACACTTTTTAACGTAAACAATATTTTACTATCCATATACATACATACGTTACTTCAAGTAAAACTAACACAAAGATCAAAAAACTTTAATGAATACTCATCTTAAATTTATTGTTTTGGAACCAATTTTCTCGTAGTTCTACCTCAAATCTATACATAGATATAATAAAATTCTAAGTCGAATCTGTACATTAAATATTTTTTGGAAAATCGTATTGAAATAGACATTATTATCGATACAGAGGCCGAATCTACAGTTTTTAGAATTTTGGTCTGTCTGTCTGTCTGTCTGTCTGTTACCGCATCACGGAACAACCACTGGACGGATTTTGATGAAATTTGGTATGATGGTAGCTGGTTATCCGGGTCAACATATAGGATACTTTTTATCGCGGGAAAATATTTCATTTCTGAGAAAAAATACAAAAACTGCATTGTAAGAGTATACTAATACGTAAAACCTAAAAATTTGGTTTTTGGTCATCTTACCGCGGACGGAGCCGCGGGTAATGCTAGCGCTTTCTAAGAATTCAAATAAGCTCTATCTGTGCAAAAGCAAAAGGAGTTACTCTGTAACTTTGAGTCTTTCTTTGACAAAAGACTAAATATTGAGTTCAACTAGTTTGCAATTAACGCGACAAACCTTAACCGCGGCCTCAAGCGTCGCCTTAGAATTTGTATATTGTGGAAATACTGATTCATATATTATATTATATATTAAATACATACATTTAATATTATTTTCTTTATATATAGCTTCTTTAATAATCTGTCGATATTTGAGCCGAAGTATGACGTGGGCAAAACTACGTATTTTAAAATTATTTGTAAATAATAGAATAAAACGTTTAAATATTTCAAGAAATAAATAAATAAATATGTTTGAACATTAACACAAGCACCACCTAGTTCCATAGTAAAATACAAGGCTTGTGTTATGGATACCAGATAGTTGATACACTACACATATATAACTTTAAATACATACTTATTATGAACATAAACACCCACGACTGGAGTACAAACATTCGTGCCCATCACACAAATGAACCAGCGGAACTTGAACCCGCGACCACTGGCATAGCAAGTAGGGTCACTACAAACTGAGCCATAATAATTAACGTAGTAATAAAACTTTTATTCATGAAGTTACGTTTTTAGATTCATATTAATTATTTTCTTTCGTTTCCCCTTTTATATTGCGAGACCCTCCCACTTCGTTCAAAATACGTCCAAGACACTTGACGATCCATACATCTTCTGTAGGCAAAAAACCACATCAATAAATAACTATGTTGCTCAGTAAAAAATGGAGAAACGCTAAATCCAAAAAAACAAGAATGGCGAATCTTTGTTTGGATTATTAGGGGCGACGCCATCAAAACAACATCTTATTACTAAATGCATATAAAAAGTATATACGGCACTTAAATTTTAAGAAAAAAAAGAGTTTTTAAAATACATGTCCGTCTATCTGTCTGTCTGTTTGTTCTGGCTAATCTCTGAAACGGACGGGACTTTCACTAAAAGACAGTTGATATTATAAGGAGTAACATAGGCTTTTATTTTAGAGAAAGAATTAGGGTTTCGCGCAAAAAACTTTAAACCTACGAAATTGTGAACAAAATCGTACTCAGGACGCACCCGAGCGGAGCGAAGTTAAATCGCTAGTATAATATAATCCTACCAAATATCTACACATATTATAGTTTGTGATAAGAGATATGAACGCCTCCATCACATTGCAGATACAAATATGACAAAGGAAGCTTCACACAAATACAGAATTCAAGTTTCAGGTAAATAACCCTTAACCACATACCAAGCCTACAACAAACCCTTCTAATTACATTAACTCTACGTGCAAACGCCATCTTTATACAAAACTAGTTCTAAGTACATACAAGTAGTTACCTCAAAGCTTCTTTGTAATGTTTGATCGCGTTCTCTTGTTGTTCTGTCTCGCGAAGAAAGTTACCGAAGTTGTAGTGCAGTTTGGCGTTTTGGGGCAAAGTCACTAAATCCGCTCTGAAACAAAACACATTTGGGTAATTTTATGAATGCGAGGGAAAAATTTATTGTAATAAACTGGGATTTGAGCTTTGCTATTATGAATATAAATGGCGTGGCGTGTTTATTTACTTTAATTTACAAATTCTGGTTTTGTTCTTAATATATGTGACTAACACCGTGCTTCGGGCTTTGGCTGACTGCTTTTTTTAAATTCGATATCCGTTAAAAAATTGTTTACCATTTATATGTAGTTTCTATTACCCCATTCATTAGTAAGAAATAAATTGAATGCAACTGAATTAAAGTTAGAATTAAAAGCAAGTTTAATATATATTTTTTTAAATTAATTTATTTATATTTTTAGTATGTTATTATTAACATGTTGTTGTAAAAACAAAAGAAGAGTGCTAAGCCATTCTTCTTCAAAAGAAATCAATTTAAAATACACTTCATTCAAATAGACTTTTACAAGCAATTTTGAATCGTCACTTTTGACATTTTCAAAATTTAACTTAAATGTCAGTATGTAAGGCCACGAGGAATCTACATAACTGCACCGGTAGATACCAGCTACCTTCTATTTTCTATTCGTTGAAATTCATAGTATTTCCCAATACATATTTCGCTCTCGCCCAAAATATCTATTGAGAAGTTTTCATTTTTTTATGAATTAATTATAAAAAATTAAGTAAAATATAAAAAAAAATTGTGAAATATTTTTTAAAATATCTCAATAAATGAAAAAGTTATGCAACTTTAAAGTTGCGCTTGCAAAGATAATTTCGTAGCATCACATGACTTGAACGACCGAAATTGAAATTAAAAAAAACGCTACCAATAAATAAAAAACAAGCAGCTGTACGTAGAATAACTAGGAACAGCGCGAGAGCTCGTGTGCGACTCGAAGACAATCGAGCTATAATTGAGTGATCAGTGATGTTCTGTGGCGCTACGCTCTCGGCTCGCGGCGAGGCACGTGACGTCACGCCCGAGTGAGAGACCGCGGTCGTTGTGCGTTAAAATACTTAAGAACAATTAATTTCTCAGTCATTTATTGATAGACGAGCGACTCACCCTCACTTCGCTCGGGTTCTCTTCCCTAGGTTGCTTCCCCATACAAACTTTCATTTCCATTTTCACCCCCTTTAGAGATGATTTCCATGATAAAAAGTATTCTTTGTCCTGCCCAGGGTCTCAAACTATCTTCTCACCAAATTTCATCTAAATCGGTTCAGTAGATCCAGAGATTCACAAAATCACTATTCACAAACTCACAATCTTTACTTCTTTATAATATTAGTATAGATTTTAAAAAAAACACTGATTAATTAGTTTTGATCTATATTATAATTCCATAGCGTTAAGTATTATATTAAAATAGTGGTAACTCAGTGATAATGCGCTCGCTTGGGAGACCGAGTGAAGCTGGTTCAAATCCCTGATCTAGTACCTCTGAATTTTATATGCGAATCATTTCCAACATGATCACCACTTGTCTTACGGTGAAGGAAAACATCGTTAGGAAACCTACATGTCTGAGAGAGCCTATCAAGTTTTCGAAAAACATGTGAAGTCCGCCCTCACTTGGCCAACATGGTGGACTATGACCTGATCCCCCTCGTATTGGACGGAGGCCCGCGCCCAGCAGTGGGATGTTAAAAATGGCTGAACACATATACAAATATGATATTAACAACATAATGACTTCTCACTGTCATGTGAATGAATGAATGAGTGCAGTAAACTTTATTCAATTAGACTTATTACAAGTGCTTTTGAATGGTCAATTTAATGTAAGCATCAGTGTAGTCAGTCCGTAAGCCAGCTAGTACCGGTTCGGAAAGCTGTTTGTGTCTCAGATGACATGGTCTCCATTTTATTTGTAACGATCGATTAGGATGATGTATTGATATAGGCACTAGTTAATTTAATTAGAATCGGCCTCTAATTCCTATGATTATTCATCTGGAAATGAATTAATTTCAATATATAAATTGATTCCCGATGTTAACCTGTAACTAGTGATAATTAAAATGGCCCACTGCATAGTTGGTTATTTCTTAGTAATTCAGGCATTTAAGTGTTCTTTTTTTAGTTTGGTGGGGTAAGTGAGATAGTTACTTATTTTTTTATTTAAAACTTATTAGAGTTCTTTCATTTAATAAAAAATATATACCTTTAACAAAAAGATTAAAAAAAAGCCAAAATTTAATTCAAAGCCGTTTTACCCTCGGGTTATATGATAGGAACTGAATTAGGCATTAATGGTAAGTTGAGGCGATTTTACCTCGTTTTATACGATATGAGATCACCATGCTTCTAAGTCCCCAACTAATAGGGCTATGGATTTATTTAACAATATCTTCACTCTAATACCAAATAACTCCTTAAAATTGGTAATTGTATTTTGCATATTGAATATGTAATCTATTAAAATGATCTGTAATGTTACCTGAATAAAAAAAGTTCGTGTATGTGCCATTTACACATGGTAGAAGTCAAACTTAATATTATTTTATACTTGTCAGATAATAACAACGGTTACCATGGCAACATGGCAATGTATTCTATCTCATTCTCTCGCCGGATTAATTACATATATATTTATGTGTCTGTCTCCTTTTAACCCACTTCCAAAAAGGAGGTTCTCAGTTTGTCGGAATCTTTTTTTTATGTATGTTTATCGATTACTCTAAGACGGCTGGACTGATTTGAATTTTTTTTTAATTTTGAAGGGTATACTATCCAGGTGGCCCTATCTAAATTTTATCGAAATCGGTTGAGCGATATTTAAAAAAAATCTAATATTTTTTTTAATAAATTGTTTAATCGAATATGTTATCAAATTAAAGAACTTTCTTCTACACTAAAAATGTAAAAATAAAAATTAAAAAAAAAACAAACTTCCGATGCAAAGCAAGCAAATCTAAATACGTAAAATACATCACAAATTGATGTATAATATTATAAGTATAATTAGAGTTCGTACGCACCTAATCATATTTACCTATTAGATATTCGTATTTTAAAATATTGTCGGCTGGCAACGATTACGAAAATATCTAACTAAGCTATCTATTCTAAATGAAAACCCCCGTTTAGTTATTTTTACATTTCAGTGTCTGGAAGTCGTTTTTTTTTTAGTTTTTATTAGTATCGCATTTTGGTTTCATTTAGTCAAATCACAACGATTCTAAAGAAGTTTCGCTTCAATAAATAGATCGTAATTGGTACCTCAAGAGCGTGGCCCTGTCCCTCCAGTCGCAGTTCCGGCGGTGCGTGCGCGCGGCGCCGCCCGCCGCCAGCGCCGCCAGCGCCGCCAGCAGCAGCAGGCGCGCGCCGCGCCGCGAGTACCACATCAGTTGCACGCCGTACGCTGTTATTATTACGCTCCCCACACTGAAAATATTACTGTACCTGTAATTCCTTATCTATACAGGTATATAAAATTAAAGTGTCTGTTTGTAATGTCAAAATAACAACGTTTTACTAAATGCACATGGAACTATATACGGTATTTATAAGAAAAACACAATTTAAAAAAAAACTGTCTGTCTGTCTCTGTTTATTCCGGTTAATCTCCGAAACGGCTGGGCCAATTTTGCCGGGACTTTCACTAGCAGGTAGTTGGTGTTATAAGGAGAACTGGGGCTCATTTTATTTCAAAAAAAATGTGCCTAGTAATGTAGCGAGGGTAAGTCGCTAGTGTTACTAAAATAAGAAACTCGGAGATAACATCGAAAACTAAACTTGTAGACACATTGACACGTATAGACCATCTCAAATCGCTGGACGGTATCTGTATAGACAGATACCGTCATGTCATGTTAAATTATGGTTCTCCAATAATTGTATTGGAGAACCAAAATTTAAACATTTGTATGGAATTGACTATATATTATATGATATATAGGCTATAGCCAATAACCTCCCTCAATAAACGGGCTACCTGATACAAAAAGCATTTTTCAAATCGGGTTAGTAGTTCCTGAGATTAGCGCGTTCAAACAAACTAACAAATCCTGCCTCCTTATAACATTAGTATAAATTCTTTTTTTTTATACTAATCTTTATTGAATTAGACTTTTGCTTTATATAATTCTTTATATAATATTAATAAATAATAATATTAATGTATAAAACACCGTATATTGCAGTTACTCTGAAGCTTCGCCAATTATCGTAAATTGGTTATAATATATATTTTTTATAAATAGTCCATACTTCAAAGAGATGGTAATATCCATACGAATTTCAAGAAAAGAACTTCCTCTACGCTTACATAATTACTATTAAAGCAATTTTAAATTAAAAAATAATCATGGTAAAATCTTTTTTTTTTTGGAACTTCCATTCAATACATCTTTATATACACAAAAAAGGCACGATAGTAAATGTGTAAAGTAAATATGTACTCACCTCGGTATGTATAAAACTCGTTCAGCAATAACAAAACCTACAGTGACGAGAAGATTGCTCGCCGGCACGAAAGGCACCACGAGGAGCAACAGACCGATCACGGCGGGCGTGTGTCTTTGGACCTGGTTTCAAATATAACAAATATTAAAAACACTTGTGTGTGTATATATATATATATATATATATATATATATATATACGTTTAGTACACATTTCCAGAGATGAGATATTTTTCCGCAGTAAAAAGTATCCTATATGTTGATCTGGATAACCAGCTGGTTTACTCCGGTGGTTTACTCGTAATGCGTTCCCAAACAGACACACAAAAATTCTAAAAACTCTAAATTCGGCCTCTGTATCGATAGTAGATAATGACTATTTCACTAAGATTTTCCAAAAAATATTTAATGCACAGATTCGACAAGATAGAATTTTATTTATATGTATAGATAGACTAGTTTTTATCCTAATTCGCTTGTGGTAATACGGCGATAGTAAATTTATTATTATTACTAAGATTTTAGATATCTCAGTGTACTATTACTAACGACTCACCCTTGCTTCGCTCGGGTTCATCCCTAGGTTAGTTTAAAATAGACAGATTATATTATATACATAGGTATAGGTACCTTTATTGGTCACAAACGCCGAAATATTCTTTATTTTAACCAAAATTATAGGATGTAAGTTAACTCTCCCTAAAATTTCTTATTACTTATAATTCATACTAAGCGAGAATGTTTCTTTAAAATTTTGTCACTATTTTAATAATTTTTGTTGTATTTTCTTTTCAAAAAAAACTGTCATTGAATATTGTTGCGTTATAATATTTTACATACATATATACACTTAAATAATATAATATTTTAAGTATAGCTAGGTGTATTTAGGTGATTCATTACATATGGCTATAACCCGGCTTTGTTTGTTAGAACTAGTTAGTTATAATAATTTTTTTCTGAACAGATTTACAAATAAAACGACCTACTACATAGAAGTTAACTTAGATAAGACAGTTATAATAATAGTTCACTACCAGAATATTAAAGCAAATCTAAAACCATAATATTTACTATATACGTATCTGTTTGATACAAAATCAAAGAGATCAGACATCAATCACATAGCGTTATTAATGTTAGCAAATACATTATATAAATTATACACAGACCCTATTTCAATCAAAGTCAATTTTGTAGAGAATATTTCGTTGAACGATAAATATTTGTATGACGTGAATTTCCGATTCATTAAATTTCTATTCATTTATGGAACTGATATTTTTTTGTATATTTAAATCTATAAAATAATACTATAATAAAATAAAAATATGAAAATAATTCTAGTAATTATATTTATATATACTAGATTATCTTTTTCATTTCAACACAAGTGTACTAAAACAAAGTAAATATGTAATGTGATATTTAACTAACATATTTTAGGTTATTTTAGGTATCAACCTCTTTCGAGCTTAAAGCCGTTAATTAAGTAATCTAATCATACACAATAAAATTAAAATAAGTTCATATATACATATGTCTATATGTCTGTTTGTAGCAAATGTTATCCTTTACCGTTCATTCGCCTTTGATGAAACTTTAATAATGTGTAATGAGCATGCCCGCATAAACGTACTGATACGCTCCAGTGGTTTTTCCGTGATGCGGTAACAGACAGACAGACAAAATTTTTAAAAACTATCGATTCTTAGTTAGTCTTATTGGCTCTTATTGAAATATACATTATTATCGATATAGAGATAATAATTTATATTTCAATAAGATTTTCCAAAAAATATTTAATGTACAGATTCGGCTTAGTTACAATTTTATTATATGTATAGATAAGTAGCAATAAACAAAAATTATCCTAAGACTCACTTCAAAATCAGCCACACATCTGTAGCACAATAGAAGTAAGGCACCGAAAGCCGCACAAGTGATAAAGTTCCGCGGGTCCCACCCACTTGTTATGAGTGGAACGGATCCCATCTGCCAGTCGTGGCTGAGCGACCACGGGCACAGTAACAACCACCAGTTGAACGCCGCCAGATAGCAAAATGTCATCAATCTGTACAAATTGTAGAAAATTTTGATTTAATAAACTAATAATTAATTAATAGTTTCTTAGATTTACGCGAATATTTGTCATTTTAAATAAAACTATCTTCTTGGATTATTACGCGGATTTATTTTGATTTTTGGTTCCTGACGTTTCAAATGCTTTACAGCAATTATGGTAATTAATACACACAATGGGTAGGGGCACTGTCTGTAACAAGTATATAACGCCTTTGAGACGTCTAAAACCTTAGTCTCTCCCGTGACCATGATTGCTGTAAAGCATTCGAAACGTCGGGAACCCAAAATCAAAATAAATCCGCGAAACAATCTAAAAATATAGTTTTATTCAAAAAAAAAATGGTATATGGAATTTTGTATTCGAATAGAGTTAGACCTTGAGGTTAGACAAGATATCATTCTACAATCGTTGAAATAAAGAAATCGAAAAAAAATACTAAGGAAAATTAATATTTTTCATTTCAATATTATTTTTATAATTTATATTCTTAATAATAAGCTAGCGAGTTTCTCTCGATTCTCTCGGGTGCATCCCCAGGTACGCTTTATATAGGTAAGGTAAAAATTGTTATAACGTGTGTACATTAGAAGTAAAGCATATACTATCACGTACGTTTCTGTAGACTTTCTGTAGGTTATTTAAGACCTACAATTTATTAGCATATTGTTCTTATATATATCTAAAGGTTTAGCCAACGTTAGAAATGTAATCGTGCGAAAGCAGGTGTTTTGACGAAACACCGTTTAAGCTCACAGTTTTGTACAAAATATTTACAAATTATATATACAGACCTTTCCCCTTTATCGCCCACTCTATTAGTGAAAACCTTATGAAAATTAGTTGAATGGGTTAGAAAAAGTAAGCTCAGAAAGAGACAGATGCAGACAGCGACTTTGTTTTATACTAAGCAATGTATAGATAATTGTAGAGTGACATCTTGTCTTATTCATTCGACTTTAAAACGGATTCGTTTAGCTGAAGAGTTATAACCAGTCAAACTTTTACAAAATACATATTATGGTCATTAAGGCGGCATCCTAACAATAGAAATATTAAACAAATTATAACTGAGTTTCTATAAAGGAAATATGTTATTAAGGATTTTACGAATTTCGCCTAGTCTTAAAATGATAATACTCGTATCTGCAAATAAACGTTACATTTTGCGTGATTACTGCCAGTTTTAATTTAAAAGGATAAACAAAGCATTGCATAATGCTAACCCTCAATGCGAGAATACTTGAGCTATTTTTTACTTATTTCTTCCCTTTTTTTACGTAGTAAATAGCTAAAACACGAACAGATAACGAAATCTGACTAAATTCTCTGCTTAACCCCATTATTGAGTCAGATACATGTCTGGTGCGGTACAAAATGGCCCATTGTTGGTTTAATGTGCAAAGTTTGCCACATTTCTATTTAACTTAACTTAATAGAACTATAACGAAATTCGTCACGTTCTTGCCTTCATTGGATACGATTAGAAAACTTACTACTTACTGTGTTTTATTACTTAACAAAGAGTTTAATTGAACTTTACACCACTTATATAATTAAATAAAAAAAAACTTTTATAAACTTAATTTTCAAGCTGTACAATCATCATATAGATATAAAATAAATCTAAGCTTCCCATCCGAAGTATTTTAATACCTGCCAGTAAACAAATTACAATGATATTTGAAGACAATTAAGAAAAAACAACTCGCTCACTTGATTCTTCTACGTCCGACACTGCTGTAATGATTTCGAATTCACGTCTAAAATCATCGGCAGGCGAGTTAAAGTTTATCCAGGGACTAACAATAGAAAACAAATTAGAACCGAGTTAGAAGTTGGCAACGATACAATAGAACGTAAATTAATGTCAAGTGAAGCACGGTGAACTTCACAATGGTGTATAAATTATGAAGTTCGGCTTAGAACACTTGAAGTTTGTCTACTTTTTCCAGCTAATTCTATTTGTGTTGCTTAATGATTTGAATTTTACTTAACATGATTATTCGTGCTAATTTACGTATTTATGGGCAACATTCATTATTAGGTTTACTTGATTACGGTTTCGTTGAATGATACAATAAATAATACGATCTAATCCTACTAATATTATAAATTCGAAAGTTTGTGAGGATTTATGGATGTTTGTTATTCTTTTACGCATAAACCACTGAATGGATTTTAATAAAACTTTGCGAATAATATAGCTCATACGTCAGAATAACTTAAAGGCTACTTTTTATCCTGGAAAAATGTCCGGTTCTCGTGGGACACATTAGTTTTTCTTTTTCTAGAAGCGAACCCCAGTGAAGCAAAGGTAAGCCGCTAGTTTTGAAATAAGACTGTAACATAGGATGTTAGTATAAACTAAAACTAACAGTAGAAACGTTGCCGCGTTCTGACAATCAAATATTCTAAGGATCTTTAGGGGTTGAATCTCGAAAAATATTTCTTAGCGGAAACTTACACTCTCAATTAAGGTTATCTTGACGAAGTCCTAAATTCACTTCATATATACTAATATTATAAAGAGGTAAAGTTTGTGAGTTTGTGAGATTGTATGTTTGTGACGATGTAGGGGGTAATCTCTGGATCTACAGAACCGATTTAGATGAAATTTGGTAAGAAGATAGTTTGAGACCTTAGGAAGGATATAGGATACTTTTTATCCCGGAAATTATCCCTTAAGGGGGTGAAAATTTGAATGAAAGTTTGCATGGGGAATCAAGTCACGAGACCCTTATATGTTACAACCAGAGGATAATATTCCTACTGCATAAAGTGTTGATTTAGAATAGTCGTCATTTTTATACAAAAAAAATATTTCCAATTTTGATCACTGTAACTAACTGTAAAAGTAACTTTATTAGGATTTATATAGGTTAAGTGGTTGAATTTCTATAAATTCTTTTTTAACGGATACCTATTATGAGTCAATAAACAATCTGCCAAACATGTCTGTAGCGTTTATACTTTCTGAGGTTTCGTGATAAATCAGTGAGTGGTATTTAACTTGTTATATACAAGTGAAATATCACTCTAAGGTATAGATTTTTTTGAGTAACAAATTAGTTTTACATCAAAAACTTTCAGTCAACTCCTATAGCGTTAAAGTAACGAATGTTGTATTTAAAATCGAGATTAATTCGCGGTTTCTAAAAATTGAGCTGGTTTTTCGTAGAGCACTCAACAAGTTGTATGAGCACACTGCAGTGATTTGAAGAGTCAATTACTAAACTTTCTTCGAATTGAAAATGATACATTTTGAACTTTTTTTATATTTAACACATAAAAACCCTTTCATTGGAAGACTGAAAAAAAATTCACTAAAATTTACGAGATAATCGAACCTGTTACTCCGATCCTGTTACTACAAACTTTGTACCAAAGTAAGTTTAAAGTAAGTTTTTTAAATAAATAATTTTCCATATTCAATTATAATTAAAATTATAAAAATGTTTAAAGTTAAAATATTGTAATGTAATTGGTGCAATTTTCATTTTGTTAATTGTGGGTAGGCTGTCTGTAACAACTATATCTTTAAGACATGTAACACCTCAGTCTCTCCCGTGACCATGGATGCTGTAAAGCATTCGAAACGTCGGGAAACAAAAATACAAATAAATCCGCGACAAAATCCGAAAAGATAGTTTTATTTAAAATGTCAAATATTCGCGTAAATCTAAGAAAGTATTAAATCTACGTGTTATTAATAAATTGTTATTCAATGTTTAACGCCTATTAAATACAATTCCGAGTAAATTTTTTTATAAGTTATAATACATTTTGATAAAATTCATTGTCTTTTTCTATTATTATAAAAATGGGTGAGAACTAAGGGGATATATAAAACAAAGTTACTGACACATTTATAATACTAAAAAGTATTATGAATGCTATTTGAACATCTGCAAGTAACAGCTCAAGTAATGTTTAGTTTATATCAAAGATACTTTTTACACAACTAAACTAACAAGCTTGTTCCGTTATAAGCTTGCCTACTGTTACAAGTTTCATGAATGAAATTCTAAACTTGTCGTCGTTGCTCTTGACTAAGAATAGCTCGTAGCTAGCATCATATTGTACTGGGATTATATAATTTTAACATTATTTGCTAGAACTTATAAATTGCTTTAAAGATATTTATTTCCATAAAAAAATCACTCATCATATTTTCCTACGCGCCAAAAGAAGTATAACTTTTAAACGACACAAGTCTCTTACATAGAAACATAAGTTGAGATACATAGATGCTTAGTATAAATCTATTAGAAATGAGACATTTTCCCGCTGTAAAAAGTATCCTATATGTTGACCCGGATGACCAGCTATTATCATAGCAAATTTCATCAAAATCTGTCCAGTGGTTTTCTATGATGCCTTCCCAGAAAGACAAAAAATCAAAAACCTATACATTTCAGCCTTTGTATCGATAATAATGACTATTTCAATAAGATATTTAACGTACAGCTTCTACTCAGTTAGAATTTTATTACATATGTATAGATAAATCAAGAAATAATAAATATTGTAGTATGATTCTATAACATTAACTATTTATAAACTACTTCTCTCTGCTCGGTTAAATACATACATAATATAAATATCCGTAGATACATCGAACAAATATTAGCTTGTGGTTATTCAAGATATAACTCAGATTTTTCATTCGTTCCGTCCCGATTCTATTTCACTCAATCCGTTAAGCCATTACAGAGTGAACAAATAATAAAATGAATTATACTTCGCATTTTTATTATTAGTGTGATAATAAACTTAAATAACTTTTATTAATTTGACGACACGTTCGACTCCGTTTGTAGTGACCCTAATTGCAGTTACTAGCGGTCGCGGATTTGAGTCCCGCTGGGGGCATTCATTTGTGTGATGACGAATGTTTGTACTCCTGTCATGGGTGTTTATACTTATAATATGTATGTATTTAAAGATATATATGTGTAGTGTATCAACTATCTGGTATCCATAACACAAGCCTCGCAGCTTAACATGGAACTAGATGGTGGTGTGTGTTAATGTCCCAACATATTTATGAATTATTTATTATTTATTTATTAATAGTATGACGTGAAGTACTTGATAAACTGGAATAAAAAGTAAAATTTCTTGTCCTACAAAGTTAAAAATCATATCGATACGTTTCTCAGTTATTGCCAATATTAAAATTAAAATTCATAATATTAATAACATATGTTTTGTTATAATTTAAATATTTTTGTTTAAGGATTTTTATTTGGAAGTTACAAATAGGTTAGTTAAGTTAGTTACTTACCTTACAAAGAAGCTAGGGTGAAACGCAGCAGGGTTGTCTTGAGGTGAAAAAGTTGGCCAAGTTCCTTGTAAAAGCGCAAGCCGAAGACACACTAGCAAAGCTAACGACACCAGCACTTTTGTCGTCCTCAGCGATAATCCTGTGCATTTCTTTTCGATCTTCAGCGAACTAAGCGATCTAGAAACAATTTATTTTATTTTTATTTACTCTTTAGTTCATATACAATAAAAACACAGACGTACAGGTGTTGTCAGAGAAAATGTATAGAACTAGCGACTCACCCTTGCTCTGTTCGGGTTTGTCCCTAGTTTTAATGGTAAGTATACATTTCTCAGAGATGAGATATTTTCCCGCAGTAAAAAGTATCTTATATGTTAACTTGGATAACCAGCTACTATCATACCAAATTTCATCAAAATTTCTCCATTTTAAATAAAACTATCTTTTAGGATTATTTCGCGGATTTATTTTGATTTTTGGTTCCCGACATTTCGAATGCTTTACAGCAATCATGCTCACAGGAGAGACTAAGGTTATAGATGTCTCAAAGACATATATTTGTTACAAAAAGTGCCTACCCACTATTTTACAAAAATTATTACAAAAATTCAAAAATGGCACATAATTTTTAATGTACAGATTCGACTCAGAATTTTATTACTTGTATGAATTGTGAATTGATTTTTTCCGACGGAAAAGTGGAAGAGATACATAAGATTTACAACACCTTGATATTTACATATAAATATGCCCGATATTTTCTTTAAAATTCTTATTTATATATTTGGAAATTAAATAATTTGACTTTTTATAATATCCATAATCTAAGGAGCTCTACGTGGTGAACATACAAGTTAGCCTTAACTATTTTTTACTTAAAACGCGCATAATGACAATCGAACCCACTTCTATTTCTGTTTCCAGACTAAAAATAAAAGCAAAATTAATGTATCATAATTTAAGTGACACAGGCATGCAGTAGTTTTAACAGGATTTATATCAGCTCGAGGATTTTCTAAGTGAATATTATATTATATAAAATATACATTTACACAGCCGTAAGAGTCGTGATATGCGCTTAGTATTTTTAAGTTTGAACGCACGTTTAAGTGTCATATGAAGACTGTTTATGGCTCTATATTATGTATAAAATGTACGAATGAAATGCGCGTTAGAGATCCTAAAACAGATTGAAATATTAATAATAAAAATGTTGTATTATAGACCCTATTAAAATGCCAAGGGTCTCATAGGGATTAAATATATATTAGACGTATAGAACTATTAGCTATTTAGATTAGACAAAGTGATATGTAGCAAGAATTTTTTTATAGAAAAATAAAGGATTTTATTTTACCACTAGTTAAGTACTTGGCTTTCTCGTTTGTACAATGGTTTTATTTGTTATATTTATCTTGTCAAAATCGTTTATATTACGGGTATTCTGCAAAATTTCTGGACAATGTCTATAACGCTGAGATTTTCATAGTAATATGGTACTCCAAATTATATTTAATCCACAACACTATTGTATGCCATAGAATAACCATTGAAAAAATATCTTAAAAGCGCAATATCTATCTATAAATTAATAATTTATTCAGACAGATTCGCGGAGAAGGCTAGTATTTGAACATTAGAAAGAAAGGATTTAAAATATCAGGCAAACGAGTAAGAACCAATCGTCATGTTGAATAAATCACACATCGCAAATTTTAATTAAAACTCATTAGTCAGTAACATGGAATAAATCGTATTACATAACGCTACTCCATTACCAGCTTACGTCACGTCCAATAAATTATTTGGGCTTAATGAGACAATTTCATCTCAAGTACTCTCGTTCGTAATTTAGTATTTCGCTATCAATGATGAGGAAAATTTTATTACGTTTAAATTTTAAAGCAATTACGCGACTTCAGAGATAGAATATTGAGCTTGGAATTATATCGCGTGGAGTGCCTTTTAATGTAAAAATTATTTAAATAAGTTTAAAATTATTATAAAATATTTCAAGCGGTTAAATCAAAATTGATGGTTTGAATATTAAATCTGGTTGCATCTGAATCTGTCATTTTAGTAGAGTAGTTATTACATACTTAATGCTATGTAGACGTTAATGAAAGTAAAAGCTTTTTAAATTGTTAGTAATGAACGCTATTAGACTAAGGAATAATATAGCTAGAGTGCCATAGAACTAAAAATGAAGCCAAATAATTATGATTAAAAAAATATAATATTTAAAAAAAACACAAATATTAATAGAATATTCATTGCTGTGATAAGTAAATAAATGTTAATAAAATAAAAATTGCTAACGGATTTTATTATAATAACGAAAAAAAAAGCTCTTTCAAGTAAAAGAGAACTAATGCTTAAAAATACAAAATAATTTTATTTCAAATATTTTATTGTTAAATATTGTACATTAACGACTTCTTTAAAGAAAGTAAACGATATGTAAAGCAAAATCGAGAAAACTATCTATACAGCAAAACTTGCAACTATTTTTGACTTTTTAATATGATATATACTCTTTAGTGAGTTCAGTCAATTTGTTAGGGACAATAAAAAAATAGTATATTTGTTAATTTATTATGTGCTTAGATGATGAATTAGATGCATTTCAACTTATTTAGAACAAAATATGAACGGTTATTTCGCTTTTGAAACAAGTACTTAATCATGTGTCAAAAATCATGAACCAATTTCAATTATTTTTAATAAATAAAATAAAATAAAAACAACGACCGATCGTATAACCTCTTTCTTTTCAGAAGTCAATTGATAATATAAATTTCAAAAAACTTTTCACCTATTAAGATATTTTTTTAAATCTTTAAAATCACTTTGGTGTGTTGTAAAAAAGTAAAAAGTAAAATATTGTAAGTTACTTTGGTGCCAATTTTAAAATAATTTTGTAAAATTGTGGGTAGGCACTGTCTGCACAAGTATATAACGTCTTTGAGACGTCTAAAACCTTAATCTCTACCGTTACCATAATTACTGTAAAGCATTCGAAACATCGGGAACCGAAAATTAAAATGAATCCGCGAAGTAATCCGAAAAGATAGTTTTATTTCAAAAATTTAATCAAATACTCCAACTAAATTCTTACCTTTTAACCAGCGGCCAACATCTATAGAAGTCGATGGCTAAATTCAATAACAGTACTGTAACTCCAGTCTCCTTTGCCAGCATACTCAGAGCTCCGAGGACGATACTCAACCACACACACTTCTTATTGCTGGTAGGTCTGGAAAAGAACGAAAAAAGTCACTAATGAACTGAAAAACTTAAGATATAATATCTTAATACTAAAAATAACTTACATCTTAATGTAAAAATCTACTTATATTTTAACTTCTTTTAATAAAATTTATTAATTCTTATATAACTTTAAGTGTGCTAGAAAAGTACAATTTATTTCGCTAGTGTCACAGAAAAGAAAATAAGATAGAAATAAGTTTTACTATATCATAACCAAAACTAACAAATAACAAAACAAAAGCTTTATAGTAAAATTATCTAAATCCAATGATATCATAAAATTATTATGAATCACTTTATGTGGATTAAATCAAGATAAAAATATAAAAAAAAATATATGTTGGGAAATGAATACACAGTACACATCTAGTTCCATGGCAAGCTACGAGGCTTGTGTTATGGATACCAGATAGTTGATACAATATACATATATAACTTTAAATACATGCATATTATGAATATAAACATCCATGACTGGAGTACAGACATTCATACTCATCACACAAAAAGGTTGCCCCATGCGGGACTCGAACCCGCGATCGCTGGCGCAGTAAGTAGGGTCACTATAAATTGAGGCAAACGTGTCAGTGGAATGCCAAAAAATATTTTTTTCTTTAAATAAACTCATTTATTTAGTTTAGTTTTCCGGATAATATATAAAAATTGCGCTTTTTCAGAAAAGAAAAAAATTGATCTAAAATTTTATCCAAATCGTGAAAGCCGTTTCCGAGATACACGAAATAAATTTATGTATATAATTATATACAAAAATTACTCATTTAATATTATGTGACAATACTTTAAAGTCCATAAGTAATATATTCAGAACATTACCTCATACATGTCAGTGAACTAAAATTGTTTCTATCGATAAAAAATTCAACCCAGCGCTAGATTTATCGAGCTCAATCTAAGGATATATTCCACAACAATTACACTGTGTTTTCCTCGACTACTCCGCCCAGAGACGTTTTTTAAATGACCGCAAAATTGTAGGTTGTTACCATTCAGGAAGAACTCCATTATACTTTTCCGATATTTAAGCTGATTGAGTGAAAAATAATGTCACACCAATTTTAAAAATGACTAGCGGAATGACACGGCTTTATATTTTAAGGGCCTTGTCCAAGAGGTTTCTGTTACGTTGAAAAGAATTGTGTTGTAAATTGCGAAACTTTTTCAATTATACAGTTTGGTGTCTTCATTTTTTAAAGTAAAATTAATTAAAGCTTGTGCATTAGCTATGAGTCCTAGCTTCTAAAGTACTTTCGAGTACAAAAGTTTTACTAACTATTAAGTATAAAATTACTAGTGACATACCATCGCTTCGCTCGGCTGCGTCTCTAGGTACGATAATAGATCTATTTAAGTTGTTTTCATACAACTTTATTGGTTTATATTAGCAAGCCAAAAGCTCCTAGTCTCATTACAACTAATTTACACAAAACCTTAATGAATTATTTAAAGCTTCCTCATGAATCACTCTGCCCATTGATGAAAACCGTATGAAAATCCGTTTGATAGTTTTTGAGTTTATCGCGTTCAGACAGACAGACGCGGTGGGAGAACTTTATTTTATAATATGTAGTGATAGTGTGGAATTCACTTTTCTAGTTAATTGTACATATATAAGTATTATTTAGTACCTACATATGTCTATTTACTTTCAACTTCGATCAAACATTGTAGCATGTGACATGTTAAATAAATATGTTATTACAGATATACACGCAATATTTACCTAAATTTTAGCCTAGTTGATAGTTCACATAGTCTAATTTAGTCGACATCTTTACTTATATGAAACTTAAAGATGTATAGGAAATACCTACATTTCGAAATATTAAGTCAGAATATGTCACGACTGAGTAAGTTTTAATTAAGCTTATAGGGAGCTTTCATCATAATGAATGTAGTGTAAATTAAAATGTTATTATTGACTTAAAAAACAGACGAGGTACTGAATTTGGTGATTTTTATGTCTATATTACTATATATCTTCAAAAATTATTAACAGATTTTCTGTCTTTTAATAAATAGCTTGGCAATACATTTCAAAATGGACGAATATTTTCAAGAAAAAATTACGGAAGCTTTACGTAGGGTATTTTAGTTGAGGGTGTGTGGGTAGCGTTAATCTAACCAAAGGATTATAATTAATTTTGTACAACACCTTTATATTATGGCGTAAAACCTTGTCTTTGTTAAATGCGGAACTGCTGTCAAAAGCTATTTAAGTATGCGGTTCATAAATAATACGGCGTTTCTATGTCTTACTTATGTATCGTGAAACAAAATTAAATTTACATAAGATTCATTTTTGGGTCAACTATAAAGATGTTTTAGTTATGAAAGAAAACTTTTAAAAAGAAAATATTTTATATGTAATGAACAATTCTTGTATATTATATACATTTATTTCATTTCTTTCAGAAACGGATCTTACGATTTGGATCAAATTTTGTATCTAGATGAGGTTTTGGTATAATATGGTTTTAACTATATATGTAGATGTCTGTTCTGATTAAAAATCCCAATTTTTATTCCTTTCGCGAAAAAATTTTGAGCGAAACTCGGTCGCCTTAAAAAATAAAGTTACTACCTGTTAAAGTGAGGGCGAACAAGTTATAGTTCTAACCTTTTTAGTTTTTACTTGTTAGTTCATTCTCAGTATTTATGCTGTTTACAATTGAATTTTTATTATTTTTTAAAGTTAATTGATATTTAACTTTTTAAATCTACTGAAATGGCGTTTATTAAATGCAATTATTAGTACCCTAGCATTGCCCGCGGCTTCGCCCGCGATCAGATGACCAAAAACCAAATTCTTAGGTTTTACATATTAGTATACTTTTATATTGCACTTTTTGTATTTTTTCTCAGAAATGAGATATTTTCCCGCCGTCAAAAGTATCCTATATTATGTTGAGCCGGATAACCCGATATCACCATACCAAATTTCATCAAAATCCCTCTAGTGTTATTTTTGTGATGCAGTAACAGACAGACAGATAAAAATTCTAAAAACTATAGATTCGGTTTCTGTATCGATAATAATATCTATTTCAATAAGATTTTCCAAAAAATATTTAATGTACAGATTCGGCTTAGTTACAACTTTATTGATGATGTTCTCCTGACCGATTTAGGCCACGGCGGCCAATCTCATTGAGACTAGCCAACTGCGTAGGAGATATTATAGTGCACAAGTGTACGCGCAGTCACAACGTGCACTCTCTATTCCTGTCAATCTCATACTCCGGTGGGACGACCACTCGACACGACCAGTGAGAGTTAAGGCGCAGGACCGACGGCTTTACGTGCTCTCCGAAGCACGGGGGTGAAACACCGCCAACTTCCCAACTCCGGGCGGTTACTGAGGCTTACTATACAGAAAGACACAATAACTAAACTTGGCCCGACCCGGGACTCGAACCCAGAACCTCCGGATGTCCAGCCGTACATGCTAGCCACTACACCACCGAGGCAGTTAACAACAATTTTATTATACGTATAAATTTACATCCAAATTAGACTTTTTGATAAATTGTAGGAATATAAAATGATGTAATATAGTATTTGTATACTTACCTGTGGTATACTAATAGTGAGGATAGGAAGAATATACACGCAAGCACATCTGCTCTGCCCACCACGCCGGCTACCTAAGGAAAGTGAAAATACTATTTAAGTATGTATATACACAGACTAAAGAATAATATATATATATATATATATATATATATATATATATATATATATATATATATATATATATACTTAAAAAAATATTTCAAAGTCAAAATAGTAGCAAAATTTTGCTCTTTATAATATTCAAAGTTATTTCATTAGATTATATATAAACGCCTCCATTCCTCAATTTGGACGAAAGGAGTCTAGAACCATGCACATTGCACACACTGATATTTTTCTTAAACATAATGCTTAGATTGTTTAAGTCTAATATATCTATTTCTTTTATATCTTTTGAAACACACAATTTATTTTAGAGAATGTCGAGTAAAAGGCCCATGAAGAATACATGTTAAAGATTAAACGGTAAGGAGAAAATATAATTACATTATATTTGACTAAAATCGTGTTTAAATTAAGTATAAAGCATGAGAATAAGAGAGATTTGAAATGAAACCTGTTATCATGTCAGAAAGAAAATACAGAATTTGTCATATTATAGTAATGATTTATAATATTTTTCCTTATTTTTAATAGAAATCTTTAACTTTCCTGAAGAAGTTTTATAATAAAGTAAATAAAAGCTGGCTAGCTCCTTCTTGCCCTTATTACGGGGACATCGATGAGAATAATATTTTATATACAGTTAATTTAAAACAATTTCAGATTTTTATCACTAGTTTCTATATGCTCCATTTAATTATTTTAAACGAAACTTATAATAACAAACAAAGATTAACACAGAGTGGCACTGACGTCTCCAATTTTCCGCGCTTTTTGATAGATTAGAATTAATCTATGCATCAAGAAGCGCGGGAAACACAAAATGTCCCGCTTTTTATGTTTTTAATATATAAAAAATTGGCCAAAGTTAAATATATTCTTCCAATAAAAAAATCTTTTGAAAACTGAAAATAATTGAACTTTAAAATATCCTATGATAATGGGCTATTAATACAGTGCTTTAAAGGTCGAAAATAATATTTATACAATAAAATTTTCTATTAAATCGTATTTAAAATAGTATTTATTAACTATCATTATTATAATATTTGTATATAGATCATAATAATATTTCAAATCATTTAAACACATAATACATATTTACAATTGCTCAATTCTATGTAAATTTAATTTATAATTTTAAATTAATTTAATTATATTATTTTTACATAAATCAATCTAAAATTGTATAATCTGTTAATTGTTATTAATTTAAAACACAATTTAATTTTGACTTGACGAAATATTGCGTACTATGTTATAAGAACAGATAAATCCTCTAGTACAATAATTTATAAGTTACTAGCAGAACCCGTGGCTTCGCTTGCGATAAAACTACAAAAAATATTTCTAAAATAGTAGGTTTCATACAAACTTTCATCCGCTATTTTACCCCCTTACGGGATGAATTTCGAAAAATGCTAAACACGTATTTAATTAATTGTATTGAAAAGCATTTATACCAAGTTTCAAATAATTCTGACCGTAAATATTTTTTTGGATTGTATTATAACGTGTTTTCGCGTGGGAAAGAGATAACCTCCCGCGGTAAAAAGTAGCCTATGTCACTCTTCAGCCATCCAACTATTTCCACACAATAAATTACGTCAATCCGCCAAGCCGTTTCGACGTGAAAGAAAGACAAACAAACAAACAATTAAACACACTTTCACATTTATAATATTAGTATGGATATAATTTTATAATGTATCTTTTGTTGGTTATTAAATAAATAAATAATATAAAGCTCTCTCTAAACTCTCCCTTGAAATATAATTCAAAATAATTAATTTAATAGTGAGTTTAGAAATTAGTGGGAACAAAAACGTTCTAAGGAATGATATATTGCCTCACTGTATCGTTTCCTTCCTCGCTTTCCTGGACCTCTTAATAAGCAGCTTAGCTCGATCCTGATTGGCACTAACTGTTACATTGATATATAGTAAATCGGACAGGATTCTCGGAAGGAAATCAATACACCAGACAATAATTGGTAGAAGGATTTAAAGCAATTACAGTGCTTCGATATTAAAAGGTGGTTCATACGTTGTTATGCAATATTATAATACTTATTTACTAGTAACTAAAAAGTTAATAAATATTTATGTTCAAATCTACATAATATTACTTAAAGGACATTAATATCAACAGAAATATTAAAAAATATATTATTCATCTACACTTATATAATAAAATTGAAGGACTTGATTCTTTTCAGTTTATTTGAGAATATTCATCTTACGTTCACAAAAACCTCATTGCATTTGGTAAGGAAAGTTACAGGCTATCTAATATGCTACGAACCTAAAAAGCGAAGCAATTATATATAAATAAACAAACTATGCAAGTAAAGCTTCAAGTGAAAACTAGTATGATTTAAAATATAAACCTTACCGCTTCTGTATGTACAGGATGAACGGCAAATAGCAAAGCCGCTAGCGCAGCGAAAGGCCGCTGTAGGCGTGCTATAGTGACACACGCGCGTGCTACGAGAGCGCAACACGCTGCGTGCAAAGACACGTTACACGCATGCCACCACCACGGCCTCAAGCCGGCTAATGCATAGTTTAACCTGTAACAAAAATAATACATATTTAAAATAGAATACAACTAAGTGAACTATATAAAATGTATAAGGTGTAAATATAGTTCCGTAAAAGAAAGATTTTTATAGCCAGGAACCTCATCATTTTTATAGGTTTTTTCTAAAAAAATTTGATTCGATGATTTATAATTTTAATTCTATAAATAAAAATTAAAACAACAACAACACAATTCATTAAGGCCATTTCAATGACCCTGAACACGATATCTCTGCAGTATTTTGATAGAGTTCAGTATCTTGCAGATTTCGGTTGATGCTGCAGCATGAAACCAAGGTTACCCTATCAATGATGTTCTCCCGACCGATTCCGGCCACGGCGGCCAATCTCATTGAGACTAACCAACTGCGTAGGAGATATTATAGTGCACAAGTGTACGCGCAGACACAAGTGCACTCTCTATTCCTGTCACTCTCATATTCCGGTGGGACGACTGCTCGACACGACCAGTGAGAGTTAAGGCGCAGGATCGACGGCTTTACGTGCTCTCCGAGGCACGGGGGTGAAAAACCGCCAACTTCCCAACTCCGGGCTGTTACTGAGGCTTACTTATACAGAAAGACTCAATAACTAAACTTGGCCCGACCCGGGACTCGAACCGAGGACCTCCGAGTGTGCAGCCGTACATGCTAGCCACTACACCACGGAGATAGTTAATAAAGTGACGGGATATCAAGTTTCAAATTGATTCGTTCTGTGGAAATTGTTCATGTCCTTTTACCGTCTAGAAAAGAGCTGAACGACTGACGAATTGTCTTGATTTATAGCTAAATACCCTTGATTAAGTCACCTTCAAATAAAAAAAAATTAATTTAAGTCGATTCATCCAGTTGGACGCTTCGACACCACAAACAGACTCATAGATACACAAATACATACGTTAAACTCTGAATTCAAAGGAATCTCACTAAAACATTGCAAAATACACACTACCCCATGAAACAAACTTATGGTGTCAGGCTTTACAAATACAAAAGGTCTTGTAATGGTTTGTTTGTAAACGAAATACGAATGTGCGCAACAGATGTACGCCTTCTCATCATTTTACCGCTGGACTACCTCACGCTAGATTATAGGTGCCCGAATGTACTCGTAGACACAAAAACATCACAGTCATAGCATTTTCGCAAGACTTGCTTGTAATTAGGGTTTATCCTTTATATTATTCAAACCTTTAAACTAAAGTAAGTCTCTCCCGTGACCATGTTTGCTGGTAACCATTCGAAACGTCGGGAATCAAAACTCAAAGTAGATCCGCAAAAAAAATCCGAAAAAAAAGGTAGTTTTATTTAAAATTATTATTTACTTTTTAACGTTTGATATAGATTTCTCAGAGATGAGATATTTTCCCGACGTAAAAAATATCCTAATTGATCCGGATAACCAACTATCATCATACCAACATCAAAATCTGTCCAGCGATTTTGTTGTGATGCGATCCCAGACAGACAGACAGATAGACATAAAATCTAAAACCTGTAAATTCGGTCTGTCGGATAAAATATTGAAAACCTTTTAACAATATCCTTTTAAAGTAAAATACCGCATTCTTTTATTAGCGTAGTAAATATTTCAATTCAAAAGTTAAAAGTTTGTTTTATAAAAAAACAAATCCGTTATCCTTTGCTTGTGAAATTCCACTACAGCGCGAGTACCTCCTTGTCGCATTGTGTCGCTTGCACAAAGCTTTAAGGGCAAGGGCCAGGGTAATTGTTCATACTTGAGATTCTCAACATCATTCTTGCATTCATCGTGTACTGACGCAACTTTGCAGTGTAGTGTCATTTCTACAAGAATAAAAATCAAACTAAATTCTAATACCGAAAAAGTTAAGTAAATGAAGGAATGTGTATGTATATCTAATATATAAAATTTCCATGTCACAATATTAGTTACCGTACTCCTCCGAAACGGCTTTGATGATTTTTACCAAATTTTATATGCGTATTCAGTAGGTCTGAGAATCAGATACTATCTATTTTCCAAACCCCTAAGTGATAAGGGCGGCCCACGTTATGTACGAACCCGAGCGGAGCGAGGGTGAGTCGCTAGTATATATATAATAAAGCAATAAAGTCAATGGGATTTCTAACTGAAAAACAAGGATGTACTTAGTAACACAAATTTCGTATAAATTTTATCCGGCTTTCTACTGGCATTACTCTTTAAAAGATGATGAATCAATCAACAAAAAAAGCATAATCAAAATCAGAAGCAGCGATCTTAGTGAGTACTAGAGTTAAAGAAATCTAGTCGATTTCCATCTAAATATTGAAATAAAGTATCCAAATAACATTCCAAAACCAAAGGATTGTTTATATTTACAGTTATGAATTAGAAGCAAATAACACTTATGAAAACCAAGTCATCGGATTTCATTATTACATGTATTATAAGAGCAAACTTTTGTTATTAAGATAAGTTATTCAACTCGTACCCAGTTCAAGAGATTTTTAAATATTTTATTTTATTAACAAACTATAACACTACATAGTGCTCGCCTTGAGCTCTACTTACTAGTTAGCGCTGGTAGAGTTCATATAAGAGGGTAAAATGTATTTAGTTTGCTAGATAAGTGTTGGCAATGGGTTAATTTCCTACGGGAACTACTTTTACTAGGATAAAAAGTAGCTACACGCCATCTCCATCCCATAAACTATATCTATGTAAAAACTAAATAAATCGTACCTTCATTAAAGGTATGCATAGCACGGCGTGACCATATTTTTAGTATTTACTAGCATTGCCCGCGGCTCCGCCCGCTTTCAGATGACCAAAAACCAAATTATTAGGTTTTACATATTAGTATAATCTTACATTGCAGTTTTTGTATTTTTTCTCAGAAATGAGATATTTTCTCGCGGTAAAAAGTATCCTATATGTTGACCCGGATAACCAGCTATCATCGTACTAAATTTCATCAAAATCCCTTCAGTGGTTTTTCTGTGATGCGATAACAGACAGACAGACAGACAGACAAAAATTCTTAAAACTATAGACTCGACCTCTGTATCGATAATATGTCTATTTCAATAAGATTTTCCAAAAAATATCTAATGTACAGATTCGGCTTAGTTAGAATTTTATTATATGTATAGATAACATAAAAAAGGATACCAGTCAAAATAAGTCGGGAAAAGTCATTCAAGGAAGCGTTGTTAAAGTAATCGAAGATAAAGAGACTTACGATTCGTTTCAGTTCACTATAGTCCAAGTAATTCATTGGGATTTTGTTATTGTCTTCTCATGTCATAATTCTATCCTAAAGCAAACTATGGTTAATGATATTGAACTAAAACATAGAGTTATACGTTGTAAAGAAAAAAAAACAAATAGAAAAGATTCTTATATACATATTGGACAGAAGTTTAAAATAATACTATCATAATAAATTTGTACTGTGAATGTTAATCTTCCTTATCTACTATGGTTGTGCCACCATTTAAAAAAATAACTCAGAAAAATTTACATAAACACCGATATTATATAAGCAATAATAATTAATATTTGAAATATTATTATTTTTAAAACCTTAAGTCCTAATCAATATATGAATTATATCTATAAGAATTGTCCAACTTACTATTCCATGATCCTTTCAAATATTTTGTTCTTTAAACAAAAAAAGCACTACATGCTTTCGCAAAGTTTGCCTTGTTTATGAGAATTGGTCGCATTGTTATAGTTTGTATGGGATAAAGGACTGGTATAATATTGTTCAAGAGAGCCTTCTCCGTCCGTTTGTTGGTCTATCGTAGTCCTAGTGTGGACTTAAAGCTACAACTCTTACGAGCTTTATGCTATCCATTGTCTGACTCGTATTCTCCAAAAAAAATATTTTTATTTAGGCCATTAAATGTAACTTAGGGTCAAATGTAACAAAAAGTTCTAATGAGCCAAAAATTATAAATACGAAAGTTTTTAAATAATACTATATTCTTTCGTGCTTTTTCGGCATTAGTTCTCTATTCCCTTGAAAGAGAGCATAATAATGTCATATTTTTATTATCTCCTTTTTTCTTTTTTATAATAAAATCCGTTAACTTTTTCTATTTATTAATATATTTTATTTACTTATCACTCAGTATACAAGTTTTCATTAGTATATTATTTACAACATTATCCGTCTTACCACAAAAAAAATTTAAAACATAGATTCAACACCCGTTTAACTAAAAAGTATAAATAATAATATATTGTAAATAAACTAATATGTATATTATTATAAAATATTACTATTCGATTTCATGTTTAGTTCTATTATACTCTTAATCTGAGGTCGCTAGTACAATATATTTAATAATTAGCTTTGTTCCCATTACGATCAACACGTACACATAGCAGTACTAGGCTTATACAACTGACGAGGACTGAAACCGTATCTGATTTTGTCCCAAAATCCAAACTACCATTTCATGGAATATAATCATAACGGTGCCCATATAAGTAAATGTATAAAATTTTATCACTCATATAAAATGTTACAGTTTACTCATTAGCATTATCAGGTTTTCGCTAGGTAGTGTCTCCACAGAGTGCTATTCCTTAGGATGTTCGTAAGTAAACTACGTGCTAAGACCTTTTCCTCGCAATTTGCCACGGCGTGTGAATTTCTTAAAAGATATAAAACTCTATTATCCTTTGCTCTACGAAGCGATGTATGTATGAACTCCTCATTTGTTAATAGTGTGTTTCTAGCAGATGTAACGCTATGTAATATTTTTTTTATATTTGTTATGAATATACAATATCAGGTGGATTTTTGTCATTTTTTTTATGATATTGGTAAAATATAAACTTGAAAATCGAAAGAAAATATTTGTTTTATTTTGTACGATTTTTTTTTGTTCTAGTTAAGGCAAAGGTCGACGGTGATTCTGCCAAATAATATATACTTTCTCAATAATAATAGAAAATGTAGCAGAATAATAACAAAACTTATTGACTAACTTTCAAAATGTCGAGTAAAAATTAATAAATGTTTAACTAAAAAAAGTCAATATCACACGCAAATGTAAGTTACATAAAAAAAAATATTTGTATTAAAAAACATTATTTGTTTACAATTATTTTAGCAGTGACGTTTTAAATTTCGCGCCATGCTGTCTTTTATATTTTTTTCAGTCTATAAAATTTCATCTGCCAGTTTGAGATAACAGTGCTCTTTCAGCTAGTATTAAAGTTTTAAATTAACAATTCCTCGTTTGATTTAATATGCAGAATAAAAATTATATGAAATATATAGGTACATCTATATATTATGTACTTATAATAAAATTGTAACTAAGCCGAATCTATAAATTAAATGTATTTTGGAAAATTTTGTTGAAATAGACATTATTATCGATACAGAGGCCGAATCTATAATTTTTAGAATTTTGGTCGGTCTGTCTGTTACCGCATCACAGAAAACCACTGGACGGATTTTGATGAAATTAAGTATGGCAATAGCTCGTTATCCGGGTCCAACATATAGGATACTTTTTACCGCGGGAAAATATCTCATTTCTGAGAAAAAATACAGAAACTGCAATGTAAGAGTATACTAATATTATGTAAAACCTAAGAATTTGGTTTTTGGTCATCTGAACGCGGGCGGAGCCGCGGGCAATGCTAGTGTGCATATGAAAATTAAACCTTTGTAAACATAAAGTCACTCAGACCGAATTTGAATGACGGCAACCAATGTCACAGATTATGCATAAAAAGGTGCACCAAAACAAGTGTAGGTACCTATATTATAACTTTCTTTCAACATTGTATCCTAATAAAATTGCAATCTAAGAGTATCGGTACGAGGTAAGAAATAGATACAGAAACGATGCGTTTTGCTTATTATTTAATGTTAATTTTGACCCCACAACTTATTTTTAATGTATTTAAATATATCATTTTTATAATTTATTTAAAATATTATAAATAACCTAATAAAAACAAGTGAGATATTGATAGTAGAAATAATTCATATTATTTGCATAGGTAAGTTATACATACATATATTAAAATACTATTCATTGGATATTGTTAAAATTAACAAACCAAAAGATGTAATATACAACTGATACTGTTTTTGTGCCGAAAAGAACGTGTTTAATATATTTGTAAGACTTGATGTTAAAAAGGAAAATACTCGTTTTTGATGTGATTTGACATACAATAATAATAATTTTTAAGCTTAACAGCTTTGTGACTGTGAGTGACTTTGATTGCTTTTACTCGATGCATTAAAAGATTTTCATATACGATTATACTTACTTTTGCCCATGGCTTCTCTTACCTTATGTTTATGCATAATTCCGCTTTGGTCCTAAGGATTGAAGGATGTTAATAAATAGCCTTTAAATTTTCTCGATAAATAGGGTGTTTAATGGATTTTTTTAAATATAACTGGCAGTTGCACAGATTAGCAAATTTTAAAAAACAAACCAATAAAATTTTTTTTTTTTGTTTTGTCAATAATCTAAAAAAAGCAATGGCAGTAAATAAATATATTAAATATGACCAGAAATAAGACGGTGATTCATAAAAGTATATTACATAACATTTTCATGTTAGAACGATATCCATTCTACTTACAAGTTCTGGGTGACGAAGCTGTAGGTGCTAGATAAAAACTTAGGCTATTTGTACGAGTCATGAGTCAGCTCAAATGTAATATGGACTAAGTGGTATTAATATCATGTGGGTTATATTTTTGTCATATTATTTCATAACCCCGCATTGAATTCTGTGTAGCTAACAAAAAAATATCTTTTTAATATCATAGAGAAGAAATTCGCCTCAAAATATTTAATATAAAAATGTTTCTGGACTAAAATATTCGTAATAAAAGCTAGAGAGAATGCTGTATCAGTTTCGATATTTTTGTTATTTTGTTATGTATTATCTACATCTACGCTACTACATATTATAAAGAGGAAAGATTTGTATTTTTGTATGTTTGTAACGAGTAAACTCAAAAACTACTGGACCAATTTAGATGAAATTTAGTACGAAGATAGTTTGAGACCCTGAAAAGGACATAGAATATTTTTATTCCGGAAATCATTCCTTAAGGGAATGAAAGTTTGTATGGGGAATCAACTTAGGAATGAAGTCTAGTGAGTCGCTAGTAATAAATAAGCTTATTTAAAAAAGTCTTAAATAAGCAGTGTTGAAAAGAGTTAATTTAAAAAAATGGAACTTGCAACCCACCACGCAATATTATCAGTTACTATAAGCTATTTTTTGTTAAAGTTATATTACAGCAGGTTTCATTTTTGTATGTTTGTTTCGCTCATCATTCGGTTAAATGTGTTTAAATAACTATTTATTATCTAGCACTTTTAACGTCCTCGGACTAACACGCTTGCTAAATGTGAGTTTTTTGACTTCACTCTCCTTTACTACTCTTTCCAATATGCAAGTATCTCATAATGTTTTTGTTCATCGTCTTAGCAAATCTCTTTATGTTAATAATTATTCTTACATAAAAAATCGCAAAAATTCTATTCACTTACAGCGAGCACGCCAATGATCTGTTATTGCTAAGAACAACCAATTTAACACTGATAATAATTATTTGAATAAGACTATTTTATTATACTTAAAAGCGTCTTAAATAAAAATATAACTAAGTTTTATTTCAGTAGCAAGAGCTAGCATAATACAAATATTTTTTAAGAAGCTTAATTTTTGATCTAAGTACATAATATAGCATATATATATATATATATGCTATATTATGTACTTAGATCAAAAATTAAAATTATATATATATATACACATTCTAGTAAAGAAATCGTAATGCCGGTTAATTAGTAACCTTTTTTACGTTATTAAAACGTGTTATGTGTGCGATAGAAACTATACCAATATCATATTAAAATACGTGTGTATTTAGTTATGTACGCACGTAAGAAGTTATACTTCTTTGGCGTAATAGAACATAAAAACTTTTTAACAAAAAAATAAAAACCGACTTCAAACAAAAGCACTAAAAAGTGAAAAATAACTGATTGGTAGTTTTCATTTACTATACATACCTAATCAAATATTTTCGAAGTCGGTGTGCTTTGGCTAAGTAATTAAAGCCTACCTATTAAATACATACCTAATCAAATATTTTCGAAATCGGTGCCAGCCCATATAAAGCAAAGCACACCGACTACCTATCAACTACCAATCTAAATGAAAACTACCAATCAGTTATTTTTCACTTTTTAGTGCTTTTGTTTGAAGTCGGTTTTTATTTTTTTGTTAAAAAGTTTTTATTTTTCCCTTTTTAGTGTAGACAGTAGTAGCAAAGTAAGGATTCTAACGTGTTAGGCTTGTCAAATCAAACAAAATAAGCCCAAAGTATCTACTATTAGCCGTTGAAGAGTTCCACCTATCCACCTTCTGGCCTTGCCATCAGATCAGGTCAACAACACCGAACCACTGTACTATCAACGAAAATAGAAATACTTGCAAAGTTTCAAGTCAATATGACAATTAGAAGTAGGTTAAATTCATTATTAGTTGTTTTTCCACCCTTAGGGGTGGTATTTTTTTTTGAAATTTAAATGGGACCAATCTGGAAGTATACTCTTTCAAACAAAAAAAATTTTGTCCAAATCGGTTAATAAATGACGGAGTTCTGAGGTAACAAACATAAAAAAAAACATACAGTCGAATTGAGAACCTCCTCCTTTTTGAAGTCGGTTGAAAAATAACTAAAGATTTCATCCCGTATGTCACAACTCTCTGTAAAAGGAATGATAAATTAATAAAATAATTAAATAAGGCATATTAGGCATTATACAGTCATATATTTATTGAATTTCATTTAAGGAAAGAATCTAATATTATATGTCATTAGCATTTCCCGCGGCTCCGCCCGCGTTAAGATGACCAAAAACCAAATTCTTAGGTTTTACATATTAGTACACTCTTACATTGCAGTTTTTGAATTTTTGAAATGAGACATTTTCCCGCGGTTAAAAGTATCCTATATGTTGACCCGGATAACCATCTATCTATCACTATCACCATACCAAATTTCATAAAAATATCTCTAATGGTTTTCTGTGATGCGGTAACAGACAGACAGACAGACAACAATTCTAAAAACTATAGATTCGGCCTCTGTATCGATAATAATGTCTATTTCAATAAGATTTTCCAAAAAATATTTAATGTACAGATTCGGCTTAGTTACAATTTTATTATATGTATAGATTAGTCAGACAATAACAACGGTTACCATGGCAACAAACAGTTATCAGCTACCTTCATCATGTCGTCATTGGCTGTCGTGCAAGGCAAAGCAAATCTAATATATTTCGATACGTAAAATACATCACTAATGGATGTATAATATTTTAACTATAATTAGAGTTCATAGCTTGTCATATTTACCTATTAGATATTTATGTCTTAAAATATTCTCGGTTGGCACCGACTTCGAAAATATCCTGATTAGGTATCTATTCTATTATCTAAATGAAAACTCCCGTTTAGTTATTATTTACATTTTGGAAGTCGGTTTTTTTCAGTTTTTAATTTTCCATAATAATTTAGTGTAGACGTAATAAGCAGGTAATCTGTAAGAAAAACGCTTTTTAATAACATATTCGATTAAACAATTTATTTAAAAAATAATTTATTGTTGATTTTTTAAAATCCGCTTGAACGATTTCGATAAAATTATAATTATACTGCCTGGGAAGTTATACCCTTCGAAATAAAAAAAAAATCCAAATCGGTTTAGACGTCTTCGAGTAATCGGTGAACATACATAAAAAAAAGATTTCGACGAATTGAGAACTTCCTCCTTTTTGGAAGTCGGTTAAAAAGAAATATTTTATATTATATAAAATATAAGAAAATTACTAAGAAATATATTAATTATATTCATATTATAATGAAAATAATTACCTATAGTCAAACATAAAGAAGTGCTTTAGAATTAATGAACTCGCCACAAATTAAATAATCTAGGTCAAAGACAAGGTTAATAATACACAAAAAATAAATTACATCTATGACAGTGAAAAGCTTGAAGATTATTTTCTAAATAAATACATGTACATATTTTCGAAGTTATATTACTTTTGGCACAGTTTGGAAAAAAATATTATAGTTAAATTTTTACTATTATAGGCTATGTTATATATCATCATGCCCACCCAAGGCAGCAGAGCAGTAATCATAAATGTTAACAAATCAGGCAGACTTTCATACATTTTTGTAGATTGAACGCCGGTGAAGCCGCGGTTTCTGTTAGTATTAGATATCCAATAGATTTAAACGAGCAATTCTTGTATATATATACAGAGTTATATTTTTTTTTTGTTTTTTTTTTGTATTTATTCAAGTTTTTTGTGTTTTTTTAAAAGAAAATTGTACTTTTGACCAAAAACTCCGAGCGAAGCTTGGTGACCCAGGTACTATTAGTATATGATAGATATCAATTCGTGTTCAGTGGACATGTTTAGCAATTAATACTTTTACTGTGTGTTGAATTATACGATGTGTCAGCAATATGTATGTAGTACAGGTACATCACCATATATTATCGTCGCGACATTCAAAGGCTCTGTATGATAATTATAATGATAGGTAATTTGAATAGAACGTAAGCATTAGTGGCACGAAACATCACTGACTCAGTCATGCAATTTGATTGTTTTTCAGAACCGGTGTGGCTTGTTGGTGAAAAACTTTGATAATTATATTAAAGTATTTATTTCTTATTGCCATTAATTTGGATTTTTTAATAAAATTCTATTTAATTTAGATCTATACCATTTTTTTTAAATAAAACACAAAGAATACTACGTTCATGCTATATATAAACAACTACCAGACTTATAATACCTAACGTATGCTTGTAATAAGGAACTTGATCATGGTGTTACCTGTTAAAATATATTAAGATAAGAAAATTTAGATAAGGCTTATTAGATATCCTTGAGTCTTAAAAACATTTTGAACATTCAGTAAGAAAAGTTAGTTCACAAATAAACCATCGTTATTTAAAATTTGCCGTTAATTAATATTTTTATGAAGATAAACGATATGACTTTGAGGCCAAATCGGATAAAATGACTTTTGATTCCAATCTGAATCTGTTGTAAAAAAATCAGTGACAGTTCTATATAAAGTCACGCAAAGGGAAAAGAAAATGTACACAAAATGTATGTTTATTTCCGATTCAAAAAACGCAATGTCATTAGTTAAACGCGATGGTCGTATAGTCTATACATTTGCATGGACAGAATTAAGTGCAAGTTTTTATGATTTAGATTATCGTTTTATGTTGCAAATAAAAAATATTATCGTACAACGTTACGTCGTCGTATAACCAATATTTTTTATATACTAGCGACTCACCCTCGCTTCGTTTGGGTTCGTCTCTAGGTGCTTCCCCATACAAACTTTCATCCCCATTTTCACCATCTTAAGGGATGTTTTCCGGGATGATGATGATGATGTTCTCCTGGCCGATTCCGGCTACGGCGGCCAATCTCATTGAGATTAGCCAACTGCGCAGGAGATATTATAGTGCACAAGTGTACGCGCAGACACAAGTGCACTCTCTATTCCTATCACTCTCATACTCCGGTGGGACGACCACTCGACACGACAGGTGAGAGTGAAGGCGCAGGACCGACGGCTTTACGTGCTCTCCGAGGCACAGGGTTGAAACACCGGCAACTTCCCAACTCCGGGCGGTTACTGAGACTTACTATACAGAAAGACTCAATAACTAAACTTGGCCCGACCCGGGACTCGAACCCAGGACCTCCGGATGTGTATCCGTACATGATAGCCACTACACCATCGAGGCAGTTTCCGGGATAAAACTATATTCTATGTCCTTCCCAGTATTTCAAACTATCTTCTTAACAAACGGTATAAATCGGTTCAGTAGTTACGGAGTTTATTCGATACAAACAAACAAAGAAACAAAAAAATAATTCTTCTATAATATTAGTATAGATACTTGTGATCCACCCTTGCTTCACTCGAGTCTAACTGTAATCCCGAAGCAATCACTATATAAAAAATTGCCTGTTAGTCAGTCGTGCTAAAAGCTTTTTTAAGGCAGATGGATTCTTAAAAATCACCAAGAAATACTTACATGTATAATGCTAATATTATACAACTGAAGATTACTATCGTTGTTGACAAGCTTTAATTTTTTTTATATAGACAGATAAATTTTATTTTAAATATTTTCCTCAGTTTCAATAATGATTAATCGAACTTTGACCACTTGGTGAAACTAGTATACAGGCGAAGGACTGACGACTTTATGTGCTTTTCAAGGCATGAGGATGCAGCACCACCAACTTACCGTTAAAAAGGATATAAACATCTATAGGCACATCACAAACTTTTAACTTACTTGAATGGAACTTTTGATCTCTTTCATTCAAGGCAATACCACTAGATAGATATATTGATTTATTTTTGTTTATTTTACTCTTATCTTTATAAATTATAAATAGTATAAAGAGGTAGAGTTTGTTTATTTGTTTAAACGCGCAAATCTCAGGAACTACTTAATCTGACTTGAAAAATTATTTTTGCATTAGATAGCCTGTTTATTGAGGAAGGCTATATATCACCCAAGAGAGCGGAGTAGTAATCATAAATATCAACAAACCAGGCAGATATTGTAAAAGTGATGTTTATAATCAAACAAACATAACGCGGGTGAAACCGCGGGGCACAAGTAGTTTTAAAATAAGCTCACATCTCTTCGATATGACAATATTTTTCTCAATAATTGAAAAAGGTGAGAGTTCAAATATTATGAACGAATGTGATAGGTACTACGGCATCGGTAAAGCTATTAAAAACCAATCAAGCGGATACGTTAGTGTCGGAATAGCTAGATTTTGCTTAGGCATGTGTGGGGCAAGACAATGTAGTGGAAAGTAGAATTTCAAGTATCATTCTTAAGAATAGCTTAAAACTTTTGATTTTTAAACTTTTAAATTATATTTATGGAAAATAATATTAATAATGATACATAACCTGTATTAAAATATTTTCTGTATGTGAAAAATATTTAGGTAAATACTTTCTAAAAAATTTCTTCATGAATTAGAATTAATAGATTTCTTCTAGAATTATAAAGATAATAATCATATATAAGGTTTTTGATGGAATTTCGATATAGCTCTTTTGTCTAGGTACGCGAGAAATATCGTAATATAAAAGGTACTATAAACTCCCATACTATCAAGAGTCTGATAGGAAGGCAAGCCATGACGAGAGGTCATGGGAACTTTCTAACAGTTGTTTCAAAACCTCTAAAAATGCATAAATATAACATTACTGACACCGGACTGCTAAACATATATTTCTTGACAGAAATTCACTACAGCTTTTGTAAGTCTTCTAGATCAGTAGCTATATTATATATTTTTTTATTTATTTATATATGAGTACAAGCACACAATATGTGTACAAAGTAATGAAATATTATTAAAAATACCTCATATTCGTAAATAGTTGTGAGGAATAAAATCGACGGCACTTTCCCGCCCCAATTTAGCGCAACGATGGGATCTAATGGCCATTCCAAATATAGGCTTTTAGACTATATACTTAAAGAGGCAAAGACAAAATATTTCAGTACATTTTTCTCCTCTGTTTGTTAACTGACTTTCTTTTATTGTTTAGAAGCTATTGACGAGCTTTAGTATTATCAATAAAAAATTGAAATATATATTAATATATATATATAATACTAATCGTAAGTAAAATTTATTATTACATGTTTTCCTCAAACTTACAATAATAAATAAAAACAAAATAAAAATCTTTAATTATCATAGGCTCATAGTTGGTTAGTAAAATTTAATTACTTAAGAACTATGTTAGTAAAACAAAATACAAACGAAATAAATAAAAGGCTACCACAAGGAGATTGATCCAGTCACATTTTGTACATGTAACTCGATAAACCTCCCCATGGTCGGCCCATCCAGTCTTCCCGCAAATATTATTAATAATGATTACGTTCGAATTTCGATCCCTGGGCGGTCACTAGTTATAATATATATTAAAAAAATGTTTATGCATCATTTTAATTAAAAATTTCCAACATCTTCCAAAACCAGAATTTTCACTTAAATCCGTTAAATCCAATTTCGCAGCAACATCGTGGTACGTATATGCATCGGTTAACGCTACCTGCTTGGTCGACACTAACGTAGCGTCCGCTTGATTGGTTTTTAATAGCCCCCGCTTAGATACCGCTGACGGTGCAAGATCGTTCCGAACCGCTGTAGGTCCACTTTTTATCCTATTCGCTACTTTACATGTCCTGGACAGGTTAATTTATCTAGTATTAAGAAATCTAGAAATATAATGAATGTGAAAGTGAGTATGTCCTTTTGTCTTTCTTTCACACATCAAAAAAAAATAAGTATGTATTTTGTATGGAAATGTTACCTGGTGTTTTAGCTAATTTAAAATCGGTTTTTATAATTGTTTTTTCACCGACTTACAAAAAGAAGGAATTTTATGTCTGCATATATTTGTTTTTTGTATTACCAATTTCTCTATTCTAATTTGTTAATTTTTAAGGAGTTAGAAAGAATACATTTTCATGGGTAAAATAATTAGTTTTATGTGAATTTTAAATATAAAATCCGACTGCATATGAAACCTAACTAAAAAGATGAAAACAAGTTCACAAAGGAATATAGTATTATGCAGTCGGATACATACACGTTTCATCCTTGTCGCGAGACTCGTATGTACATCTATCTATCCATACTAATCGTTAAAACGTTAGTCTGTGATATATTTTATACAAAAATCAATAAAAATCTAATTAACGCCATCTATTGACATTTAAATGAACTACTTTAAGCTCATTACACCAAATTTTATACTTGAAGCAAAAAAGCGTAAGGCTAAGTTTGTATCTCGCGTAATAGAAGCCGCATCCACCGCTAGTGTCAGTGCGGTGATATTTATAACGGTATCACGCGATCGCTATTAAACTTTCAAAACCAAACGCTGGATTCATTAAGGGAAGCGTGGTTTTAGAAACCAATTTGTAAGTATGTATTATATTGTCTGAAGCTTCCATAATTACTTGATTCGTTTTATTTTACTGTAGCTTAAATTGCCGATTTCAATTTTAATGGTACTCGAGTAGTTATTTTTACTTCAGCTATTTCATAACAGCTAAGACAGATAACGTTTAAAATCGCAAAATCACAGATTATTAAAGAAATTCCAAGTTAAATTACTGAAATAGTATAAAAAATATTGTTCATGGGTGTTGAGAGTTTAAACTTTTAAAAAACCCTTTGAAATTAAGTTACGTAAAAGGCATAACTCGATTATTTTACAAAACATCTAACATGGAAGTGGGTTACTTGACATTTAGTAGAGGTACTTTTGAGATTCAAGCGTAATGCCTGTTTTATGAACTAAATAAGTCAAGTGTACAACAAAACAACGAGATGGAAGTAGCTCTCGCATACATTACGTAGCAGTGTAATGCTAGTAAAAATTTTACTTGTTTTATAGTGTAAATTGATTTTTTTTATATATTAAACCTTTTATTTATTTGTAAAATAAATTCAACGACCGCCGAGCCACCGGTGGCTCGGTTCCAATTATTCTTAGAAATTATCTTGGAGAAATTAATTCACAAAATATTGAGGCGGTGGTAGCTCAGTAGTAATGCGTTTCCAATACTTTTTTTACTAAAAAAAACATCGTGAAGAAACCAGCGTGTCTGAGAGAACCTAGCAAGTTTATACACTAAACCTTGATAGCTATCATCATACCAAATTTCATCAAAATCTATCCAGTGGTTGTCTCTTGATGCGTTCCTAGACAGATAGACATGTCTGTTTGTCTTACAGAATCAGACAGACAAACAAAAATTCTAACAACTAGATTCGGTCTCTGTATGA
This sequence comes from Brenthis daphne, assembly GCA_947093115.1. Taxonomy (NCBI): domain Eukaryota; kingdom Metazoa; phylum Arthropoda; class Insecta; order Lepidoptera; family Nymphalidae; genus Brenthis; species Brenthis daphne. The sequence continues at coordinate 19,139,784 of OX352481.1, forward strand.
ATAATAATTACTATTTCAATAAGATTTCCCAAAAAATATTTAATGTACAAATTCGACTCAGAATTTTATTATATGTATACATATTATCTATCAGCTGTCTTTAAATTATATTTATTAAAAGTGCTCGTAAATTCTAATCGAATAACGATTAACTTATTAACTACATACCACACTTTTACAGAACAAATATTTTGAATATGTCAGAATTCACAAGTCTTTAACAGTCAATCGATATTAAACGAACACAATAAAAATTTGCCTCTTCAGTCCGTACTGGAAAGCGACAAAAACCTTTTAACAGGCAATAGTGAGTGAAAACCTACCTTAAAAAAATAAAATCGCACAATGCATAGCCACGCCAATTTTAAGCACCATAGTCGGTTGTCATCGCTGATTGCTTTTTCAATTAAATTTTTGACATCCACCGCCTCCAACAATGTAAAATGTAATGCCAAAAGACGTAACGTGCATGAAAAAATAAACACGATGTGTCTGTTTTTTTTTTGTGTAAATTGTTATTGTATTTATTTACAATAAAGGAAATTACAAATATAAATAATACATTTTCGAAAAAGATAGCCTTCTTTTATATAGATAGGTAAAATTCATCTAATATATAAAATATATCTTGTGTCATGGTGTTTGTGGTCGCACTCCATCGAAACGGCTCGACTGATTTTAATGATTTTTTCAACCGACTTCAAAAAGGAGGAGGTTCTCAATTCGACTGTATGTTTTTTTTTTTTTTTTTTATGTTTGTTACCTCAGAACTCCGTCATTTATTAACCGATTTGGACAATTTTTGTTTTGTTTGAAAGGGTATACTTCCAGATTGGTCCCATTTAAATTTCAAAAAAAAAATACCACCCCTAAGGGTGGAAAAATAGCTAATGATGGATTTAACCTACTTCTAATTGTCATATTGACTTGAAACTTTGCAAGTGTTTCTATTTCCGTTGATAGTACAGTGGTTCGTTATTGTTGACCTGATCTCATGGTAAGGCCTGAAGGTGGATAGGTGGAACTCTTCAACGGCTAATAGTAGATACTTTGAGTTTGGGCTTATTTTATTTGATTCGACAAGCCTAACACGTTAGAATTCTTACTTTGCTACTATTGTCTACACTAAAAAGAGAAAAATAAAAACTTTTTAACAAAAAAATAAAAACCGACTTCAAACAAAAGCACTAAAAAGTAAAAAATAACTGATTGGTAGTTTTCATTTACTATACATACCTAATCAAATATTTTCGAAGTCGGTGTGCTTTGGCTAAGTAATTAAAGCCTATCTATTAAATACATACCTAATCAAATATTTTCGAAATCGGTGCCAGCCCATACAAAGCAAAGCACACCGACTTCGAAAATATTTGATTAGGTATGTATAGTAAATGAAAACTACCAATCAGTTATTTTTTACTTTTTAGTGCTTTTGTTTGAAGTCGGTTTTTATTTTTTTGTTAAAAAGTTTTTATCAGACTTTAGATTTTTATTTTTCTAACAGAATGTCTGTTAAATTTAGTTAATTAATTAAAAATGCCTTAATTAGGTGCTAAATTTTATTTTAATTAATTGAACCCATTTTATCTTGACTGTCCTGTTGGTAAGGGCGACTTTATATAGCTAAGTAGTATATAGGTGTAGGTATATAGTGGAAGTCGACACCATAAAATACCTACAAGTGGTAATAGAGCTACTTCTACTAATAAGGAATATGCGTGTGATTTAAAAATAGGGGTGAAATATTTTTTTAATAATCTTTATTGCTTTTGAATTAAGCCTACATCAATATTTTTAATGTAATTTCTTTTTGATTAAGAAAGTAATTATTAAAAAGTGTAAAAACAGGTGGGAAATTTTAAAGTAGTTGAAAGGCAACGCCATTGGTCAGACGGAATATGACGTCAGAGTATATCATAAACAGAGCGATTAGCGATTTTCAACCGACTTCAAAAAGGAGGAGGTTCTCAATTCGACTGTATTTTTTTTTTTTGTTTATTACCTCAGAACTTCGTCATTTATTAACCGATTTGGACAATTTTTGTTTTGTTTGAAAGGGTATACTTCCAGATTGGTCCCATTTAAATTTCAAAAAAAAATTCCACCCCTAAGGGTGGAAAAATAGCTAATAATGGATTTAACCTACTTCTAATTGTCATATTGACTTGAAACTTTGCAAGTGTTTCTATTTCCGTTGATAGTACAGTGGTTCGGTATTGTTGACCTGATCTGATGGTAAGGCCAGAAGGTGGATAGGTGGAACTCTTCAACGGCTAATAGTAGATACTTTGAGTTTGGGCTTATTTTGTTTGGTTTGACAAGTCTAACACTTCAGAATTCTTACTTTGCTACTACTGTCTACACTAAAAAGGGAAAAATAAAATTTTTTAACAAAAAAATAAAAACCGACTTCAAACAAAAGCACTAAAAAGTAAAAAATAACTGATTGGTAGTTTTCATTTACTATACATACCTAATCAAATATTTTCGAAGTCGGTGTGCTTTGGCTAAGTAATTAAAGCCTACCTATTAAATACATACCTAATCAAATATTTTCGAAATCGGTGCCAGCCCATACAAAGCAAAGCACACAGACTTCGAAAATATTTGATTAGGTATGTATAGTAAATGAAAACTACCAATCAGTTATTTTTCACTTTTTAGTGCTTTTGTTTGAAGTCGGTTTTTATTTTTTTGTTAAAAAATTTTATTAGTATATTTAGTAGGTATGAGAATAGTTCGAAAAATATTTTTCATTCTCCTACTCCCACCACCCATTTTTTTAATCGCGATTTTAGTAGTTTTTATTAACATTATTATATAAATACATAGTGTCGCTGTAGAACATAAAGCCAAAGTTTTTTTTTTGTAGAATGAACGCGGGCGTTTCTGCTAATATACGTAATATGTTATGATTACGGTAGTATTTTGACCACTACGATTAGAAAAACTAGCGATTCTAAATTTTTCTGTATCATATTTTAAGTGCAATAAAGAATATAATAGCTTGTAAAATTCAAACAGGGTATACACCAATAAGAGTTTTACAGATAACAGTCAACACAGTTTAAACTCACGTAAATTGACGATAAATGAGCTTTGTAAGCGACCAATCAAAGAAAGGTCAGCTTTCAACGAGATGGAACTGTAATGAAATTATCATGACTCTTTATTTAATAGATATATTGTTCTCTACTCTACGTGTATGTACATATGTTTAAATTTATGGTAACTTTACTGCTTTAATTAATATTTTATTTTAATTATATAATTATGTTATTAAATATTGTGTGTTTCCCAAATAAAATACAATAAGGAAAATAATTTAAAATAATAAAAAAAAAACACACACACATAATAAACATATTTTCTAACGTAATTCTAGCCTCATTATCATCTATCAGGCGACGCTGGCTGCGTACTTTGTTCAGACGAGTTTGATTAATGGAAACCCCGCAAATAATGACAGCACAACACACCTTCAGGACTTTCAATAGGTCATTATGTACTTCAGTTTTATCATTTTTCAATATCATGTTTATTATGTACGACCATATTCATTAAGTTATAAAACAGTTATTTCTTTAAAGGGAAAAAATGAGACTACTATTACCATCTATATATACATAAAATAAAATTCTGAGTCAAAAAGTCAGTCTGTACATTAAATATTTTTTGGAAAATCTTATTGAAATATTCATTGTTATCGATACAGAGGCCGAATCTAAAGTTTTTAAAGATTTTGTCTGTCTGGGAACGCATCACGAGAAAACCACAGGATGGATTTTGATGAATAGCTTTTTACTGCTGGAAAATATCTCATCTCTGAGAAATCCATGCTAGACGTGATAGAACATATTATGTGAAACTTTATACTTGTGTATGTATATGTTTGTTACTTTTTCCCGCTGAAACGACTAGACGGATTTGGATAAAATTTAGTATAGATTGGTAGGCAAATAGGGGTGCGCTTGTGAAGCGAAAGTATGTAAGTTGCTGCCGATAGCGATACATTTGAAACATCCCTCGTGTTTATAATCATTTAATACCTAAATAATGTCATAATTTATGACAGCCATGGTGTGACTCTTATTCACAAAATAGTATTTCCCATATAGGCATTGTGATTTTTGCACAACCTATCTATAAATAACCCATAAAAGTAAATCTTTTATGGGTTATTTATAGATAGGTGGTGCTTTTAGCCACTAGACTATATGGGCTATAGGGGCTACATATAGGGGCTATATTTAATTACTATAAGTGTGGACTATATATAGGTACTATACGTAAGGAGTTTAATACTACTAGTAGAACAATAAACAAAGAAACTCTATGGAGTTATTGACAGATACAGACGATTACTTCATGTATATTTAATTTTCGTTCAAGGTTCGAGCTCTACAATTAATTTAAAACCAATACTGACTTACAGAAAATACGATTAATATTTACCCAACAATTGACATTTATCTATTTATTTACGCCCAAATATTTTGAAATAGCAGCGTTTGCTCTGTATAATTAATGTTTAACGTCGAGTAGGTATAAGGATGATAATTTTGTGTTTCTATTTATCTGTCCAATCGTATTTCTTGAGAAATAATTAAATAAATCTGATAGTTACTGAGAGCATACAAACAATAATAAAAATATTGTGAGACAAAATACTTATTTTATTGCAAAATCAATTACTTAAAATTAATTTCATCGCAAAATATTCAAATCCTCAAACCTTAAGTGTAAAGAAAAATATAAACAACGTGTTTACCGGAGAAATAATTTTTCAAAGCAAAACAAACGGAAGGGCGACCGTAAACGCGACCATCGAAGTGGGGAAAGCTGCGTCGAAGTTTGCGACACCACTTGACAAATGATCTCCACTCTGACATGTGACAAAGGCCGGTGATGCATAATTCCATCCTTATGTTTTACGTTTGACTCCCAATTGAATTCTTTAATCAGCTTAAAATAATTGATATAGAATTTGAATAATATGAAATTTATATGTAAATCGTCTATTAAACCTTTCAATTCAACTCGTATCATTGTATCAAATGTATTAATTATGTATCAAATGGATATTATATTAACAACTAGCAGAAGCCTCGGCTCCGCTCGTGCTAAAGCTACAAAAATAAGTCTAAAACGGTAGGTTTCATACAAACTTTCATCCGATATTTTACCTTCTTATGGGATGAATTTCGAAAAATGCTAAAACACGTATTTAATTAATTGTATTGAAGAGCATTAATACCAAGTTTCAAGTAATTCTGATCACATATTTTTTGGATAGTATTATAACGTGTTTTCCCGTGGAAAAGAGATAATCTCCCGCGGTAAAAAGTAGCTTATGTTACTCCCCAGGCCTTCAACTATATCCACACAAAAATTACGCTAATCCGCCAAACCGTTTCGCCATGAAAGAAAGAAATGCAAACAAACAAACAAACAAACACATTTTCACATTTATAATATTAGTATGGATATACTGCTGTAGTGTTGTAGAGCACGTCTGACCAACTCATGCATTTATATTGTGCCGAATGTTTTGTTTAAATGGATTATAGAGAAGTATGATTCTGTCCAGTAAATGAATAGGGTGCTGTTTATTTCCACGACTCATTATGAAGTTCATATTAATGGAAAGAGAACGGAAAAATAAAATTGAAGATATCTATAGAATACACTCTAATATTTTAATGGAAAGCTAGCTTCAATGTAATAATTATTTATTAAATATTATATTTTAAAATGATTAACTGATTATAAGTGTCAAAATAATAACCACTATTATAATATCTATACTGGATAATTTAAGAGAAGAAGAAATTTTACTCGATTCTTCGGTATTCGAACATTAACATTTTTCTTCGAATTTGAAATTCGAGTAAAAGGACCAATTACTATATACTCGGTTATATAATAAATATTTTATCTACAATATCCCATACATATGTAGCAGAAATTAGATATTTATAAAATAATATGTTTTGCGACTCGAGTTATGTATTATGAAACTATGATTTTGATATTGCATTCAATGTATTTCGAGAATTCATTTTGTATAGAGTATTCAATATTATATTATGAAACTCATCAAAATAATTATCTGTTCATAAAATTTAATTATTTTTTTATATTTACATATATTGTGAAAAATAAAATGTAAAAGACACTGCCTTTGTCTTAGTAGCGACTTGCCCTGGCTTCGCTCGAGTTTGTTTGTAGTAAGAACTTTTGTATCTCTACAGAAAGCTCACCTTTTTGGGGTTTATAACTAACAGTAGCCTATATGTTACTCCAAATTATAATTTATTTATATACTAAACTCCATCAAAATCCATCCAGGTGTTTCAGGTAAAAGGAGTAAACAGTAGAAAATTACTTTGTTACGTAACCCATAAATCTAGCATTTATAATAGAGAATATGCCACTTAAAATGTCATTAAAACTCGACAAGCCTTAAAAATAAACACCATTTTGTCAAAAAATTAAATACCTTTGTTATATTAAGGTTTATTATAACCAACATACATCTCTATTAATTTCCTCTAAAATTACATAGAAAATTATCATATACAAGAATATTTACAAAAAAAAATCTTGATTAATTCGCCATGTTTTACCAAACGTTTTAATCATGCGGAGACCTTTGAATTATTTTTCTTATTTAAAAAACAGAACAAAAAGTCTCATCCAGGACTTAAGCCATTGTCTTGACATGATGTAAAAAGGCCCAAAATTAAGGCGGTCGTAGAGGCCTGAGGCAAGAAGAAAATATTTCAGCATCTGACCGGATTTCTGACAGGGTCGCTTACAAAGGACTGCGTTTTTATTATTTACTGTTAAGAAAAAGAACCTTAATCATAACGGCTGTATAATATGTACTCATGCTTAAGCGATTTAATGGCTTTTGATTTTGTTTTGTTCTATTTAAATCGAAAATGTGTATTTATAATTGTATATTTATATATACATGTAATATATATATATATATATATATATATATATATATATATATATATATATATATTATTATTAAAATTTATAATTTTGTATTTTTTTAAATCTATAAATGGGACAGTTTCTGTTTCACCGACAGTTAGGGATCACCTTTTTACTTTAAAAAAAGATAACAAGTTAATATTAGTCCCGCTGAGTTTCTTTCGCCAGTTCTTCTCAGGTCTGAGGCTTTTTCTTTCCGAACTGGTAGTAGACTCATGACGTTCAGTAAAAAATTGTAATAGTTTAATGCTGAATAAAATATATTGAATTTGAATTTTGAATTTGACCTAAATATTAAAATGCCACCTAAATATAGGTACTAGAAATACGGACTCTGATGATGGTAAAAGTAGGTAGGTGGTAACTTATGGGATGTTGGTGAAATCGGGCAAAGTAAAAATTATCATTATCATATCTTGTAAAGCTTTTATTTCACGTATTTATCATTATTATCCGTAGTAATGAAGCTATCAATTCTTCTATCTTTATGGATTCAAAATTATAAAGAGATTTAATTTACAAAAAATGTATTTTTATATATTTTTATTTATATTGATCAATATCAAACACAAAATCTTTTCGATTTACAGTAAGGAATTAATGATATTAAGAAATGGGTACAAATACCCATCAAGTTTAAAAATTACAATACAACTACGAAGTTCTAAATCTGAATCTAAGAGCGAAAGGTTTTGTTTTTTGAGAAAGAGAAAGCAAATTCAGTTCTACAAGCTATATACTTATACAATAGATATGTATACCTGTTTGAAATATTACAGATACAAATTATAATTTACTAGCGATTTACCCTCGCTTCATTCGGGCTTATTCCTTGGTACGTCGTACCGGTTAGTATGGAAAAGATAGACTATACATACATATATTATATAGCTGCCTCGGTGGTGTAGTGGCTAGCATGTACGGCTGCACACCCGGAGGTTCTGGGTTCGAGTCCTGGGTCGGGCCAAGTTTAGTTATTGAGTCTTTCTATAATAGTAAGCGTCAGTAACAGCCCAGAGTTGGGTAGTTGGCGGTGTTTCACCCCCGAGCCTCGGAGAGCACGTAAAGCCGTCGGTCCTGCGCCTTAACTCTCACTGGTCGTGTCGAGCAGTCGTCCTACCGGAGTATGAGAGTGACAGGGATAGAGAGTGCACCTGTGTCTGCGCGTACACTTGTGCACTATAATATCTCCTGCGCAGTTGGCTAGTCTCAATGAGATTGGCCGCCTTGGCCGGAATCGGTCAGGAGAACATCATCATACATAATACATACATATACATACAAAATAAACAATTCCGAAATTTTCGATTTTTCGGTTGTTTTTATACACAAACCACCCCTTACTCACCCCCAACGAAACAAAAAAAAATATTCAAATCCAGCCGTTTTTGACTTTTAGCGAGACTAACGAACGGCTATTTATTTTTATATAAATAGAATTATAATTTATTAAATTATAAAATTATTACAATAATATACAAGAAACAAAACGTTAAAAGCTTAAGGCTCAGTAAATATTACTCAAGTACATTCGAACAACAATAAGCAACGAGCGAAAAAATAATCCCCTACAAAAAGATGAATACAAAAACTGTCCCAGAGATAATGTCTGCTTGGTCGATAAAGGCTTTCCAGAGCTTTAACCGAACTCGGACGCTGATAAGTTAATTTCCCTTTACGAGAACCAAGCTGTTCTTCCAGTTGAAATTAAAAGTAGGAGAAAAATTACACACGATAGCAAAACATTAAAGTCAAAGCATTGCCGACTCTACATTCTGTTCAAAAGAACTTTGAAAAAGCTCCCTCTTTCGTGTTTGCGTTCATTTATTCAAGGTTATACTCGTGTGTCTATATATTGAACGTACTTTTTTTAATTTTTCTAAAGTAGAACGTGTTGATTGCTGTTTAAATTAGTGGAACTAGTACTTAGAGGTCGGTTTTTATTTTATATAACTACTTAAAAAAGATATACGTATATGAGATATTTGTATTTGTTAGCTTGCCCAGTAAATCATATTACCTATCTAATTAAGGTACATAATATTATGTCACCAATTTCGGTTACGACACCAATCACTATACACACACACACACACACATATATATATATATATATATATATATATATATATATATATATATATATATATATATATATATATATATATATATATATATATATATTATGTCCGTTAAGTACATAGTGCTTCAACTAATTAAGCATTTTATCCACCTAATTGTTAAAAGGCTTGAAAATTAAATTCACTTTAAAATCTTCAAACAAAAACTCATAAAGCATTGAACAACGCTCTCGCGTATTAACTGAATTGCCATTGTTCGTGTAACAAGCGTCGTGTATTATTACAATTACGCTGCTGAGTCTCAACACTTACGTGATAAACCTCGTATTAACAATTGCGTATTATCTTCTATTAGGTAGTTTATAAATACACTAGTGACTTTGCTTGCTTTTCTCGCGTCCCTAGATGCGCAGATTTTGTGCACAATCTCATGGGGTTTTTTTTTGCGTAGAACCCTGATTCTTTTTCTGAAGTAAAAGTAGCATAGTACTTCTTATAACATCAGCTATCTGCCTGTAAAAGTTCCGACAAAATCGGTCCAGCCGATGCGGAGGTTAGCAACCAGAACAACAGAAACAAACAGACAGACAAAAATATAACAATTGTTTTTTGTATTATAAGTATACAAAAAACAATTGTTAAAATTACATTCATATGCATTTAGTAAAAAGCTGTTATTTTAACATTACAAAAAGACTATTATTTTGACATTACAAACATTTTAATTTTATTTATCTGTATAGATTAATGGTTCATAATCATTGCGAGTCCGATTGTCAAATAAGATAGGATTTCTGTAAATGAAATATATATGTCTCAAACTGCTTATAGATAAAAGTACGACATTTTAACTGCCGCAAAATATAAGATATCTTAATGTTTAATAGCATGAAACATCATAATAACCCCTTGATTACTCTTAAAAGGGAATACACGATAAGTTAATAAGCATATGAATTTAAGTTCTTAATGTCTGTTTATTTTAACCTTCTTTAAATCTTTTTTTTTTTTATATTGTCGATATCAAACCTTAGATGAGTCTTAAGAATCAACCATCAGAAAAAATAATTGGTTGAGTTTATACTTTATAGTCCTGCTGCCTACGCCGTAGACGTAGATTGCGTAGACGACATAGATGACGTAGGCAGAAAAGAAGACGCATAAAACATTAGTAATTGAATGGAAATGGTAAAATAAATTTATATTCCACAAAACATTACCATTTACCATAGAATATTTCGATATATAATATTTAAAATGTTTTTTGTTTATGTATGTACATAAAAATCATCACTGCATGTCGAATAATCAGTTAAAGGTAATGGAGGATATAAATAAATAAGAAATACAAAGAAGTGACATAAAGTGATAAGATAAATATTTATGGAAAATAAAATTCAATGAACAAAATTAAGCCAACTAAAATATTTAGCCAATTAAAATAGTGACGAGTTTTTTTATTAAAGCATCTATAATGCAAGTGAACTGCTTCAATTTCCGGTTCCTGCACTCTACCTCTATACAGTATTCTTCTGGGCTTAGTACATTTTTGTTCCTGTTATAAATATAAAATGAATTTTATGTTAAGATAATCATATAGAGTTCACTGTGTAATGTGTATATAATTATTTTAATAATAGGACCTCTGACATATGAAAAGTAACTCTCTATTATTAAATATTATCATACTTGTACATATATTGTGAAGTAAAGGCTTACTACAATATTGTAAACGATTATGAATATTTATGAAGGTGAATTTATGTATTTGATTGGTATGTTGCATTGAAATTTGGGTTCAGTTTCTATTTTTAGATAAGGTAGATTTGTATTGGACATAAATAAGGCCCTTCTGAATAATTTTGGCAACTACGGCCATTCTCAGTAAGACTAGCCAAAAGAGAGGGAGATCCACTTCTCTTTATTTTCAAATCAAACTTTTTTTGATATTCTAAATTTTGTTTTGCCTTTACATGTACTATTTTTTAAATGTCGTTATCACCTATAATGAAGGCATTACTCTATCTGTTTTATTTTCCATGTATGTTATAATGTGTTTAGTTTGTACTTTGTTGGTGGTCTAATAAATAAATAAAAATCCATTGGAATAAAAATTGAAAACAAATGGCATCCATATCGGAGAAATTAAAAGTGAAAATTTAAAGTATGTATACCTACTTTTAGTTAAGAAATGATTATATATCTATACATATAATAAAATTGTAAGTAAGCCGAATCTGTACATTAAATATTTTTTGGAAAATCTTATTGAAATAGACATTAGTATCGATATAGAGGATGAATCTATAGTTTTTAGAATTTTTGTCTGTCTGTCTGTCTGTGACCGCATCACAAAAAACCACTAGACACATTTTGATGATATTTGGTATCATCATACCAAATTATCTATCTGCTGGTTATCCGGGTCAACATATAAGATACTTTTTGGTGCGCCAAAATATCTCATTTCGGACCTAAGCGTTAAAACGTAACTACGACGAACCTGAGCGTAGCGAGGGTGAATCGCTAGTAATTTAAAAACGAAAGGTATGCTAATAATGCGGTCAATTAATCAAAATATGTAATTTTATCTGAGTAGATAAAGCTCAAATACGTTATATCAATATCACGTGCGATACTAGATAAATTATTTGAAAATACCGCTAGAGTGCTGTAGATTTGTTTTGATTTACAATTATTGGAGCAAAGCGCCACCTGACCATTTGTTGTCAGGTGTGTTATTGGCGGCTCTGTCCGTGATAGCGGCATAATTATACGCCAATCGACTTTATTGGAAAAGTGAATGAGGATGAGTATTTTGGTGTTATTTTATGTTATATCGTATTTTGTGTTGTACTTTTACAATATATGTTGGGACAATAAATATGTTGGGACATTAATACACAACACCACCTAGTTCCACGGGAAGCTACGAGGCTTGTGTTATGGATACCAGATAGCTGATACACTACACATATATATAACTTTAAACACATAAGTACATATTATAAATATAAACACCCATGACTGGAGTACAAACATTCGTGCTCATCACACAAATGAATGCCCCCAGCGGGACTGGAACCCGAGAACGCTGACACAGCAAGGAGGGTCACTACAACCCCCCCAACGTGCGTTCACCTTGTCGTGGTGGGGGGGCTCAGTAGTGCCCGGCAATCCAACCGGGCGCGAAGCTAAGAAACGCACAGGGAGGTTGCCCACTTCGGTGGGCGGTGGGAGGTGGCCCTCTTTGGGGGGCGGTGTACCATGCGGGTTGCTCCTGGTACTTCTCTGATAGCAGAGTGGACTGTGGAGCAACCCCATGGTTGTGGTGGTCTGCTTCGGCAGACCTGCCGTCGGGGCGTCGTAGTTGAATGCGCAAGCGATCCTGCGACGCCCCATTAAGACGGGGGAAGGTTTTGTTGGGTTTTAGTGGGTAGTACTGGCTGTATTACGCCGGTGAGTCCCACACGTCGTGCGTAAATGCATTTCCCAACGTTAAAAAAAAAAAAGGAGGGTGACTACAAACTGAGCCAACGTGTCGTGGAATTTAAAATAGATTTTTTTCTTTTTAATAAGGAATTCATATAATTTTACAATATATTCATAATTTTGTGTGAACTCATTCAAAATTGTACCATCGAATTTATAATATAGAACTTAAGATCTTACTTGACTAATTTTTAATGTAGCTCTAGATATAACCATTTGTGGCGTATTAAAAGATTAAATTAAAATAACCATGAAATACCTTGATCATGACCATGAAATCTTATTAAAGAGTAATTTATTATTTAATAACATGACATGATCAACATCGTTTCTTTTAACTACAATTAATAAATAATTATATACACGTACATTTATAATACTAATAAAGACTTCGTATACGAATAACAAAAGCTCCGTGATATACGATTTATAATTATTGGTAGCAGGCGGTACCTGAGCAATGAGTAGCGAGCATTCATTGGTGTAATTAGCGGCTACAATCACGCTACATGGCGATCGCCATTATTGAAATTTCGGCAACGGGTTATCTACGAAACGTGTTTCGCGTGATAAACGTGCCCAATGTAATTCTAATATGAGATAAATCTATTTCGTTGGCAATTTCATCTTATTGATAATTTCATGTCTTTTTAATGAATTTCCGATTTTATTAAAACCTTATTGCGTTGCTTGGACATATTCTATTCAACTTAAAAAATTGTTTTAACCATCAAAACTTATTTACAATAAACTATATTAATACCAAATTTCATCAAAATCTGTCCAGTAGTTTTCTCGTGATGCGTTGCCAGACAGACAGACAAACAGACAAAAATTCTAAAACATATTAATTCGGCTTCTGTATCGATCGACAGTAATCACTATTTCAATAAGATTTTCCAAAAAATATTTAATGTACAGATTCGAGTTAGTTAGAATTTTATTATATGAATAGATATAGATTTATAATATATTAATAGTACAGTGTAGTAGAGACGAGTATTTAGAGTATATGTAGAACTATGTTTTTTTTTGATTTAATAAACAGGATACAAGTTTATTTAAAACAAATATTTTGAATTAAATAAAGCTACGCAAAAATATAATTCTAACAGTAAAAAAGATTACAAATCGGTATTTTATTTCTATCAAACATATCGTTGTTAAAAATACATAGCTTAAATATTAAACAAAATTTTATAAACGTTTTAAAATAAAGCACTCTGGAGTTCATTGCTCTATCAGACCATTCATTTCATTCCTCTATTCTTTCATTCAACAGCTGACGTCGCCTAACGAGTCCAAATGATATATTAAAGTAGGTTTTTTCGGAGCTTTTCAAGCTATTTTCCTATTCAAACCGGCATGCTGAATGTTGTCAGTATAAATCAAACAATGGGATTGAGTGAGCTTCCAACCATTGTGTAATATGATTTTTGTATGCCAGCTTTTGTAGGGATTAAAGAAATCTATAAGATATGTACATATGTCTCGTAATATTTATTCAAAACTAACAATTTGGTCCCAGTTTCAAGTATAATTTAATTTTTTCTTAAGAAAACAAAAATGAAACTTTTTAAAGTTTTCTCTTGTTGTAGAAGAAATTTTTCTAGTTATTGAGATTAAATTTTTTTTATAATAATTAATATTTGTTCCCTTTGCTCATGACTTACATCTGAACAAAATATCTGAATATATTATTTACCATATTATTTATATATACAATGTGCAAGATTCGTGAAGGCTAACCAGCCAGTAAAAATTCAAACATGCACAAATATTCTATTTCAAAACATACGAAGGCTTAAAATGTATAATTCCACAAATCACCTAACCTAACCCTTCTCGTTAGTGACCGCATGCAATTATGATAACATTATGGTTTCACAAATAGCTCTACTACATTCGAAATCTATAAAAATCCGATTAAAAAACGTGTGTAAAAAATACGTCGCCCACTGCTGGGCACGGACCTCCAATCAATAAGAGGGGAATCAGGCCATAGTCCACCACGCTGGCCATAGGCGGGTTGGTGGACTTCATGTCTTTTGAAAACTTCGCCTCACGATGTTTTTCTTCACCGTAAGAAAAATGACAATCATGTTAAAATGATTCGCACGTGAAAATATCAGAGGTGTGAGACCCGAGATTTGAACTCGCTTCACTCGATTTCTCAAGCAAACGAATTACCACTAGGCTACCACTGCCTTAATTATAAGTTAATACGTAAGAAATTTGGGCAAGTCGATACAATTCAATGCAGGCTGAATTATTAGATTTACGAGTAAGTCTTCCAGAGTCTGATTTAACGAAATGCTCGACGTGTCACGGCTAACGAAAGGGGAAATTTCGCTTGAAGCGCCCGCGATTCGGAAAAAGGCAATACCTTTCACACTGTGTGTTGTGAGTAGGAAAATGCGCAGTTATCTTGCTGTATTGATCTCTTATGGGTGGAGTACTGTCTGTTTGATTAAACGATAAATCGTTATCTCGTGATACAATGGATCTACTGAGCATATTTAATTTCATGCTAATATTATCAGTGACTAAAAGCTTTTGCAAAGAGGTTGTAAGCCGAAGAGGCAATATAGTACAAAAATAACTTGGTTAATGTTACATATACTTTCTTAGAATTACGCGAATATTTCACATTTAAAAACATCTTATTTTAGGGATTTCTTCGTGAATTTAATTCAATTTTTGGTTCCCCATGTTTTAAATTCACTAAAATCAAGCTAATACCAATTAAGAAAAATTTAAATAAGTAAAGCCGGTCCTCATAAAATATAGTTTACTGTATGGAAGATACGTATCTCTATATCTAATACATATATGGGTAGTACATATTAATAAAAAATGTACTTAGAAATTGTTGCAAACTTTTAATAATATTTTATTCAAATTAGATTTGTTAGCTTGAATCTACCAATTTATTTCACTTTCTTATATGTCACACTTGACGAAGTAGATATTTTGCTAAAATCCCTTGTGATTGGTTTTAAATCACGCGATTTCTTTGCACGTTGTGTAGTGACAAGGAAAATTCTTTTATTAAGCTTTGTTCAGGATAAATATATTACTATAAACAACCTAGAAGGCAGTGTTGGCCCAGTGGTAACGTGCTCGCTTGGGAAACCGAGTAAAGCGGGTTCAAATCCCGGGTCTCGCACCTCTGATATTTTCATGTTAATAATTTCCAACATGATTCCACTCATCTTACGATGAAGTAAAACATCGTGAGGAAACCTGCATTTCTGAGAGAACCTAGCAAGTTTTCGAAAGACATGTGCACTCCGCCAACCCGCACTCGGCCAGTGTGGTGGACTATGACCTGATCCCCTTCGTATTTAAGGGTGGTCAGTACCCAGCAGTGGGACGTTACAAAGAGCTAAACACAACACATACAAAAAACCAAGTTTACTGTACGTAGAAGCATATAGTTAACCGATGCCGCATTTAAGCCGTAGGTCACGGTTTCGATCGTTATAAAACATGTAGGTATGTTTATTTGCCCTATTTCTTACTGATAATTATAGTTAATTCCCTACAATTATCTACGCTTGCGATAGAGAAATGTAAGTGAGCTACTACACGCGCTTTTGAAAGACAGAATGAAATTATTATGTTTTATAAACAATCTGGTACCACAAACAGTACCTATCATGAAATAAGCTAAGAAACAAATATAGTTTGTGACAGTGTTTTAAAATTGTTTTTATTAAATGTATTTGGAAATTTTATATCATATTTTAAATATTACTGCTAATATTTAATTTCACTCGTAGGTACCATTAAATCTATAGGAATAAAAAATTGAAATCTTCGTGTTAATCCAATAACTTTGTTAGAGTTTAATTTTTTGTAATAACTCTTATTAAAATACTATTAGAAATAAGTACTTTTCCTCAAATTTATTCATTGCTAGATTATATAAAACGTTTAATATATATATTTTTTCATTACCTACTTAACTTTTTTTTCAAGGCTCTGCTGGAGCAGTAAAAATGTATATCGATGTGAATTAAGTAAATGTAAAGCTTTTTTTTTTAAATTAGGTGTATATTTGACATTTAAAATAAAATTATCATTTTCGGGATTTTCACGGATTTATTTTAATTTTTGGTGTCCGATGTTTCGAATGCTTTACAGCAATTATTATGGTCACGAAAGAGACTGTATCTGCCGGAACCAATACAACCTTTTAACCAATTGAACCTTTACAATGTGCATAAAACACATGTTGTCTATTATAATAAAATCTATCCTATCCTATCGATATATTAATTTAGCTTAAATAGATTGAGCATTTGATTTAATACTTAGATTTAGCAATAAGTAGATATTATGTGACCTCGTCACAGGTCTCTCTCCGTAAGTGTCCGTAGGATCATAGTAATTAAAGAAACTATCCAATTAATAAATAAAGTATACTCGTAACCACGCACTTATAAAACAGCAAATATTTATTTATTTATTGTTACTGGGGAAACAAACAGCGTTTATAATAAACATATTCCTAAAAGTAAATAAAAACATGGTAAACACAACGTTTTATATCAAAATAATAATCTAATAATTTAAAATACATTTGTTATTAATTAATTCACAAGTAATACCATCAAAGTACAAGTTAATTTAAATTCCAGAATGGGTATCTCACAATTCACAGAAAGCTGACACTTAGATTTATTCACGCTTACGTAAGCTCAGCGCGAGTTACACGGTCTTCCCGATAAGGGCTGGATGAAAAGTTGGTGAAGGCTGCATGAAGGATGTAGTCTTTACAACGAAAATGGGGGTAGTTTATCAGCAGGGCTGTTTTATATACGCCGATTGGAACGTGCGTGTTCGAACGTATGAGTTATGCCAAGACTTCAACTAATGGGGCGGAAAATTTTTTGTCGCTCTACCATTAATCTTTGGTTTGATTTTCGTATAGAGCGTTTAGTGCTACGAGAGAATTAGAGTTTTTGAGGAAAAAAGCACAAAATTTAATTTATTCAATTTAAAACAAATATAAATTTAAATTTTATTTTTATTTGTTGTTACTTTTGATGTAATACAGCTGAATACAGCGCTTTTAGCCAATAAATAAAGGTTTTCAATATAACCAAAAAAAAAAACAAAAAATACGACCAAACTCGTTATTAGGAAAATTATATTTGCATTCTATAGTGTATTTATTAATAAATAGGTATATCTAATGTTAAAATAAACAACGCGGGTGGCACCATGAACAAATAGCACTATCATAAGAATGCAGATACGTATGACGTCAGGCAAATGTGTGTGAGGTACACATCAGGTACTGGCTCCCCTATAGAACATTTATGTTTATCATAAAACATATTTACCCCCCACCCTATGGTGCTAGTAGCTAGAACTACCACCCTCAAACATGAACGAAAAGCGAAGAATTTAATTTACATTTCTATCTAACTCTGGAAAATTTACCAACAAGTATTTCTGTTGAACTACGAGTACCTATATAACACGAATATAATAGCTAATTATAATTACGTCTGTGAAAAGCAGTGTTTTGTTACAGATTTACATATATTTCACGGGAAACACTCAATATATATGAATTACGCGACTATTATAAATGCGAAAGTTATGTGTGTATGTTTGTTATTCCTTAACTTTGAAACGGATGTATAGATTTGGATGAAATTTAGTGCATAAATACTATTTATGAACGTCGGGTAAAGCATTTACGCATACCACCTGCATTCACGCAGGAATATCCGGCGTGAAGATTATGTAGGATTTCCGGCTAGAAAAGCCAGTACTATCCACTAAAACTCAACAGAACCTTCCCCGTCTCAATAGAGTATAGCAGGATCGTTTAAGTACTTAAAGCACGAAGCGCCTACGGCAAGAATTAGGATACCACAATTTTCATGAAGTTGCTTTTAGGGTCACTCTATCAGAGAAGGACCAGAAGCAAGCCACATGTTACACCGCCTACAAAGTGAGGCACCGCCCAAATAGGTTTCTTCGAGTGTTATTACCTGGAGCCAGGCTAGTGTTAGTACAAAAATATGCCAATAGATTGCGTTACCTGTATATAATATTATAGACACAAGAGACCGTAGGAACACAGCAAAGGGAAGTTAAGATAAATCGCTAGTAAAGTAATGCATTATGTCACTTTTCACCGAGAGATAATTTTTATATAAAAATTAGATATTACATATATTCCAGAAAATGACAGCCTAAAAAATTTTTAAACAAACCAACAAACACTATCAAACTTAAATAAAAGCTTATGATAAGAAGATAATTTTTAAATTACCGTTACTTAAAAGCGAGGTTAAAAATAGAAGTGATTATATTACATAAAAACTTTTTAACAAAAAAATAAAAACCGACTTCAAACAAAAGCACTAAAAAGTAAAAAATAACTGATTGGTAGTTTTCATTTACTATACATACCTAATCAAATATTTTCGAAGTCGGTGTGCTTTACTTTGTATGGGCTGGCACCGATTTCGAAAATATTTGATTAGGTATGTATTTAATAGGTAGGCTTTAATTACTTAGCCAAAGCACACCGACTTCGAAAATATTTGATTAGGTATGTATAGTAAATGAAAACTACCAATCAGTTATTTTTTACTTTTTAGTGCTTTTGTTTGAAGTCGGTTTTTATTTTTTTGTTAAAAAGTTTTTATTTTTCCCTTTTTAGTGTAGACAGTAGTAGAAAAGTAAGGATTCTAACGTGTTAGGCTTGTCAAATCAAACAAAATCAGCCCAAACTCAAAGTATCTACTATTAGCCGTTGAAGAGTTCCACCTATCCACCTTTTGGCCTTGCCATCAGATCAGGTCAACAACACCGAACCACTGTACTATCAACGGAAATAGAAATACTTGCAAAGTTTCAAGTCAATATGACAATTAGAAGTAGGTTAAATTCATCATTAGTTGCTTTTCCACCCTTAGGGGTGGTATTTTTTTTTGAAATTTAAATGGGACCAATCTGGAAGTATACCCTTTCAAACGACACAAAAATGGTCCAAATCGGTTAATAAATGACGGAGTTCTGAGGTAACAAACATAAAAAAAAAAAAAAAAAAAAAAAAAAAAAAAACATACAGTCGAATTGAGAACCTCCTCCTTTTTGAAGTCGGTTGAAAATAATAAAGTATCAGCACTGATCAGCTGGTTGGCATAAATAACGTCCATAAGAGTATCATTATAATTACACTTCACACTCTCAAGAGCACGCATCATATCATGCATAATGCAACACTCCTTGCATATCTTGCATATATATATATAATCTGAATCTCGGAAACGGCTCCAACGATTTTCATGAAATTTAGTATATAGGGGGTTTCAGGGGCGAAAAATTGATTTAGATTAGTTTTATGTCTGAGAAAACGCCTGTTCTCGAGTTTTCATATGGTTTTCTTTCGCATTATTCCACACAAAATGTGGTCAGTAATTTCGCACATTTTTGCATAAACATCGGCCAAGGCGCAAGATCGACAATGACTGGTTCGAATCTCGGTCGGATACAAAGTTTTTACTTTTGTTTTCTTTGTTATTTTTATATTTATTCAAGTATTTACCTTTTAAAAAAAAATGTATTGCAACCCTAAAACTCCGAGCGAAGCTCGGTAGCCCAGGTACTAAGAAATAATATGAACATAACTTCGCATAACCGATAATAATTTGCATACTTTCTAAACAATAGGAAAATTAAGAAATGCTTTTAAGTGAGTGGTTTTACATGGCCTTTTTACGAGCAGGGAAATGTATTTCACCCCTTTGCACTATTCTTTGCTACGTAATGATTTTTTTACTGTTGTTTTCATTTAACTGTTCACTAGTGAAGCGCTCTTGACTTGCTTACACATATCCCAAGATAAAATGTCCCAATTTTTTTAACATTGGGAAATGCATATACTCATACCACCTGCATACATACAGGTGGTTATGTGGAACTTACCGGCTAGAAAAGCCAATACTACCCTCTAAAACCCAACGGAATCTTACCAGTCTTACTGTGGCATCGTAGGATCGTTACGTACTCAACCAAGAACCCCAAGATGCCAGGTCTGCCGAAGCAGACCACAACAACCAAAGAAAGGGATGCGCCCACGCTTACATTTTTTAATAGAAAAAATAATTTTACGTATAAATAATTTTACGAATAAAATAAGCTTTCACCCCATGGTACGATTAATTATCTACATATGTACATGTAATTAAACTGTAGAGGTCGAATATTTGTACATAGAAAAAAAATGCTAAAACCGAGTCAGGGGGATGTAAGAAGAGAAATAGAACAAATCCAGATTTTTTCAATTTTTAGTTTCTCTGTCTGTTGGTTTGTCTGTTTGTATGGGCTAATCTACGAAACTTTTAAACTGATTTAAATGAAATTTTGCATGGTGGTAACTTATATCTCTGGTCAACATTTTAACCACTTTTCATCCTGAAAAATCAAAGAATTCCCGTGGGATAGTTAAAAAACCATAGTAACTTATACAGCTTAGTACACAACAACTTATGCACCGAATTTAGTAAAATTTGGCATGCTAATACCTTATATTACCAGTTAAACAACAGATTACTTTTTATTCCGGAGAAATGAACGATTCCCGTGGGATAGATCTGTTTGTGCTTTTCTAGAGACGAACCCGAGCGAAGCGCGGGTGACTCGCTAGTATAAAATACATTACCGTAACTAAAGCGACGACAATGAAATTATATTATAATTTTCATATTAAATATCGCAAAAGCAACACAAGTCTTTATAACATAATACACTTTGTCCCTTCTATACGCTTACATCGTACGAACTCTAACGTACATGACAATATTATTAAAATTATCATGTAGTAAGCCTAAGCTTTCCTATACATTGAAAGCTTATTAAATATTAAATACACACTTTTCTACACTAAAGGATACAATTTACATGTCATCCGCACTTTACGTACAAACGTACAATGAAAACAATCTATACAAATATGTATTAGATATAAATTTTATAAGTAATTTTGAATGAATATTAGAATACCAATTTTATCTAAAATGCAGTGTGAAAAGTTCCTAAAAAAGCCTCTATTTGAGTAAACTTTATGAGTGCTAATTATACAAATTCATAATATTATAAGTGCTAAAGTTACTTTTTCTGCTGACTTGCTAGCTTTATGCAATGAAAATATTGAAAAAAGTGATAAAAATTCACATACTTTTTATCTTAAGAAAAGATATTTGGATTTTTGTTGAGTGTCTCAACACTACTTACAAAGAAAATTGACAAGTTCTCCCCGCTATATGCTAATATTAGTTATACGCTATCTTATATCATGCTAGTTATGGCAGCTAAGTCTTAAGAGTCGAGACTTATAGAAACGACAACTAAATAGGTATGGATCTTATTAAAAATTAACATATCTTGAAAATGTCATGGGAACCAAAAGATTTCCTTTAATAAAAGCCTCTTCCACCCACATACTATGGAAGAAATCTACAGCTAGTTACTTTGCTACGGGAAGGAAGAACAGACACTTCACATAAATACTATCAGGACTCTTTTTTTTTGTATATAAGTAACTTGACCCGGTTTCGTTCGGGTGCGTCGGTAGATACAATTTAAATAGATATGAATAGTTATTGCGAGTGTACCTTAGGGGAAAGACTTACGTTATTGCAGATTTCTCTGTAGGCCTTATTAAGAACTACAATTCTTCTAGTACATTGTTTTGATGTATATATCTCTAAGTCTTAGCCAGCGCTGGATAAACAAATGTCTAAAAACGACTCGATAGAATCAGTTACTGTTTTTCCTATAGAAATGAAAGATTTTCCTGTAGTAAAAAGTATTCTAAATGTTAACCCGAGTAATAAGTAATCACTACACAAAATTTAGTTAAAATCTCTCGCTCGGGTTCGTCCCTACTTACGTTTCAACGTTTTATATAGATTTCTCAAAAATAAAATACTTTCCCGCAGTAAAAAGTATCCTGTATGTTCACCCGGATAATCATACCAAATTTCATTAAAATCTGTACAGTAGTATCGTAGTCGTGATGCGGTAACAGACAGACAAAAATTTTAAAAACTATAGATTCGGTCTCTGTATCAATCAATAATAATGAATATTTCAATAAGATTTTCCAAAAAATAATTAATGTACAGATTCGGCCTAGTTAGAATTTTATAATATGTATAGATGAAGTTTTAGGATAAATAAACGACTATAATGATTTCAAACCGCATGTCAGAACCGACGCGCTCATTAGTGTATGTATATACTAACGTACATACGTAAAATGTTTGAGTATCAGTCGAGTGAGATTTAGTCGTAAACTAAACTACTGTATCCATTGTTGGAATGGTCGCGAGGTCCGTACAATTTTGCGGTCCATTTGCGGTCAGACCGGTATTCTACCGGTGCGGCGGTCAGAAATGGTAGAGTTGACCCACGTTTATTTCTGCTTCGCATATATTATGTTTTAGTTGTTATGTTACATGTGATTGGAAATGTAAAATGGGTTTAGATGATTTCAGTATTTGCATGCTTATTAATATGAGAGTTATTTTTATCTGTAAGTAATACAATATAATCTAAACATACATACATACATATAAAACAATTATGAGTCGAATCTGTAAATTTAATATTTTTGGAAAATCTTATTGAAATATTCATAATTATCGATACAGAGGCCGAATCTATAGTTTTTAGAATTTTTGTCTACTTGTAACGAGAAAACCACTGGACAGATTTTGATAAAATTTGGTATGATGCTAGCTGGTTTTCCGGGTCAACATATAAGATACTTTTTACGGCGAGAAAATATTTTATGTCTAAGAAATGTATACTAAACGTTAAAACGTAACTAGGGACGAACCGAAGCGGAGCGAGGGTGAGTCGCTAGTCAATTATATAAACATCCAGTGATTGAAATTCGTTCATTTAAATCATTTTTTATTGATGACACTAAAATTCTTCAATAGCTAGAAAATCGGTTGACAAACAGAGGAGAAAAATGTACTGCTGTCTATTTTGTCTTTGCCTATTTATGAAAGTTATTTTTATCTTTCAATAATATGATTATTTTTATAAATATTTATTTTAGTACAAGCTTTGCTTACTTAAAACCGTTATATACCCCGTACGTTAGACAATAAATATTTCTTCATATTTATTAAAGTATGTTAGACTCCTGTGTGATAGGTTGAAATTTTATGTGAAAGTTCTATTTGTAGAATTAAAAAAACCATCTTTATAACAATATTATGAATATTTAGCCCTTTTAACTTCTCACAGCTGGGCACGGGCCTACTCTAATGAGAGAAGGAGTAGGCTATAATCTACCATTCTGACTACACTATGGTGACTGAATTTCACATGTCTTACAAAAACTAGTTAGATTTTCTTAGACATGCAGATTTCCTTTCGTTTTTTCTTGTAAATAACTTATAGGCATAAGACTCGTTTTTTGAACCCGCTTAACTATATTTTGCAAGCAAATAACGAACACCAAACACCATTGCGCTACCACTACTCTAGCTTACCATGTCAATATCACACAAAAAAATCCTGCATCCATACTAATATGATAAATGTGAAGGTGTGTTTTGTTTGTTTGTTTGTCCTACTTTCACGTCGAAACGGAGTAACGGACTGGAGTGATTTTTTGTGTGGAGATAGTTGGAGGGCTGGATAGTGACATAGGCTACTTTTTACCGCGGGAGATTATCGAATTCTCACGGGATAACATGTTATAATACAACCAAAAAATATTTATGATCAGAATTACTTGAAACTTAGTTTAATTCTCTTCAATAAGATTAAATAAATACATGTTTTAGCATTTTTCGACATTCATCCCATAAGGAAGTAAAACGGGGATGAAAGTTTATATGAAACTATGTTTTTTAGAGATTTTTTGTAGTTTTAGCGCGAGCAAAGCTGCGGGTTCTGCTAGTTGTTAATAAACAAAGCTATTTACCTAGAAAGCACATTTTACATATAAAACAAATAAAATTTCCAGCCAACTTCTTTCAAAATATACGGGAAGCACTCCTTAAATTCAACAAGCGCATCTTATATCTCCTGTAACCATTAAGCTGGGACAAGCAGGACTAAAGTATGAGAGTCGGGAGCCACATAAAATTGCTAACGTAGTTTCTCGACCATTAAATGTCACGGATTGAGGCATAGCCTACGTGTCACGGTATATTCCACTAGCGTCGTGCCAAAAAACGCCGAACAACCAAGCCGGTTAGATATTCTCCAATACTGATTTAAATTTTAATCTCTTTAAACGATTTATGTTGCTATTTATGTATATAAAGGTTTTTAAGTTTAATACAAAATTTAACGATTTTATTTTTAATTTAGTTTGATTAATATTATATGTATATTATATAAATAATCAGTAGTAACTGTATAGAAATAAAAAATAAACTAGTAAAAATATTTAGATTACAACGTTTTCCTTATTCATTATACTTATCTGTTGTATAGCTCATGTTATTTTCTCTAAAAATATTTGTGACCTACATCAATTAAAGTACAGGTATTTATCAAAGTTTACAGCTCAAATGCGGTTTTTTATATATATTTTTAAACAAAAAAAAATCATTCCTAAGAGTAGAATACTTGCATTTGAATTGATTATAAAATTGTGCCTTTTTACTTAAAAGTATTATAAACTGCCTCGGTGGTGTAGTGGCTAGCATGTACGGCTGCACACTCGGAGGTCCTGGGTTCGAGTCCCGGGTCTGGCCAAGTTTAGTTATTGAGTCTTTCTGTATAAGTAAGCCTCAGTAACAGCCCAGAGTTGGGAAGTTGGCGGTGTTTCACCCCCGTGCCTCGGAGAGCACGTAAAGCCGTCGGTCCTGCGCCTTAACTCTCACTGGTCGTGTCGAGTAGCCGTCCCACCGGAATATGAGAGTAACAGGAATAGAGAGTGCACTTGTGTCTGCGCGTACACTTGTGCACTATAATATCTCCTGCGCAGTTGGCTAGTCTCAATGAGATTGGCCGCCGTGGCCGGAATCGGCTAGGAGAACATCATTATCATTATAAAATAAGTTATTATATAGAGGAGTAATTAAATATTATAAAGAGGAAAGATTTTTTTGTTTGTTTCTTTGTACCGAATAAGTTCCGAAACTATTGAACCGATTTAGATGAAATTTGGCAAGAAGAAAGTTTGGGACCCTGGGAAGGATATAGGAGTTTTTGTCCCGGAAATCATCCCTTAAGGGGTTGAAAATTGGGATGAAAGTTTGTATAGGGAAGCAACCTAGATTTATTATATTTACAGGCTACAAATATATAGATGTAGAACCCCATTAATACAAAATTATATCAAATTAAATTCACTTAGCCAATAATCCTAAGATAAATCCATTGAAAGTGGAAACCAGCCAATCCCGCATACTTGAAATATTTGATTATGCAAATTCTAGCACATGCTCTACATTAGAATAATATTATATAAGAGATTAGCTCATATTCTAACTAGTTTCTGCCTATGGTTTTGTACGTACATTATGAAAAATGGTTATTTCGACTCCTCATATTTATTGTACAGTTCGAAAATTTATTTATACATAAATATAAAACTAATTGTATAGGTGTTAATTTATCTAACTATTATTGTATTTGTACCATTGGTTTGATAGTGAACTTCTTTCAATTATTCACGATGTATTATATAACATACGGTAGGTGGCGCGCAAGTAGTACCCGGTAATTTTAGATTTATCAGTTTGTCTTAGATAAACAGACCCCTGCTAAGGTTACAACCAATAATGTTATAAACGTAGATACCTAAGTACAATACAATTTATATATACAATGTATATAATATATACACAATATGTGTACATCGTTTTTGTTTATATTATACATATTTATCTATGTATGTATCTAGCCTTATAATATCAATTAAAATCGTAATTCAAGTTAAAAAATTTCAAATTTGAAATTACTTATTCAATATTAGTATTTCAAAAATATACTTATTACTAGTTACTTGACAAAAACTAATCTATCCCACGGGAACCGGTCATTTTTTGGGGTGATATATCATATATAGCCAATAATAGCCTTCCTCAATAAACCAGCTATCAAAAGCAAAAAGAATTTTTCAAATCGGATTAATAGTTCCAGAGATTAGCACATTCAACCAAACAAACAAATAAACTCTGCCTCTTTATAATATTAGTATAGATTAATACTTACGTAACGTACATAATAGCTTACCATGGAACTAGATGGTGTTGTATGTCGCAATATATTTATTTATTTATTAACTAGCAGAACCCGCGGCTTCGCTCGCGCTAAAACTACAAAAAAAATCTCTAAAAAGGTAGTTTCATACAAACTTTCATCCTCTATTTTACCTTCTTGTAAGATGTATTTTGGAAAATGCTAAAACACGTGTTTATACTAAGTTTCAAGTAATTCTGATCAAAAACATTTTTTGGATTGTAGTATAAAGTATTTTCCCGTGGGAATTAGGTGATCTCCCGCGGTAAAGTAGCCTATGTCACTCTCCAGCCCTCCAACTATCCCCACATAAAAAATCACGCCAATGCGTCACTCCGTTTTGACGTGAAAGAAGGACAAACAAACAAACACACTTTCACATTTATGATATTAGTATGGGTTTATTTACATCATGCCTACACTGTGCCTTTAGCAAACAAATGTTCTTTAAGATTTATTTTAAATCTAGCAATACAAACTCTTTGAACGTTTAGTTAGATAGTTTCCAACTTCGCTAATGGCGTCTACTAAGAGGGTCATACGGATTTATTCCACCTTGATTTAGATAAGTAAGATAATTAAGATTAAAGCTCCCATCGTCTCCACTTTTTAACACTCCTGGACAGA
This sequence comes from Brenthis daphne, assembly GCA_947093115.1. Lineage (NCBI taxonomy): Eukaryota > Metazoa > Arthropoda > Insecta > Lepidoptera > Nymphalidae > Brenthis > Brenthis daphne. Next base: position 19,167,245 of record OX352481.1, read on the forward strand.
GTCTATTTGGTCAGAAATGTATATAAACGTTAATCGTATATTAACGTATGTTTGTTTATTTGATTGTTTGTTAGTTTGAACGCGCTAATCTCAGGAATTACTAATCCTATTTGAAAAATGCTTCTTGCATTAGATAGCCCGTTTATTGAGGAAGGCTATAGGCTGTATATCATCATGCTACTACCCAAGGGAGCGGAGCAGTAATATAATACAGACTGTCTATTCCTTACTAACTGTTAAAACGTACCTGAAGATGAACCTATGCGACGGGAGGGTGAGTCGCTAGTTTAACACAAAGTTTAAAAAGAGAATAAAATTGTTATAAGAATAATATAACATTACAATTGAATATTCCCATTATAACATATTATACGAGTAATCTAGTTTCTCTTGAAATATTAATGAATATTATAATACAAGTAATATTTTTGTTCAACTTGGTGGGCAACCAACTTGTGACATTTTCGCGGATTTCCTAAGTATCTCAGCGGTAAGAAGAAAAATGAATAATTTATTGGGATGCATTTTGCTTTTGCCTTGTCGTGTCGTTCAGTGTATCCTTGGGATTCTGAGGAATCTAGGAAAAATAAATTCTTATTTAAGTGGAAATGCTGTAATCCAAACAATACTGGTTTTTCCTATTTCCTTCTTAACTAGTTTGTTGCTTTAACCCAGATACTTCTGAAATTTAAGCTTAAGTGGATTTTATGTAAGCATTTGCTCTCTATTGAAATAATTTACTTTGCACCAAACTATGTGCTATTTAGTATTTCACTCATCAGGTCATAGCTTCAACTTCTTATTAAAAAAATATTTATTAATTTATTATGGACTCGGTGAGAGTTCTTATTAGCAATATGAACAAAAACAAATATAAATTTTCATATTTTTTACTTTTACAAATCGAGCTTTTATAGAAATTTGCACCCTCTAGCATCCTTCAGGTCCTTTGGGATTTTTCTCAAGGTAAACTTTAAAGCTTTTAGACTTATAAGCTTAAGTTGATTCAGTTAGTGTTAAATGTATTAAATAAATTAATACAGCTACAGTAAGAGTAAAAATAAAAAAAATTGGAATGCATTAAAGATATTAGCATAACATATTACACGGAAAAGCGTTTTAGTTATTCAGAAAAGAAGAATATTTTTTTAGAAAATACGATAATATAGATTTTGTAGCCTGAATATTATTATATATCATGAATCGAGTTTGTTTATTGGTTAGTGATATAGGTTTTATATCTCGTGAATATTTTAGGGGAAAAGTGACATAGGAATGATAGTACGAGTACGTTCAATATGCAAAAAATAAACTAAAATACATCTATCAATATAAAAAAGATATGGCCACGAGAGAGGCCATGATTGTTGTAAAGCATTCAAAACGTCGGAAAATAAAAATAAAGCGAAATAATCCGAAAAGATAGTTTTATTTTATTTAAAACTAGAAATTCAAAAACAAATCTATCCCACGGAAACCGTACACTTTTCCTATATAAGAAGCCTATGTCCTATTCCAGACTTATAATCTATCTCTGTGCCAAATTTGTTATCAATAACAAGTCAGCCGTTCTGGCGTGATTGAGTAACATCACCCAAACGTCTAGACTTTCACGTTTATAATATTAGTGAGATGTCAAATATTTGCGAAAAATGTGTCTTTTTTTCATACAATGACAAAATATTAAGAATAAATATATTATTCTACTACGTACTCTACATATATTTCAATACTTTATTTTAAATGTAACGTTAATCTAGTGTGAATCTTGGCTATGATATTTTAAAAATGACAGACAGTACTTAAGAAATGAATACACAATAAAAATGTGTAATTATTTCACATAAAAGCTCCTTAAATAATATACAATGGATGAGTAAGCTCTTTTACGTTTTAATTAAAATTCCTTTAATAATAAAGAAAACTCACCTCGGAGCATGAATATGGCTACGAGGCGCTAACCAAGAGACGTTTTAGACTGGAAATAGAGTACAGAAAAATATACGTTCTATGAAAATGTTTCTAAATATTAAAATAGAGCTAGACGTTAGTAATATTAAGAACTTAGTTAAATAAAATTCCATGTAAAATATGCTTTAAGCCAATGTTTAAAAACGAGTTCATCTAACGCAATGAATTATTTGAACCCAAACTCAAAGTATTGTATTTAGCACTTTTTAACGTCTCACTGCTAGACACGGGCCTTCTTTCAATGCGAGGGGATCAGGCCATAGTCCACCACGCTGGCCGATTGCGGGTTGGCGGACTTCACATGTCTTTCTAAAACAAATTCAAGTATCTGACTGTTATTCATTAAACGTTTCATTATGCACCATTTGGAAGTCCCATCAAATTAGCTCCAAGGTCATATTGTTGTATCACATCAAATTTAACATAAGCGATAGTTAATAAGTGCGTGAAGAGAAAAAAAAATCTTACTTAAAAATTCTTTTTAATACATATTAGGCATAAACACTTGAATTGGCCATATACTGTTAGTCTGTAGACTAGCCTATCTGTTTACTTTTCACTCAACTCTGACGAAACGTATCGTAAGGCATATGTTTAATTATTATTATTTATTACACACATGCCTAAGAACATCCCTGAAGTATTTAGCGTCCTTATTTATTTATGTACATAGAATTTTTATTTTTAATCATTACACTTATTTGTATCGTATATTCTTTCTCTATCGTCACGTTATAATTCATGTAGACCGACTATTCGTCCATATCTTTAATTTCCCGCTTCTACACATATAATAAAATTGAAACCGAGTCGAATCTGTACATTAAATATTTTTTGGAAAATCTTATTGAAATAGTCATTATTCTCGATACAGAATCTATAATTTTTAGAATTTTTGTTTATCTGTCTGTGTGTCTGGGAACGCATCGCGAATAAACCAATGAACAGATTTTGATGAAATTTGATATGACAATAGCTGGTGATCCGGGTCAACATATAGGATACTTTTTACTGCGGGAAAATATCTCATCTCTGAGAAATCCATAATAACCGTTAAAACGTGTCTAGGGACGAGTCCGAGCAGAGCGATGGTGAATCGCTGGTACCTATACTACCTTTCTAAATTTAAATGATTTGAACTCAATCGCGTCTTTCTTACAATAAGTAACACTGGCCGAATTCCAAACCATCACAGAAAAAACATAAACAAAATTATGTATTTGGCTACCGAATATTAAAATATTTGCTAACGTCGATTTAAGTACTTAGTCGTATCAATATAGTGCTATTAAGATACTTTGTATCAAAAATTCTCGACACGAGCTCACTTAGTGAAGCGTCAAATAACTTCACTACCGGCAACGTCGTATCTGATTTATAATTCCCCACCTTCCTGCAATCCTCTTTAATATGTATGTATTCCACGCGGCTGTGAGACAAAGTGCTAAGACAATTTAGAAACGAAACATAATTGTGAGAATCACCAGAATGAATTTGATTTTGAAACACAATGAAACGCTGTTGTAGTGCAGTGTTTATGCTCAAGTCCAATAAATAAAAAGATTGTTTAGTAAAAGATTCAATAGACGTTTTGAATTTTTTTTAATACTTTATTTGGTATTTACTTAACAAGATATTGTGCTTTTATTTATAATACTAGTAACTTAACTCTGATTTATTCAAGTAAGTACTTTTCATCTAAATCTGTTTGAAGTCATACCATCAAATGGCGTTCCAGTGTGATATTTGAAGTCGACGTTAAATATTTGGGGTGAAATTCACAACATTGCACAACTTCCTAAATAATCTGTGTGTTTAGTAACAGAAAGGTTAAGTACCATCAAACTTCAACACTCGCTTGTCAAACTTCTATTGTTTCAAAGACACCTCCTAGTTACTTAACTAAGTAGCCCTTAAATGTTACGCTTAAACTATTTAAAAGTAGTAAGAAAAATGTTGACAACGCCACACTGTGCCTTAGTTTTAATGTATTGAAAATAAAATATTTTGCATACTTATTATATTAGCTGTGAGAGGCATGACAGCAACGTAATAAGCTAATTTAATATTAGAATTAATTGCTAGCATCTATATATAAAATATAGGCGAAGACAAAACTTTTCAGAACCTTTTTTCCTCTTTTTTATCTGTTTTTTTTTTGGAGCTATTGACGAGATTTAGCGTCAATATTTTAAAAAAAAGCTAAAGAATTCGTCCCGTATGTCACAAATCAAAATGATCAAAATGATAGGTAGCATTTCAGATGAATTTTTTTCATTTTTCATTTGTAAAAGTATATAGTAATAGTGTTGCTTAGTAAATTGTTTTAAATAATAGCAAACTAAATTAAAATGATTATTCTTAATTAATTTTAACTTTTTTAAATTACACATAGAACAATTATGTGGCTTAAATAATTAATATTATATTTTATATTTTTCTTTATGGTTATAAATATAATAATGGCAACACTAAATATAGATTACTAATTAATATTTTTAGAATTGTAATAATTATAAAGTTAACAGCAAAATTTAATAAATAATATTCCATATTCAATTATAAAACTAATTAAAGTCATTAAAATGCACTTGGTGCAATTTTTCATTTTGTTATTTGTGGGTAGGCTGTCTGTAACAACTATACCTTCGAGACATCTAACACCTCAGTCTCTCCCGTGACCATGATTGAACCGTCGGGAACCAAAAATCAAAATAAATACGCGAAATAATCCGAAAAGATAGTTTTATTTAAAATGTCAAATATTCGCGTAAATCTAAGAAAGTATTAAATGGGGGTTTTCATTTAGAATAGATACCTAATCAGATATTTTCAAAGTCGGTGCCAGCCGATAATATTTTAAGATATGAATATGTAATATTTGAAAATAATTTGGTATGAACTCTAATTATAGTGAAAATATTATTATATGCCAATTTGTGGTGTACATATTTTAGGTATCGAAATATCTTCTAAATGAAAACTCCCGTTTGGTTATTTTTTACGTTTAAGTGCCTGGAAGTCGGTTTTATTTTTTGTTAAAAAGTTTTTATTTTTCCATTTTTAGTGTTTTTAGTTTTCCATTTAAATGGGACCACCTGGGAAGTATACCATTCGAAACAAAAAAAAATCCTTATCGGTTCAGGCGTCTTCGAGTAATCGGTGAACATACGCAAAAAAAAATTCCGACGAATTGAGAACCTCCACCTTTTCGGAAGTCGGTTAAAAAAATCCAAAATAAAGTTTAATTAACGAAAAAATGAGAAGAAAGAAGCCAAGTAAATAGATTACATATATTCTCTATAGCTTATTTTATACTAAAAACTATTATCATAGCTACAAATATCCTTTGAAATTTACTATACGAAAATAACAAAAGCATTGAAAAAACCTACACGGTTTAATCTCAGCACAGGGGGGCTTATAACGAGTTTAATAGCGAGCCGGTCGCATTCCGCAATGCAAGAACGAACGGTAATCGAAATTGCGTTTTTTTAATTCCGATTCTTTCAATATGTCGGATTGATTGAACTGCAACAGATATCGCTATCAATGTATTACTTAGCTTGTTTTAACAGGCATTTTCACATGTTCGTTTTATTGCTTGGACGATTTAAAGATTAAATCGTGTTGGGTCAACGTTTCACGTTGTATGGTGCTATGTTTAAATATATACATTTAAATGTATATAATAAAATTCTGAGTCGAATCTGTACATTAAATATTTTTTTGGAAAATCTTATTGAAATAGTCATTACTATCGATACAGAGGCCGAATCTATAGAAGATTTAGAATTTTTGGTTTGTCTGTCTGTCTGTGAACGCATCACGAGAAAACCATTGGACAGATTTTTATGAAATTTGGTATGAGGATAGATAGCTAGTTCTGTGTTAGTTTAATTATATCTGTCGTAGTGTATTATGTCACGTGATTCCAACCCAATTATGGTTGACTTCGCGGGTTCTACTTTAACTACGTAATTTGGCATATTACTAACCCTGCAATTTTCAAAGAAACTCTTACAAATATAAATGAAGTCAATCGGTTACCTTCATTAAAGAATGTGACCTACAAAGGTGTCATTTTGATGTGCTGTCAGTAAAATACCTACCACGAAACTAAAGGATTTAATTAAAATAAATTAGAAAAATATGGATTAGATATGTTACTTATATATATATATATATATATATATATATATACATATAAGTAACATATCTAAGCTATTTAGCAGAATAATTATCATTATATAAAGTTAACAAACAAAATATTTGACGGCCGTCTAGCATTTAGAGTTAATATCTGTAATCTCTAAGGCTTTCAGGCTTAAAACTTTCTAGGAACAATTATTTATAATGGTAACTAATGGGGCGTTAAGTTCTGTTTTATATCCATATACTTGGTATTTCTCATGAAATTAAACACAAAAGCAAGTTAAGTTTACATAATGAAATAGTTTCATTGTAGTACTGTTATAAATAAAAAATAAACATATATTTTTTTATCTCCACTGATATAAAACACTTGTTATAAATTTATGAATATTTGAGAAACTACTTTGAATATAGTTATGTGTTATCACGGGAATCGGAGAGACAATAATCAGGTAACTTCATCATGTCGCTTTCAGCTAACTTCATCATGTCGCATCGTAAAAAAAATCCCTCATATTTTTTTCCAAACATGCCAAAAGAGATATAACTACAAAAAAATGTATACACATATATGTTTGTTATTCATTTGTATTAAAAAAACTGAACGGATTTGAATGAAATTTACACAGATGCACTATGATCTAGATTCTAGAGTAACGCATACACCCGAGTGAAGCAAGGACAAGCCGCTAGTACATACAATAATGTCTTCCGTAAACTAACTACCTTAAACTTACCAGTTAAACTTCCCAGTGCATTTTCAGATCATAAACATGAGCATAACTTGCTAAATAACCCAACTATATTCATATCGCAAACTCGGTTACATTATCGTTTGAACTTCTATCGTAATTATAAGATTGGACGGTCGAGTTTTAAACTAATCCCAAGTTTTTAATTATAGCTTTACTAAAGGGTGGGGTGATACTGTGCTTAACAGAGAAAAAAATACATTATAAAAAATTTTATTTCGAAAGTTTGTGGGTATGTACGTTATTTCTTTACGCTGTAATGGCTCAACCATTGAGTGAAAAAGCTTATATTGACATGAGCAAAGCCGCAGGAAAAAACTTATTACTTCTTAACTTTTATAAATGGGAAAGTGACTGAATTTATTTTTACCTCTTGAGGTTATTACCATCAAATACAAGATGTAACATATATCTAAAAATTCCTATACATTCAGTATTATTAAAATAATGATGATGGTAAACACCGCCACCTTCCCAACTTCATGATACTACTGAGAATATCATAACAGAAAACCTCTGTAATTAAACTTGGTCTGGCCTAAGACTCGAACCCCGGACCTCTGAATCTGCAGCCGTACATACTAGTCAGACCACCGAGGCAGTATCACCGACCTAGGTTTAAGATAATACATGAAAATCATCTCAGCATGAGCTTTATGATGCCACTATGTACACATCCGTATTTGTATTATAAATGTGAAAGTTTGTGAGTATGGATGTTTGTTACTCTTGTACGCCAAAACGGCTGAACGGATATGGATGAAATGTGGCACAGAGATAGATTATAATCTGGAATAACACATAGACTACTTTTATCCCGAAAAATAGAACAGTTCCCGTGGGATAGGCTTGTTTTTGTTTTCCTAGAGACGAACCCGAGCGAAGCGAGGTTGAGATGCTAGTAAAAAATAAAAATCATATTTTTAACAAATATACAACTAAACATCAATATTGATTCAAAAAATTCTATCTGCATTGTGAAAACATCAAAAATTATTGGTCTTTTTATACGTTTCGGATGGAGTTGATAATATACCCCGCGGCTCGAATGGCCGCTGCAAACGAGCGAGGCTTCAACGCTGATAAGAATATTTCGAATTATAATATTTTTATACTAGTTTAATTATACAAGTATTTGTCTAGTGGATAAACAAAATTGAAGAGTCTGTTTGTAATGTCAAAATATATACACGATACATTTAAGAAAAACACAATTTTTAAATTGTTTCTTTTGACTAATCTTCAGAACAGCGGATGTCAGAGTATCTTGAACTACTTTTATTTAAAAAAAATTAAGGTGCCGCACAAAAATTAAAACCCATGTAATCGTGAAGAAAATCCGGTTACCTAGGGACGCAAGCAAAGCGAGGGTAAATCGCTTGTATTATATTAAACTTGTAATATCTACCAATACCAATCTACCAATATCTACCAATACTATCTACCAGTAATATCTACCAATACTATCGCCAAATTCAAAAAAAATGTCAAGGAATGTTTGTCTGCTAAAGGCTATTATACAATAAATGATTTTGTAGAAGATGGCATACCTTGGGAATGAAATGATCGCCTCCAGGCTTTTTTTTAACGTTGGGAAATGCATTTACGCACGAGGTGTGGGACTCACCGGCAAAGCCAGTACTACCCACTAAAACCCTCTAACGCCTCCAGGCTACTTCAACTTGATAGAAATATTGTAAATTATAATTTAACTTTATAAAAAAAGAGAATAAAATAATATTAGTCCCACTGAGTTTCTTTCGCCACTTCTCAGGTCTGAGGCTTCTTCTTTTTGAATTGTTAGTAGACTCATGACGTTTAGTAAAAAATTGTAATAATTTAATGCTGGATAAAATATATTGAATTTAAATTTTGAATTTGAATATAATGATAAAAAAGCACACTGTAAAATGTAAAGGGTCCGTAGCACAAAATCATTTGTTTGCAACGCTTAAAGAACTTAATAGAAACATTGTCCGATGATTAATAAGAGAAATAACGAAGGACCCAACAATACATTAAAGATCATTAATAAACATTCATTTATAATAAAACGATGCGGCAATAAATAAATTACGAGCACATTTTATTGGTTTTTTTACCAATTTAAATTGTACTCTATGTGTCAGTGTTAAGCCTCTCATTACTTTAGCAAGATAAACCATTGTCGGTACACCAGTTTACCAACTTATGCCATTTATTATGTAACCTCCGGGGCAATGGGCGGTAAATAAATATTCGGAACCTTACTCGCCTTTTAGACACTCAGTTTTGTTTTTCGAGGTGAAGAAAATTTCAAATTAATATAACATACTGCATTCATACGAAGAATTAAATAAATGGAGTTTTAAATTACTTATTTGCGAATGTATGAGTAGTCTTTAGATGATAAATATTCATTTATGTAAATCAATTTTAAGCGGACATATTGAATGTTCTTATGGATAAATCTATACACATAATAAAATTGTAACTAAGTCAAATCTGTACATTAAATATTTTTTGGAAAATCTAATTGAAATAGACATTATTATCGACACAGAGCCCGAATCTATAGTTTTAGAATTTTTGTCTGTCTGTCTGTTACCGCATCACGAGAAAACCACTGGACAGATTTTGATGAAATTCGGTATGATTATAGCTGGTTATCCGGGTCAACATATAGGATACTTTTTACCACGGGAAAATATCTCATTTTTGAGAAAAAATACAAAAACTGCATTGTAAGAGTACTAATTTGTAAAACCTAAGAATTTGGTTTTTAGTCATCTTAACGCGGGCGGAACTGCGGGCAATGGTAGTATTATATAAATAATAAATTAATATGTTGGAACATTAACTCACAGCACCATCTAGTTCCATGGTAAGCTACGAGGCTTGTGTTATGGATACCAGATAGTTGATACACTATACATATATAAATTATAAATATAAATACATACATATTATAAATATAAACCCCCATGACTGTAGTATAAATATTCGTGCTAATTACACAAATGAATGCCCCCAGCGGGATCCGAACCCGCGACAAGTGTCACAGTCATCATGTATATAAACAAACATTAAATTCATCATAATAAAATTATTATATATAAATACGATATAATTATATGAATCAAAAGAGCTTTATTGAAGCTTTACCCGATATAAAAGCTCATAACTCTAATTACATAATTTTTCCATGTTCAAAAGGATTATTAAGTGAATTAAAAGAGAAAGCAATGAAAAAATTAAGCAAGTGGAAGATGAATGGAGGGTCTGACAGGTAACCAGTGAACCCGGTTTTTGTTTCGCCCACTTTTACAAAACGCTTAATCAATTACAAAAACGGTTTACAGAAAAAAGAAATTTTAGTTTCTACTTTTGGAGTTACAAGATAATAATTGTGAATAGAAAATAGTCTTGTGGAGTTAAGGTTAAATATTTTAATTTATAATATAACTAGCAGAACCCGCGGCTTCGCTCGCGCTAAAACTACCAAGAAAAAGTCTATTAAAGGTAAGTTAAGAATGAATTTCGAAAAATGCTAGAGCACGTATTTATTTACTTGTATTGAAAAGCATTAATAAAAAAAATCAAGTAATTCTGATTATAAATATGTTTTTGGATTGTAATATAACGTGTTTTCCTGTGAGAATAAGATAATATCCCGCGCTAAAAGTAGTCTATGTCACTCTCCAGCCCTCCAACTATCTTCACACAAAAAATCACGCTAATCCGTCGCTACGTTTCGACGTGAAAGAAGGACAAACAAACAAACAAACAAACAAACAAACAAACAAACAAACAAACAAACAAACAAACACACTTTTGTTACGCAACCCTAATACATGGAAGCTGCCTCGCGTCGACCACCAACATCGCATTCCGTTCGTATGAACTTTTATTGTTAAAGACTTTGTTTCGCAACCATAATGCATGGGAACCACCTCGCGAGTCGCGTCGACCACCAATATCGCATTCTTTTCGTATTTCAACATAACTCTCGCGAAGTGACAGTGTTGTAACATCCGAGTGCACCTTATTGTTAGAGACTTTTCTTGATTCATTCCATTTGTCATACTTCGACAGTGTAATCACCTTAGGATAATTAGTTTGCAAAAGTAATATTAAAGTATTTTATAAGTAAAGTTTTCATTTCATTTGCATCCTCTAACCATGACTTCTATAATTCTTTCATAAACATACATTTATAATATTAGTATGGATATAGATACATATTTATGATATTATTTACAGGCAGTGTCACCTTTTGGCAAATTTTATTACGGACATTACCCTATAATGTATTACTCCAAGTCATAATCTATCTGTGTAAATAAAAAAGAAATATATTTAAATTTACAATGTCGATTAAAAGGGGATATTTTAATTATAACTATGATCTAAATATATCGTAAACTTATTAAAAATATATTATGTTTTCGAGTAATGCGCGATTACAAAGACGGACAAGTATTATACTAAATACTATAGACAAACTATAGGATGGATGAAATAAAAATTTTCATTGCACGTACAAAGTTTAATTAATTTCTTGAAAATTTATAGCAGACAAAGAACTACTAAGGAACTATATATAGTCTATTTATAAACAAATTAATATTAAAAAAATATTTTTAAAAACAAGCTTTTATATCACATAAATTGTGTAATGTAATAAATGGGTTTGATTTTATTTAAAGTTTTTTTATTTTTATTTTTTAGATATTTATTCGTATTCTTCTTAACAAACCCTCCCATTCTAGATCTATGTCATGGGAGTGCATAAAAAAACATAGTCCGCCATCGTTGGGAGTCCACGTTTGATATAGAATGACGTCCCTTAGCTAACCCTGCATTGTCATCTATACATATAATAAAATTGTAACGAAGTCGAATCTGTATATATATCTGTATATACATTAAATATTTTTTGGAAAATCTTATTGAAATAGACATTATTATCGATACAGAGGCCGAATCTCTAGTTTTTAGAATTTTTGTCTATCTGTTACCGCATCACGGAAAAATCACTGGAGGGATTTTAATGAAATTTGGTATGATGATAGCTGGTTATTTGGGTCAACATATAGGATACTTTTTATCGCGGGAAAATATCTCATTTCTGAGAAAAAATACAAAAACCGCATTATAAGAGTATACTAATATGTAAAACATAAAAATTTGGTTTTTGGACACCTGAACGCGGGCGGAGCCGCGGGCAATGCTAGTCTAAACTAAACGTCTATGCATTTCAGCTCTATCGGTTAAGGATAACTGCTTTAAAATTCAGTTGCAAGATTTGACCCGAACAAACATACGTACAAATATTGCAAGTTAAATAAAAGCTTGTAAATAAATATTCACGTTTCCCAATTCGCGGAGATGTCACATAAACAAATTCATCATATTATATTATTATCGAGTACTTCCCGTCTTTTGAAGGTTTCTAAAATTATAGGAAAATCTCCAAAAATTTGTCAAAGCAGTAATTTCGTGTAAAATCTTTTGCCTTATTACTTTTTTCACCTACTCTATAAATGACAAATGGGAGACTCATTTAAAGCAAGGAATAATATTCTGAGCTGTAAATTATAAACTGTTTTATAAAATACGCTATATTAAGAACTTCTGGAGCGTTTCCTCTTCTTAGAAGTAGTTTCTATAAGAATCAAGATAATTTTCACTTCACGGTAATCAAGATCTAAGTTTGAGTGCACTTTCATTATTCCATCCACTTATTATTAGTTAATGGGTAAGCTGATACTACTAGCTACAAAGTATTATGATGAAAGGTGCTTTATATTACCATCTTTATAACTGTAAAGTTTGATTTTTAAGTGATATAAATTTTCTGTATAAATAGTTCCTCAAAGATTTACTATTTATTATTAGACTTCCAAAAAAGGAAGTACTCAATTCCTGTATTTTTTTACTTGTATTTTACGTGGTATTTAACGATTGTGGACTAAGAATGTATTTATTTACTAAAGAATAATCCGTCAATCCGTTGCGTGAAGGGGTAACAAACATACAAACAGATAAACACATAATGGTTAAAAAAAAATCTAATCACAGATACCAGTTTCTGAGAGAAGTGCGTACGAACACAATTTATGCAACTAAATGATGTCGGTATAGAAAGACATAATTATCCTGCAATTAAAGCTATTGACAGGGTCACGTTGGAACTAAATGTGGCGTGACTTTAGCCAGTTAAGCAAAACGAAATAAATGAATAAATAAAGCAAAACTTAAGTCTAAAACAAGCTAAGAAAATAAATTCTGATTTAATTGATGTTAAATGATAACAGGAAAAACTAATTTTAATATAGGAACGACTTGTCCTGACTCCGCTTATGTCTACAGTGATATAAATGTACACTTTTTAAGATTTTAGTCCACAATAATACATATTTTCTTATATGTACGCGAATATTTGATATTTTAAAAAAAAACTTTTCAGAGATTTCTGGGTAGATACTGTGCGTAACAACTACCTATATAATAACTTTTGAAATATCTAAAACCTTAGTATCTCCCGTGACCAAACGTCGGGAACCAAAAATCGAAATAAATCCGCGAAAAAATCCGAAAAAACAAAGAAGCAAGATTGCATCAAAGACACGGCGATAGACTACTTTTTCTTTCTTGTACTTCTTTAAATGTCAACTTCATATATATATACTATAATTATTTAGGGGTAAAATTTTTTGAAATTAATCGGTCCACCTTAAGGCAAATCATAGGAAGAAAGACTCATTAATTAAATATGTATATTCCACAATTGGCGAAATTATCAGGAAATTGTCCTGCACAAAAAAATTGATCACAATTAACCTCTGTTTTAAAATCGGCTTAAAGCTTTTGAATATTGTAATAAACAAATATTTTATATAACATAAGTTTTCAGTGCACCGCTCTATCTACTTGTTCGATCGGCCGGTGCGGGCGGCACTTTGGTACGGTATGATACACTAAAACATCAATGGGAGTATATTTGACAATAGCGTAGAGTATTGCCGCGTTGCTGAATTTTATTTACGACCCGTCTATGATTGTGGCTGAATCGCTTTTTGATAAATGACCTTTAAATTTGGGTACTTTATAAAATATCACGTCTGGTTATGGTGTTTAGTTTGATATTGCAAATACTGAATGATATGGCTGAATCTATTTAACTATATACTTATTGTATAGTTTTGTCGTAAAGCATTCATAACTAAAACTTCTTTTATGGCTTTCAATATCTTTAATGGAATAATATTATGTAAAGCCATGATTAATATTTCACTTGAATTGTTAGATTCAAACGTAAATTCATAGGTTAATTTATCTCTAAAAGCTAGTTGTAACTTTGTATTTCTCTGTTTTAGTTTATTAGTTTCATTAAAATCGGTCTATTGATTTAACTCACTATGCTAAATAACTCTTAATCCAATGAAACAACGTGAACAAAGGCCGACTATTACTTCTATAGTTTAGATAAGACCATGACATATCACGGGGTCTTTTCCATAGCTAATTACAATTTATGTAAAAATAGCCGATGCAGTACTTACTCCAAGATAAGAAATTTAATTAAGCTTATATTTTCATGTATAATGTATTTCTCTAGGTTACCACTTATTTTTTTTCGAAATTTTTGAAGTTATATTTGTTTTAGCACGTTTGGAAAAAATATGAGAATAAAATTTATACGATGCGCGCGCACACCGACAGCCAAAAAGCGACATGATGAAGTTAGCTGCATTCCTTTTACGAACAGAGAGTTGTGACATACGGGATGAAATCTTTAGCTATTTTTAAAACTTTCTTATATTTACGCGAATATTTGACATTTATAAATAAAAATATTTTTCGTTTTTTTTCGCGGGTTATTGCGATCTTTGGTTCCCGACGTTTCGAATGCTTTACAGCAATCATGGTTACGAGAAATACTAAGGCTGTAGACATTTCAAAAGTCATCATATAATAGTTGTTACAGACTAACAATTATTTTGAGACAAAAAAAAAACCGAAAAGATAGTTTCAATTTATTTTTTACGAAATTTCTTAATTTAAGTAGGTATTATAAAAAATATATAAAACCTATTTTTATTTTTTTAATATAATATATGACATACTTTTTAAGATTATATATAGCTCTCTTAGCAATATCGCAGGATCTTAAAAAACACATCTTGCTTTTCATAAAGGAATTTAACTTTTTATATTAATAACAATTTCACCCTTTGACCTTCCAAAAGAAGTATCGCTCGATTCATTGAATATTACATCAATTACTTTGATCCAATTATGTGAGGATCATAGGTAGGTAATATTTTAGGGCGCCAAAATAAATTAAGAACAAAATTAAAAGGTTATGCTAAGAATCTATAAAGTATATCAATATTTTTGATACCATTTTATTTTCTTTACATTTTGGTACAGAACCTGTAATCTGAATTACAGATTGTTTTATTAAAACAAAATTTTAATCCAATATTAATATGTTTTGTGAGGATGGATGGATGTTTATTACTCTCTCACGCCAAAACGGCTGAACGGATCTGAATGGAATTTGTTACAAATATAGATTATAATCTGGAGTGCATCATAGGTTACTTTTTATCCCGAAAAAAATGTACAAATGCGTGGGATATTTTTGTTTTTATCTAGAGACGAACCCTAAGCTAAGTGAAGGTGAGTCTTTCTAATCTTTAATTCGAAAGGAATATTATTAATTGCCTAAACACTAAAAAGATTCTACTAAACCCTATTAAATTAAGCTTAATACATAATACATAATATTAACTCAGTACAATTAAAATAATAATAACAATAATGATAATGTCCTGTCGACCGACTTCGACCACGGCGGCCAATGTCATCGAGAGTAGTCATCTGCGCAGGAGATGTTATAGTGCACTCTCTATTCATGTCACTCTCATACTCTGACCAGTAAGAGTTAAGGTGCAAGACCGTCGGCTTTACGTGATCTAAGAGGCACTTGAGTAAAACACCGCCAACTTTCCAACTCCGGGTTATTAACGAGAATTTTTTGACAGAAATACTTAATATATGAACTTGGCCCGACCCGCGATTCCAACCTAGAACCTCCGTATCTGCGACGTACATGCCAGCCACTAGACCATCGAGGCAGTTAAAATATACATAGTTACACACGACCTAGCATAACTCGTCTGTTACATATTTAAAAATATAAGTAAGCACTCTATAGTCCCGCTACATATAAGCTGTTTACGTGGGATAAGTCAAAATATGATTCATTGAACAATAAGCCCAAATAAATCTGTAGTTTATAAAAGGCATATTGTATTACCAATTCAATAGGCTTTAGAGAATGCGGGAATATTTTCTCTATTTATTTGTATTGCTGAGTTGGCGATTCATACAACATCACAAATCCTAACGTCAGGCAATGAAAACATTTGAGCAGACCGGAGGGCCGCATTGTGCCCTATAACGAAACCTTGTAATAATATCGTCCAAGTCGGTCGGAATATTTTATATAGTGGGTCGCCTTCAACGGTTTGGGGATGCAATAAAAATATTGTATACCTAAGTACTTTGCCGTCCTCTTCTGAAATGTACGGCTTCTTACGTTTGTATTATTTAAGTCTGCAGGCTTTTGGTAGAATGAGTATTTTTCTTTAAAATCAGCGAAGCTGCCTTTATTTCATGAAGTAAACAATACTAACTATGGTTTATTTTTACTTATCAAATACACATAAAACAAGGTCGATGGCTAGCATCTATTTGTACTTATGAGCGTGTTAATTTGAAGATTTAGTGAACGAATTTGAATTGGGTTTTTGCGGCCAATATACGCTGCATAGACGGTTAAAATATATGAAAACTAGTGAGTCACCCTCGCTTCGCTCGGGTTCGTCTCTACCTTGATTCCCCATACAAACTTTCATCCCCATTTTCACCCCCTTAATGAATAATTTCCGGGATAAAAAAAATTCTATGTCCTTTCCAGGATCTCAAAATATATTTTTACCAAATTTCATCTAAATCGGTTCAGTAGATCCAGAGATTACCCCCTACAACGTCACAAACTCACAAACTTTACCTCTTTATAATATTAGTATAGTATATGGCAACTGCCTCGGTGGTGTAGTGGCTTGCATGTGCGGCTGCACACTCGGAGGTCCTGGGTTCAAGCCCCGGGTCGGGCCAAGTTTAGTTATTGAGTGTTTCTGTATAGTAAGTCTCAGTAACAGCCCGGAGTTGGGAAGTTGGCGGTGATTCACCCCAGTGCCTCGGAGAGCACGTAAAGCCGTCGGTCCTGCGCCTTAACTCTCACTGGTCATGTCGAGTGGTCGTCCCACCAGAGTACGAGAGTGACAGGAATAGAGAGTGCGCCTGTGTCTGCGCGTACACTTGTGCACTGTAATATCTCCTGCGCAGTTGGCCAGTCTCAATGAGATTGGCCGCCGTGGCCGGAATCGGCTAGGAGAACATCATAGTATATGGAATATATTATAATACGCAAAAAAGTTTGCGATACTACATATTATGTATATCAAACTCTTATACTTTATTGTCATAAATGATCTTGTTGGATTAAATGATAACAGAAATACAAAATATTAAATCTTATATATAAACATAATACATTAATTCATCATTATAACAATATGAAAATAATTCGCGATATGTGCGAAAAGTTATCTAGGAATGGGTCGCTAGTTACAATTATAAATGCGAGAATGTAATATATATCGAAGCAGCATTAATTTTCTCTAATATTTTCCATTATATACGATTAGTTGTGATTATGA
Source organism: Brenthis daphne (assembly GCA_947093115.1). NCBI lineage: Eukaryota > Metazoa > Arthropoda > Insecta > Lepidoptera > Nymphalidae > Brenthis > Brenthis daphne. The sequence goes on from OX352481.1 coordinate 19,184,901, forward strand.
CTCGTCTCCGACATATATTTTTTTCATTTTCGCGTTCTATAATTGTATAATAATGATACTACGGGATTTAAACGGGTGAATTTGTAATTATCCAGCTATTTGTATTGCCAAGCTGTGAGCAGGCGTTTAAGGCCCGTAGTGTCATTATTAACCAAATATGATTATTGTTTCCTCGTACTTTTACATATCAACGGACACAACCGATGCCTAATTTTATCTTAAGCGACTCTTATCAAAGATCAACCTATACTAATTTCTATACATATAATAAAATTCTAGCTGAGTCGAATCTGTATATAAATATTTTTTAGAAAATGTTATTGAAATGGTCATTATTATAACAGAGGCCGAATCTTTGTCTGTCTGTCTGTGAACGCATCACGAGAAAACCACTGAACAGATTTTAATGAAATTTGGTATGATGATGGCTGGTGTTACCCGGGTCTATATATAGGATATTTTTTACTGCGGGAAAATATCTCATCTCTGAGAAATCTATACTAAACGTTAAAACGTAACTAGAGACAAACCCTAGCAAAGCGAGGGTGAGTCGCTAATATGCTACTTATACCTACAATTAGGGGTGTCAGTGTCCTTAAAGCTTTATATGTGAAGAATGTATGTATATAAATGGGTAGGTCTCTGTGACAATATTTAGATTTCATGAACTTATTTATGTATTTTACCAGCTCTCTAAGATATTTACATCATAATAATTTTTTGCTACTCTTCATTTTTAGGAAGACCCTACCAGCTACGAGTATCTTATTTTAAATATTCTCAGACACAGCATGGCTTTATCTTTCCTCGCAATCAATACTCAGTGTAAGTATTCCCGTTTTTATTACACGTACACGTAAAGAATCTTACGTTTTTTCTATATAAAATACATCTGCGAAAGTTATTGGTATACGTTTCCATAAGGCAGGGACATATTATGGTCTAATCGTAAAAGGATGCAACAGTGCCGCCAGTACGTGACGTCTTATAATTTCAAATGATTTTTTGTGGAAAATTTATCATTGTATACATGCGTGTATTGTGTTGTAATAAAAAAATCGTGTTATCTTTTTATTCATCCTACTAATATTATGAATGCGAAAGTTTGTGAGTATGTATGGATGTCTGGCTGTATACTTAGATGTTTGTTACTCTTCACGCTAAAAACTACTGAATGAATTTTAAAGAAACTTTACAATAATATAGCTCATACATCAGAATAGCACATAGGCTACTTTTTATCCCGGAAAAATGTACTGTTCCCGTGGAATAGATTTGATTTTGTTCTTATAGTGGCAAACCGGAGCGAAGCGAGGGGTGAGCCGCTAGTAGAAAATATTTTTAATGTAAGTGAGAATTTTTAACTTTTTAGTTAAATTAATTCAAAACAACACAGTGGAACTAAAGTTTAAGTTTTTATATTAACAGATCTCTAGGCACTCTTCATTGAAAAAAAATATTAAAACATATGAATAAACAAGACAGTACGTCGCGTGTCGTCTCATACATAAGCTTTCATTTTTACTATTTTTCGGTAAATTCACAAAATATGATTTACTCATATTATTACTTCAAGAATAAACCATTTCCTTAGCAAGGTCTAATATTCCGAATATTTATAGGACGATTACAGAAATCCGACAGGCGACGATAGCATGTTACTTCGCAATTAGGTTTCGTATTGTTACGAATTTTCGGCAAGACATGTCAGTGATGTATTTTCTTCTGGAAAGGACAATTTAATAGCAATAGATATGTTTATTAACTTTAACTAAAACTAACATTACTTTCTAATAATCCCATTAATATTATACATGCGAAAGTTTGGATGTATGTTTTTTACTCAATCAAGCCAAAACGGCTGAAAGGATCTGGATGAAATTGGGCACAGAGATAGATTATAGTCTAGAATAGTACATAGGTTTCTTTTTATCCCGGAAAAATTTACGGGGATGATGAAAAATGTGTTTCCGTGGGATAGTTTTTTCTTTGTTTTTCACTAGGGACGAACCCCAGCGAAGCCAGGTTGATCCGCTAGTGTTACTATTAAACGTGTGTTAGTTATGATAGCACTACCTTTATATATTATTATGTAGTTACAAGATTTTATATAAGGCTTTATATGTTATTTTTTTTCTACAAAAGCATATTTATTTACCTATTACTTGAGTTAATATTCACATCAAAATGGCAAATAACACGTCTTCACCATTTTACGACTAAAACACACGGGCTTAACCGTTCCATTAGGTTACTCTGACAGTGAACAAGAGAATAGACACACTCAAATTCTGATAAATTTATATAATATATTACTTAAATATTTGCCCAGAGCGTGATTAGAATCCGCGTGTACGTGTACACCCATATGTACACTATTGGACCCATACTACTACACTAGGTTATATATACATAGATAAATGATATACAGAACGACAGACGCTCCAATTACATATAATAAATTCATAATAGCACTATGTGATTTTATTAACCGTAATCGCATTATTTCTAGAAAGTAAATGAGTTATTTTACGATCCACAATATAGTATTATAAAATTAACGGCGAAGTGCATGCTCGCTTACGTCGCTAACGACTAGCTCCCTTGTAATTACGTATGGCGATTGCATCGAGTGATCATTGCGGTTTATTAATTGTTAGACCTGCCCTCTTGTTAGTTGGTTAATTAACCGATTAGTAGCAACACATGTGTATTAGCATTTTATTACATATATCTCATAAATATACTTGATATAAGGAATTATCTATATAGGAATAGGCAAAGACAAAACGTTTCATTCAGTACCTTTTTTAACTCCCGACCCAAAAAGAGGAGTTTTATAAGTTTGACGTCGATGTCTGTCTGTCTGTGTGTGTATCTGTCTGTTGCATCATAGCTGTCAAACGGATGGACCGATTTCGATGCGGTTTTTTTCATTTGAAAGCCAGTTTCCTTGCGGTGGTTCTTAGCTATGTTTGGTTAATATCGGTCCGGCAGTGTGAGAGTAACAGTTTTTTTCTAAAATGATGTAAGGCATTTTGGCGTATGATTACTTGATTAAGCGCTTCACGTGTGCCAGTGTAATCGTCAACTGACAATTAATTTGCGTGGGGGATATTTTTAATTTTTAATTTTCTATTGTTTGTCAACCGTTTCTTTTTAATTTAGTCGATATTGACGATTTATTTTAGAAAAAGTTTTTATATAAATAGGTAAATTTTATTTATACATGTTTTCCTAAAATTCCCAATAATGATTACGGTCGAATTTCAACTACTGAGCGAACACTAGTATTAAGTCGCTCTTTTGACATCCCACTACATGGCTAGAGGATAAGAAAGCGCTGAAAAAACACCAGCTAAATGCAGACTTTCCCGAAATCTAGCCAGATTCTGACAGAAACGTTTCACACTGTCATCCATACTAATATTATAAATGTGAATGTGTGTTTGTTTGTCCTTCCTTTAATTTCTGTCTGATTTTTTGTGTAGAGATAGTTGGAGGGCTGGAGAGTGACATAGACTACTTTTTACCGCAGGAGATCATCAATCAAATATTTATGATCAGAATTACTTGTAACTTGGTATTAATACTCTTCAATGAAATTAAATAAATACGTAGTTTAGCAGTTTACGAAATTCATCCTATAAGAGGGTAAAATAGGGGATGAAAGTTTGTATGAAACTACCTTTTCAGAGTTTTTTTTTGTAGCTTTAGCGCGAGCGAAGCCGCGTGTTTTGCTAGTATACAATACGCGAAGGGCTAACATGTTAAAAATGAGATACGCAAATGAAAATCTCTGAGGTGCAATTGTAGATTAAATCTTTATAAATATTATTACAAAATATTATTCTACTGTATTTTTATATCTGCGTAAAATATTATCACTAAATGGTACAACGTGGCACCGAAGCGCCCAATATAATTAAGTAGGTACATAATAAGGGATGTTTGAACTATCGTTACTTTTTATGTCCTATATACATTATGAGTAACTAGTGAAAAAATTGATTCACATATTTATAGTTGTTGGCCGCGATTCTGTTCGTGTAGCAAAATATAAAAAAAATATTGTATTATTAAGCCAGAATGTAAGTTAGGTATCTTCTTACCGAATTTAACTCTTATGTGTCGGTATGTCATACAATCTTCCTTATCTATTCACAATTTTTTTATTATATTCGTCCATACGTATGCAATCTAAATTCGTATTTGTATTTTGTATACCATAGAGAATGCAATTTTAGAAATTATTTTTTTCTATGTTAATGTTTTTTATGGTGTTCAGTGACAAACGAGCAGACAGCCCACCTGATGGAAAGAGGTACCTGTCGCCCATAGCACCTATGGTTCATGCACTTAGGTTTTATGTTACAAAAATACAGAACCGCAGGTGCGTTATCACTGTGAGGACTAAGATGATATGCCTTTTGCCTGTAATTGTGCTGGCTACCTTTTATCCTGTGTTTTATTAATATCATGGCTAAATTTCGACAATAACTTTAGGAAAACTGAGGGTTTTGGCTGTGGAAATATGAATAAAGTTATCAAGATAAGAAACTATTATATAATAAATATAGACAATAATATTACATACCCTACATAGCTTACTCTATTACAATAGATACATATATTGACTTCAGTAGACCTTGTTATCGATTAACGTTTAGTAGCCGATTGTTTACGTCATTATTGCATTTGATGATAATAGTAAAAGAAAAATTGATTGGATATTTTGAAGCAAACCCATAAAATGGTTAGCCCATACTGATAGTCGTACTGGTTTACAGAACAATATCAAAAACTTTCAGCCATGACCTTAAGAGGCTCTCGTATAACTGTTGGTTCAGAAACGGATCCTGGAGTCATTGTTCCTAACGGAGGAGGAGGTTCCTCAAGAACGTTCCACAAAGACAGCTTGAGTATTCGTCCCACTAAGGTAAAGTTTTTTTTTACTTAATTATTTTATTTATATATAAAGATGTAATAAATAGATTTTTAAGAAATAAAAGAATTTCAAGTGTGTTTTCTCTGCTCGCGTGTGTCTATTCAACGCGCTGCCACTTGATATAAGCGCTTTGTGTAAAAGCGTGCAGAATATACAATTCAAGCTGTATCTTGGAAACACTATTATTAAATAAAACTTGCCTATAATTTTATTTTCAACATGATTAACACTTGTATTACAGCAAAAGAAAATATCGTGAGGAAACCTGCATGTCTAAGAGAACCTAGCAAGTTTTCAAAAGACATGTGAAGTCCATCAACCAGGCACCACTATGGCTTGATCCCTCTTGCAATTTTCAATGGGAGAGAAGCCCATGCCCAGCAGTGGGACGTTAAAAGAGCACATTGGGATAGGGAATATGAGATAAAAATTTATTTTGATCTTTATGGCAAAAAAATAACCAAACAATATTATCTCGGTGTATGTGAAATTCACTTGCAATGAGACAAAGAGAAACTTTAGTGCTTACAATATATTTTCTTTGTGGACTTTTATTTTAACAAAATATAACTTAAAAGCATGTCTGTATTTCAATAACTAAGTTCAATATATTCTAATGACTTATTTCAATTTATTCAAGTAATCAAACATAATTTAAACATTATTATTAAATATTTAACAATTTACACCAAGCTCTCAAAGTTAGGCCCTTTGTACCAATTGTTATACTGTAGAACAGTTAAGCTTTTAAATATTCAAAATTATTCATTTGACTTAATGCTTACGTTGTCTTCTTCAAAGTATTTATTAATATATTCATAAAGTTTATAGTTTTTGTACTTGACTGACTCATTGGTTAGCTACAAAATTTAAACGTTAAAAGATGGGTTTTTGTTATTTTTATTTAAATCGGGCAAAAAGAATTAAGCAACATATAATATTTAGGTACAACACTAAAAATTGTACGCATTTGATCGTGTCATGTTACATGAATAAATCAAACCGTATTGCAAATTGAAAGCACGTCCAATAACTAAATTTGATAAAGCGGATTTTATTCTCATGGACGACAACTATTTAATTTCTGAACGGCAATCGTTTTCTTTTAGGGAAAATATTTATTAAATATATTAACAAATTAAAGGGCTTTTCATTAAGTAAGGTCGAAGTTAATCTTTTTTTATTCCAATCTGCATTAGTGCTTGACTACGTTCTACCTGATGGTAAGTGGTAACGCAGTCATTGATGGTAAGTCGCACTAATTCAGTAGCTACCTATTCACTCTTGCCTTGAAGACACCCATATAATAATAATTTCAATTAAATCAATTTTGGATGTGGAGACAGAGGCGCTTAGTGGTTCAAACTTAGGTCAGAGGTACGAGTTCTGATATTTGCATTTGCGCATCATTTTCCACATAACTACGACTCGCTTTACTAAAAAAAAATATTGTAAAGAAACCTGCATATCTGAGAGAACTAAACAATATTCTTTAAAACGTAAAACTAACTTTTTTTGCAGGTTTATTTCGGTTTTTGATTCCCCACATTTCGAATGCTTTACAGCAAACATCTCATTAGTCTCTCCTATATTCGTGATTGCTGTAAAGCATATTTAACGTCGGGATCTAAACCAATATAAATCCAAGGAAAAATCTGAAAAGATTATATGTAAAATCGCTCTTGGCCAACGTTGTTAATGGAATATAAATACCAGCTGTGGAGCGTATAAAAACATCTGTAGGTTCATTAACGTGGTCGCTATAAAAACAACAGAACAGAAAAGGTTCCTTTCCCTAGGTTTGAAGAAAGTAAGATAAAGCATATTATTTAATGGTAAATCAAAGTCAAGATATGGCATAGGAACTATATAGTACATATCACTATTTTAATCCAAGTCAAAATCTACCACCACTTGGGAAAAGTTTCTCAGTTCTGAAAGTTGTACCGAAAGAGGGACTATAGAAATATTTAAATTCTTTATCTTAAAAATTCATTTATTGTACAACTATCATTGCCCGCGGCTCCGTCCGCGTCCAGATGACCAAAAACCAAATTCTTAGGTTTTACATATTAGTATACTCTTACAATGCAGTTTTTGTATTTTTTCTCAGAAATGAGATATTTTCCCGCGGTAAAAAGTATCCTATATGTTGACCCGGATAAACAGCTATCATCATACTAAATTTCATCAAAATCTGTACGGACGGACAGACGGACAGACAGACAGACAGACAGACAGACAGACAGACAGACAGACAGACAAAAATTCTAAAAACTATAGAATCGGACTCTGTAGCGAGAATAATGTCTATTTCAATAAGATTTTCCAAAAAATATTTAATGTACAGATTGGACTTAGTTACAATTTTATTATATGTATAGATAATACTCTAACGTAAAAACTTTTTTAGTATGTTTTAGATTATGACTAAATCTAAGCATAGCTTTAGACTTCTGAGACCGTGGGATAAATACCGACATTCGTTACATTTTAGTTTACGCTGTGAGTTTCATTAAAATAACGACGAGTGTTCTCAACGTTTACGCTGGTCCTCATTACCGCAAGGAAATATCGGTCAAGTCTACAGAAATAATATATAAACATAACATATAAATATATAACATATATAAATACTGCGGGTTTTAGTACGCTCCATCGTCTGGATAACTGTTTAGATGTTTTGGTTTAAATAGCATAGTAATTAAATACATACATACATGGCGGCTTGTAATTTTTTTTTTACTAAGTTATGCAGGATGTAAACCTGCTCTACCTCCGTACGAGGTTGCCATGGTGATAAATATCATGATGGTTACCTATATTATAGTATATCCATATGTGCCGATTTTGGAAGCCTACGATAAAAGAGAGTTAACGTGAAGGTGCTAACATATGGCAAGACCAAAACTCTTTATGTAGATACTAGGTACTTTTGTGCGCAGGTCACGCTTTATTTTCCGTTTTCTTGATTCACATATGTATACTTAAATGACATACTATAAAAAACCCTTTTAAGCATTTAGATCATTTTTATAAGCACTGATACTTTATATTTCAAATTTTTATTTTTCTGCCTACTGAAATCGCTCCTATAGTCTACAGTCCCCAAAGGGGGATTCTTAATAATTAATGACATGACAAATAAAAATTAATAACAAGCTAAAACTTCACGAGTAGCTTCATTTTGACGAGACGCCCAACTTTTCTTTCTACGAAAGTTTGATAGTGGTAGATACAGTTATGGTTGAATACGGAACAAGTCGAAATGTTGATTATCTAAAACTTATTACTAACAGGAAGCTACTCGAAAAGTTTAAGTTGTTATTAATCATTAAGCAAACCACTATGCTAATATGCATTCGTGTAATTTAAAATATATAACATTCTTTCTAAAGAAATGTAGATAGTAACAGAATGAAATAACTTCTAAATTCATTCATCCATTACCCATATTATCGCGTACATATATATGTACAGACAGAAAGACAGATGCTCCGGGAACTTTCTTCATATGTGCTAAATTATAAATAATTTCCTGAGTAAAACCGTAAGCGGAAGCTAGTATCCCCAGGATATGCTTACCACGGTTCATCCCATTAACCTTGTCCGTAAATAACGTTTATAGTATCATACAAGTATGCATTAATTTAATATTCGCTGCCTCTGTCACAGAGTTGGCTCCGTACCAAATGTAAGGCGCCTTGTGCGTGCGACGTACTCAATTTGCTGTAGAATAATTTAAATGTTTAGAAGAGATAAGATAGTTCATCTGTGTGTTTATTTTATATATACACTTGCTGGTCGCCACAAGCGAGTATGGCAGTATCGTAGGTTCGAGTCCCGGGTTGGACCAAAAGAGACTCGTTAATCTATTAAGAAATTCTTTGTAATTTTTACTGATTAAATACGAGGAGATTACTTTGTTGAAAGACCGTTTTTTGTTTAAACGAGCTTAACTAGGTATTTAGTTATTTCACAATGAATGGACCGCCATGAAATTATCTTTTATTATGCAATTATTAAGATACGTCCTTGTCTTCCATGCTATTCAGTAAATACACTGCCATCGTAATACACTTTTGAAATGTTGAAAATGATTTCAATAAAAAAAAAATTACAAAATATTATTTCTTACACAATATTCAATGGATAATAATATTATTACATACATACATACATACATACATACATACATACATACATACATACATACATACATACATTATAGGTATCTGTCTGAGCAGCTGTTCGGCCTCACCAGATAAATAACCTTTTAGATAATGCATCTTTTGTACATTGTCTAGTTATTTATTAGTGTGTACAAGCGATACAAATAAATCCCTAATAATAATATTACAAAAATAATATTAAATTGCATTATCATTTTTTTATATATTATGTAAATGTTATAAATGTAATTATTTTTTGTCCATAAAAATATATTAAAAATAACCAAATTATGTTTTTACTTGTAAAGTCACAAAAAACAATACACAATATATATAAATGCTTACATTACAAACATACACCTATACTTTTTACTTGCTGTAGTCAGATTAATAAAAATGCAAATAATAATTTGAGAGGCCTCCTACAGTTAAATATGTGTGTATATATATATATATATATATATATATATATATATATATATATATATATATATAGTGCTGCTAGGAGCTTCCATGGACAAACGGACGTCATATATAGCTTACCAAAGCATGTTCACAATCGGATATGGGACTAGTATTATAAATACCAAAGTTTATACATATATGTGTATATATATTTATACATATACATATATGTGGGTGTATGTGTTTGGCTGTGTATGTATGCATGTGTGTTATAAAATTTAGTCCACAGAAAGATGACCTGAAGTGACAGAAGGATATTTCTAGGTTTCCTCTTAAAACATATACTTAGGTAAAAAAACACTTTTTCAATTTTTTCCATCTTATAGTTTTTATCAAAATGTTTTATTATAAAGTTATATTTTTACACAACCGAGCGAAGCGAGTGTAAATCGCTAGTATCTCAATAGTACAATAATTGTCATATTAAGAGAAATATATGTCACTATCAATGTAGTGTATTCGACAAGCTGTATAAGGAACATTCTGTCAAGTTCAGATTGCATTGTTTTGAGATATTTGACATGAGTTGAGAAGACACATCGATCATGTGTGTGACATGCCGAATGCCCACAATATATCAATTTCACGCCTTTATCTTGCTTCTTTTAGATTTAGAGTATACTATAGTGCCTCGGTGGTGTAGTGGCTAATATGTACGGCTGCACACTCGGAGGTCCTGAGTTCGAGTCCCGGGTCGGGCCAAGATTAGTTATTGAGTCTTTCTGTATAGTAAGTCTCAGTAACAGCCCAGAGTTGGGAAGTTGGCGGTGTTTCACCCCCGTGCCTCGGAGAGCACGTAAAGCCGTCGGTCCTGCGCCTTAACTCTCACTGGTCGTGTCGAGCAGTCGTCCCACCGGAGTATGAGAGTGACAGGAATAGAGAGTGCACGTTGTGTCTGCGCGTACACTTGTGCACTATAATATCTCCTGCGCAGTTGGCTAGTCTCAATGGCTAGGAGAACATCATACTATAGTGACTTCAAGTGAGTACAACTATTATATTTCATTGTGGAATCCAACTTTATGAAAAAGCAAACTGAGAATTTCGTCTTGCGCGATATCATGTAAAGTATGATAAATTATGATATTTATGTATCATTTTTGTGAAAATGGACTAAATAGAACATATATATGGACATGCAGGAGAAGCTGTAGTCAGTACTTTGTGATTAATAAAATATGCTATTAAAAAAGAAAGTTAAGAATTTGCTTACAATTGGCTAACATACTGTGTAACATTACCATTCAAAAAAAGTGTACACAAATCGAGTGCTTTACACAAACTCCTTTTCGAAGTCAGTTAAACCGCATTTAACAAATATATTACATGTCTATCATAATATAGAAACGTGAGGTAAAACATATATTCTAATTAAAGCTAAATAAATTTCAACGCTCATAACTCTGCGTTAAATGATTAATTTTTCACTGTTATTTTCACTTAGAAATAAACTGCATAGGTAAATAATAATTATAGGCTTTCATGGCATGCAAAGTATGTTAACCATGAATTCTGGTGGTTTTAACATAGTCCAAAGTCTTGCTTGCAAAGTTCTAAGATAATTCACGTAGAAATAAGTGAGTACACTCCAGTATTTGCAAAGCATGCGCTGCCTTAAATAAATTCCTTAATTAAACGAGCTTTTTAATGTGTTTTTTTACTTTCCAATTTAATTTAAATAACTACCACGCCCAGTAGTTGACTTAGAAATTTTATAAAAAGAACCAAATTGTTTCCAATTTTTTTTTAAATGATAAGACTAAACCTCGTCAATACCAAGTAAACAAAAAAAATATCAGTCGACAAAGTTAGAAGAAAAATGCCTTTTTTAGTATTTATACTTACATATATTTACGAGCATGTTTAGTGAATACTTGTTTGTTAGAAAGGTTAAGAGGGTGTTTATTGGTTTTTTATTGGAATTAAAATTAGAGGTCAGCTGCGATAGAAATAAAATCATAAGTTCAATTTCAGTAGGTAATAGAAATATAGTCTAGATACAATATATTTAGAAGTAAATAAAAGTAGTACTAAAAAGTAGTTAACTAATAATAATGCTTTTTATCTATACATATAATAAAATTGTAACTAAGTCGAATCTGTACATTAAATATTTTTTGGAAAATCTTATTGAAATAGACATTATTATCGATACAGAGTCCGAATCTATAGTTTTTAGAATTTTTGTCTGCCTGTCTGTCTGTCTGTTACCGCATCACGAAAAACCACTGTACAGATTTTGATGAAATTTAGTATGATGATAGCTGTTTTTCCGGGTCAACATATAGGATACTTTTTACCGCGGGAAAAAGTCTCATTTCTGAGAAAAAAATAAAAAAACTGCAATGTACGAGTATACTAAAATGTAAAACCTAAGAATTAGGTATTTGATCATCTGAACGCGGGCGGAGCCGCGGGCAATGCTAGTTTTGTATATAAGTAATTTTATCAAGCATATTCATACATATATAGTATAATTTCGACAACATTAACATTTGAATTTCATGCACAGATGACCTGTAAAATAAAATAGGAAAATTAACTTTCCTGTTACTTTTCCTATGCTTTGACAAACAGACAGAAAACAAATCTAAAGAACGTGATATTTTGATCCATACATATAATAAAATTATAACTGATCCCTGTCTGTACAATGTACATACATGGATAATATTTGGTGTCTTTATTAATGCAATAGAACCTAAAACAATGATTTTTATAACTTTTGTCTGTTTGTCTATGCATTTGTGTGAGCTAATATCAGAAACTTGTTGTTTTTTTTTTATTTTAATCAGTTCATAAATAAAAAGTATTAGTTTATAGTAAAAAGCCTACCTTAAAACCCGATTCTGTGTTCGTAACAACAAAATATCAAACATGAAAATCTTGAGAGATTCGACGCTGCAAGACACGATGAAAGCATCTATCACGCTACAAAAATGCGAAGGTAAAGAGCGTGTCGCCTGAAATATTCATAGGTTAACGTTTAAAGAAATGAAACTTAAGTCACAATCTTTATATAATATAGAACGAAACTTTGAATGCAGAACAAAACGTGATATAACTATTTATTATAGGATGTTTCTTTTTTTAACTGTTTGAAATAATACTTTCTTAGATACAAGCGAATAATTAACAATTTAAATAAAACTATCTTCTCAGTTTCTTTAAAGATACAAACTGCTCTGCTGTGACCATGTTTGCTGTAAAGCATTAGAAACGTCAGGAAACGAGAACCAAAATAAATTCACAACGATAGTTTTATATAGAACCACTTGGTTCATTAGTACACTAATTAAACTACACGTGACCTTGAATAGCTAATAATCCTTGGGAAACACCTGTGATGTAGTTAAATGTTACTTTCTGTTACATAAACTATATTATATATGTATATAATATACATTATGAAATTATACTTTTTTTTAATATAATATATTAATAATTGTGACTCACTCCCGCAAGGCTCGGGTTCGTCCTAGATTAAGATTTAACGCTTAGTATTGATTTCTCAGAGATCAGATATTTTCCCGGAGTAAAAAGTATCCTTTATGTTGACCCGGATAATCAGCTATCATCATACCAAATTTCAACAAAATCTGTCTAGTGGTTTTCTTGTAATACGTACCCAGACAGACAGACAAAAATTCTAAACACTATGCAGATGCAGAGGCCAAATCTAGGCCTCTGCATCGATAATAAAGACTATTTCAATAAGATTTTCCAAAAAAAAAATTAATGTACAGATTCGATTTGGTTAAAATTGTATTATATGTAGTATATTAAATATGTACTGATATGTTTAAAATAAATTTAAATAAAAGTAGGTACATACAAATCGATAATAATAAGCTAACTTATAATTAGTTTATGACAAACCGTTTCTTCACTCATTATCGATTATTTTAAGATAAAATCTGGTTGTACATAAAAACTTCATGATTCTTTTAGATAAATATCTTATTTAATTTCGCGTTTTAAAAGCAATAGAGCTATTAATGCTGATGGGTTGTTTGCCTTCTAAAACGAATGTTTGCCTCAAAGGAAATCGAACCTGTGAATTCAGACAGATCTTTTCCCCACTGAGTTACGACAATCAATTACTTTATATTGATCCATAAGACAAGTCCTAGATGTTTGATAACTTAATATAAGTACGGTAATAACATAACGTGCCAAGTTCGCGATTACATTGTTTTGAGATATGTTCGGGAGAGACGCGGCGGGCGGCTGACGCGTTTGCCAAGCTTTCAGGATTACATGCTAGAGATGCCTGCACATACTTGCTATTTTAATCTTCCAACTCATATTCTACATAATTTTCTTAGTACATATTTTAAGTTTGAATCTCATATTTTTATGAAATATATCCCTATTTTACAAGCTTTTATTTAACTTGCCGTGTATGAGTTCGGGTCAAATCTTGCAACTGTCTTTTAAAGCAGTTATCCTCAACCGATTGAACTAAAATTTTCATGGTTAGATAAGTGATATCATTCTAATTCCAACATGGTGGACTTCCAAACATGCCAGACTACGTTTTTTTATGCACTCCCATGATATGGATACCAAATGAAAGCGGTTGCTGAGAAGAATACGAATAACTAAAAAAAAATTTGTAAAAAAAAACATTTTTCAAACAAGCTTTTATATAATTGCTGTAAAAATATACATATTATACTTTTTGTATTTTATAAATTACGAGTATATTGCTGTATGTATGTAGTGCGGGATAAGATTGTCAATGTAATACTCGTAGAATGTCACAGATTCTATCTTCCTTTAAAATGGATGTTATTGTCATTTTGATGACACTTTGAATGAAGTACCATTATGAGCATTATTTTTCTACTACTTTTTTACATAATATTTAGATTTTTTGTACCTCTGAGCATTTACCAGGTGGCCCCTCTTCTAAATCGGTCAAATGCTCGTTTCTAAAATAGGTTTTAGTGATGCAATAATTGTTATTTTAGGTTATTTTCATGTATGCTAATTCTTTTAAATAAATAAATATAAACCAAATATCCTACGTCGTAATTATTACTTACAATATCGCATAAATTAATTTGAATTGTCAATTAAATTAATTATTCTAATATCGACGACCTTTAACATATACTAACTTTATTTTAAGACTAAAAATATTCTATACATATAATAAAATTGTAACTAAGCCGAATCTGCACATTAATTTTTTTTTGGAAAAGGTTATTGAAATAAACTTTATTTAAGATTAAACGTTATAAGAGAGACCGAATCTATAGTTTTTAGAATTCTTGTCGGTCTATCTGTATGTCTGTCTGTCTGTTACCGCATCACAGAAAAACCACTTCGAGGGATTTTGATGAAATTTGGTATGGTGATAGCTGGTTATCCGGGTCAAAATATAGGAACTTTTAACCGCGGGAAAATGTCTCGTTTTTGAGAAAAAATACGAAAACTGCAATGTAAGTGTGGCGGACGTGAGGAGAAAATAATAAAGCTTTAATATTAAGCGTTTATTGAAGTGCGTATTGCACTTGCGAGACCAAACGAGAGACTGTACAATCGATACATATTCGATCTAAAATCTAATGTAATATCTATACTTATATATTATGCCCGTTACAAATCATATTACCTCATGTTACATAGGTACAATATTCCCCCCTTTTTTTAAAAAAAAGTAAAAAATAATATATAAAGTTATTAAGAATATATAAAAATGAATACATTTTGACGCAAAAAAAATCTAAAATGTATAAAATTAAATTCTAAACATAAAATATAGTTTGCAAAAAAAAAATTATTAATACCTAAAAATATCATAATTACATGCTATTACAATTTCCTTACATCTATCACAAATTATTTTTTCGAACATGATTTTTTTACCTATTCAGCATAATTATTCACTGCACTACGCGAAATTATGTGTTTAACATATACAGTATACACTTGCACTTTTTAACTAAGACGTACACTGGCACTTAAAACATTATACTGCAGCAGTTAAATCTGGCATGCTCTGCATTTCCTTCCTTATAGTCTCTCTAAATTTCCTTCGGCAATATCTGTATATTCCAAACGTGATTACAATAAGGATTATTAAAAATAATAAGCCGAAATATATATCAACTTTTAACTCAGAAATTTGCGAAGTATTATTTCCTCCCATTTGGGCGATTATAACTTCTTCCTTCTTTTCTTCTTTGCTCTGATTATAACCCATTATAATTATTGGCAATATAATTAGAGAATGTGAATGTGTATAGCTTCACCAAGATGCAGATTTTAAATAAATTTATCTCGGAATCTTACTACTGGCTTGCTGATTCGGCCGGATCGCGTTACTTTGTTATTTACATGTGTCTCCTTGTTTGGAATTTCGATACTAGTGCTATCCCGCGTATCAAACTCTTCATTATTATTTAATAAAAATGCTGGCTTTAATCTATCAATAGAAACAGTAGATTCTTTGTCTGCCATTAATATTTTAAAATGTTTTTCTTTACGGTCTAATACTTTGTACGGTCCTGAATATGGTGGATTTAAGGACTTACATAATTTATCGCACCGTAAAAATACATGAGAGCATTTTTGCAATTCAGGGTGAACAAATATATTTTTCTGTGATTTCTCTCGTTTGGGTACTGAACAAATATTACTTATATGTTCTCTCAGTTGCTTTAAAAATGTCTCGCTATCGGAATTTAGTGGCGTTGTAGGCTCAAAAAAATCTCCGGGTAGCTTAATTGGACTGCCATAAACCATCTCCGCTGCACTGGTTTGCGTACAATCTTTTAGGCTTGCTCTTAAGCCTAGTAGCACAGTTGGCAACTCCTGAACCCAATTATTGTTTCCTCTAGTCATTAACGATGCCTTAAGAGATCGATGCCAACGTTCGACAGCACCGTTTGCCTGTGGATGGTACGCAGTTGTTCGAGCTTTCATAATACCAAGGCGCTTAGATAATTGATTGATAAGATTCGACTCAAACTGTCTTCCTTGGTCAGTCGTAATTCGTAAAGGACAACCAAAACGTGAAATCCATCCTGAATATATTTTCTCTGCAACGGCCTCAGCTGTTATGTCTCTTAAGGGAAAAGCTTCCGGCCAACCCGTGGCTCGGTCTAACATCGTAATTAAATATCTGTATCCTTTGTAAAGTGGTAATGGACCAACAATATCAATATGTATATGTTCAAAAACGATTGCTTGTGGGAAATTTACCAAAAGGTGATATTGTATGCCTATGTATTTTACATTTCTGACAATCTATACATGCTCGAGCCCAGTTAGTAACATCTTTGTTCATAGAATGCCAAAAGAATTTATCGCATATCATCTTTCTAGTTGATCTTATACTCGGATGACTCAATCCATGTACGGCGTTGAAAGCCTGCACTCGGAATTCTTTAGTCAAATATGGTCGTGCGAATTGTTTTGAAACTTCACAGTAAATTGATTCTTGACTGTTATGAAGTTGAAACTTTTTAAAACATAAATTTTTAGATTTTAATAAAACTTGTAATTCTTTATCTTTTTCCTGAGCTTCGCTAAGAGCATTGTAGTCGATGTATGATGGCATGTTAATTTCAGAAATTCGTGATAACGTGTCAGCAACAATATTTTGAGATCCACTAATATGTTCAATATTCGAACAAAATTGCATTATAAAATCGAAATGTCTTAATCGACGCGGTGTATCGCTGTCTGTATAAGAATTTTTTTTTAAAGCATAAACGAGTGGTTTATGATCTGTGTAGACTGTTAAGGGGCGTCCCTCGATCAAATATCTGAAATGCTTTATAGCCATATAGATAGCAAGTAATTCTCTATCGAAAGCACTATATCGCGTTTGCGCTTCGCTCAGCTTAGTGGAGAAAAATCCTAAAGGCTTCCATGTGTTGCCTTCACGTTGCTGTAATACTGCGCCAATGCAAGTCTTAGACGCATCCGTCATAAGGGCTATATTCGCGTCTGCAGCTGGGTGTGATAGTGTAACGGCGCTGATTAGGCTCTCCTTACACTGTTCAAATGCCGCAATTGACTCATCTGTCCACTTGACTTCTGTCTTGTCATTTTTTCTACAGTTATGTAAAAATATATTTAATTTTGACTGAATCTCTGCTGCTTGAGGAAGATGTCTTCTGTAAAAATTAATCATACCTAAAAAACGTCTCAGTTCCTCGATTGTTTTAGGCCTAGGAAAATTAATTATAGAGCTAACTCGTTGTTCTAAGGGTTTAATACCATCTTTTGAAACGTGGTATCCCAGAAACTCTATTTCGTTCTGCCCAAAATTGCATTTTGAAGTGTTAATAGTTAAGCCATATTTATTAAATCGCTCAAATACTAGTCTGAGGTGTTCCTTATGTTCGGATTCAGATTTCGACGCTACTATTACATCGTCGATATATACAAAAATAAAATTAAGATTTTGAAGTACGACGTTATTTAAAAATCTCTGAAATGTTTGAGCTGCGTTTCTTAGCCCAAACGTCATCCTTGGGAACTCAAAAAGACCGAATGGCGTAGTGATGGCTGTCTTCTCTATGTCTTCACTATTGATGGGAATGAAATGATAGGCACGTGTTATATCGATCTTCGAAAATATCTTTTTACCCGAAAGTAAATATGTAAAATCTTGTAAGCGTGGAATCGGATACCTGTCAGGCTTAGTGATGGCATTTAATTGCCTGTAATCACCACATGGTCTAATACCACCATCCTTTTTCGGGACTACGTGGAGTGGACTTGCCCAACAGCTCTTCGATGGTCTACATATGCCTACGTCTTGCATGATTTCAAATTCCGATTTTACCTTCTGATATTTGTCCGGAGCTAAAGGTCTGGGTCGCGCAAATACAGGAGGTCCTGTAGTCTCAATATAATGAACAACAGAGTGTCTTGGTGTATCTTTGAAACAAATAGGTTTCGTTATATCGGGATACTCTAACATTAAGTCGTAATATTTATTATTTATATCCAACGTAGTTATAGATGACTCATCGTGTTGCACTATCGATGTTATAGTATCTATATTTGTTATTTGATCAATAAGTCGACGACGATATAAATCTACTATAAGCTTATGATAGGTTAAAAAGTCTGCGCCTAAAATTGGCTGTTTAACGTCCGCTAACACAAAAGTCCACCGAAAAGGTCGGCGTAAATTTAAATTTAACACTAACGATTTAACACCATATGTCTTTATTTCACTGCCATTAGCTGCATAAAGTTTATATTTATCACTAACTACATTGTCATAGAGTCGTTTTTTGTACGGTAACACTGAAATATTTGCACCTGTGTCCACAAGAAAACGTAAACCACTTTTGCAGTCGGTTACGCATAAACGGTGGAACGGCGATATGGTGCAGACATCCACCCTTGGCTGCACCTTGTCTAGTTTTCCGGCTGCTCCTTCCAAGCACATGGCTCAACACATTTCTTTGCTTTAACGCCGAAACGGTGATGATAGAAACATAGCCATTTCGATGATTCGGACCTGCGGCGTCGTTGTTCGGATACTGAACGTCCGCGTGATGTAGTACGTCGCCTCCAATTACATCGAGTACTTCGATACCTTGGTCTCGATCTCTCAAGTTCCATGACCTTCACACTTAACTTGGCTATTTGCGACATAAGAAATGACGTATCATCCGATTTTTCAGCTTGACAATTTACTTCAGCAGCATGTAAAGGTCTCGTGGTCTCCATAATTTTGTCAGCGATAGCTGCAAGGTTATCTAGATCCTTTACCTCGCTAACTGCCAACACCGCTCGAACTGACGTGGGTAAATGTCCTTGCCACATGATACACAGCGTTTCATCAGGTATCTTATTACGAGCCAAATCCCGCATTCGCCTAAGAAGCTGAGAAGGCTTCTGATCGCCAAGTTCCATTTCCCCCAGCAACTTCTGGAACTGTCGGTTCTCCGACTCTTCGTAAACAGCGAGCAAACGATTTTTCAAGGTCTCATATTTATGTGTTCCTGGTGGATTAAGCACAATATCGCTAACCTGCTCGATGACTTGCTTGCCCAATTTCGGAAGCAACAAGTTAAACTTCGCTTCATCGCCTAATTTTTGAGAAGCTAGCACCGCCTCACACTGGGCGAACCATAATCGCGGCTGGTCGCACCAAAATTCCGGTATTCGCGATGATACGCTGATTGTTGCCAGTACTGAATCTTCACGTAAATTTTCCTTCGCTTGTACAACTGGTTTAGAATTGGTAGCCATCGTATATTTGTTCTTCAGTCAGGTGTTGTTTTTCAGTCGGGGTCACCAATATGTGGCGGACGTGAGGAGAAAATAATAAAGCTTTAATATTAAGCGTTTATTGAAGTGCGTATTGCACTTGCGAGACCAAGCGAGAGACTGTACAATCGATACATATTCGATCTAAAATCTAATGTAATATCTATACTTATATATTATGCCCGTTACAAATCATATTACCTCATGTTACATAGGTACAGTAAGTTTATACTAATATGTAAAACCTAAGAATTTCGTTTTTGATCTGAACGCGGGTGAAGCCGCGGCCAATTCTAGTTAATAATAACAATCCACAATAACAGTCAATTTTACAACAACATTAAAGGTGCGTGCGACCTCCGAAGTTATGTAAAGCCATTGAAGTACTCCCATAATTCTTGTACTAAGCCTATCCATTACTATCATTCAAAGGTGAACCTCTACTGAACTCGTCGTTGGGTTCTTTTCACGCAGTAAATTAATGGCCGTGCTCACGCGAACTTTTTTATTTAATACTGTACGGTCCAAGATTTTATTAAGGCGAGCTTAAAATGTTGTAGCCTCTTTTAACCTTCAGGTCTTATACACAAAGTTTGTCGGCTTTTAGCATATTTTTTATGGCTTTTATTAACATGCGTTTCAGCTTACGAGTATACAATATACATACATATATTTAGATTATTAAGTTACAGACGATTTATCCTCGCTTCACTCAAGTGACTTTTTGCCATAATTACATTTTTAAGCTTTATATCGTATTATTATGTCAATTTTTTCCAGACTTAGTTTAAAGTTATTCTAAGCAAAAAAATTTCAGCCTCTAAGTAGATATGCCTTTATACTTACTAACAAAACTTACGTACACAAACAGCAATTACGTCACTAAACGGTCACCTTCCAATTTCTTATCGCAAGCAGAAATGCTTAACTTACAAGTAAAGTAAATATCCACTATAGCAATTCTAATTAATTAAACGCTATAAGCTTATGAAATACAACCGTCTCGTTTAAGGGAGCTTGCTGATTTTGTCATGCTAACGTTCACCTCGCTCAGACATCGTGCCATTCAGAGACAGTCGCAGATATATTATTTATATATAAATTGTATGAGTTATACTTAGTCCTTTAATTAGTGTTCGCGTAATTAGTCTCGGTCGGTCTTAAGGTGCGTTCAAACGTTATCTCAAATCCGTTTACCTGTCTGTACTTTTGAGAAATGAGCTCCAGAACGGGTTAAATGACATGGCTATTTCTACTTATATATGTATATACTAGCGTTGTCCGCGGCTTCGCCTGGCTAGTTTATTTATATATGATTGCTTTGTTTCTTAAGATCAAAGCGTATTCATATTAGTCAAATACTGTCAAAGAGTAATATTTTAGCCTTGGAATCAAAATAAACTTATTTATATATTGTATGATATTATTTCTCTGCTTCTAATATTACATACGTTATGTTAGATAGCCTTATAGTAGGGGAGCCCAAGAGGGGATTTTCTGTAGTTACTCGAGCGTGGCAGATTAACATAAAAGAGGTTACCTTGCACTCTATTGAGTACTGTCGCCATAATATAAGTCTTCTATATAAAGGGGCGCGTCTAGGGAAGCCGATTAAAATATTTAAAAAATGTTTTGATAAGGTAGAAATACTTGAAACCGTCAGATTAAGGTGTGGTAGGCTAGTCACATCCTGAAAAGTGTCCAATTCAATAATCTGCCGATTTGCACAAGCCGAAGAGGCAAAAATCGACTATAAAGTTTATGATGATTTATATAGAATCGCGCCCCTTTATATAGAAGACTTATATTGTGGTGAAAGTACTCAATAGAGTGCAAGGTAACCTCTTTTATGTTAATCTGCCGCGCTCGAGTAACTACAGAAAATCCCCTCTTGGGCTCCCCTACTATTATAAACTTCTTCAATAACTAGGCTCTAAAATGCAAAAATAGCCTAAATGTAAAACCAACAAAGAAAACCTTCAGTTTTGTACAAAATAAAGATTCGTGAATATTGCTATATATTTTCTTTCCCAATTTATTACTATAACATAATTATTCGTAAACTAACGACTTGTTCTCGCTTCGCTCAGGTGCGTCCCTAGGTCGTATTAAATATTTTTATATTAAATTTCCATGTACGAATAACGAATGTCCAACTCGAAAATGAAATAAGACGTTATGTCATAATTAAACGTGTATGTTAACATTAAGTGCATGGAAATTACGTTATCGTTAATAACGGTTCGTTATCAATTTTAATGACTGCCGCTCTACAGCATGCGGGTACTTTGCAAATCAGAATAAATTATTTAATGAAGCACTCGCAATTATTTCATAAATAATTTCAGAATCATCTAGTTTAGTCTTGGGAGAGGAGAGGGTTTGAGTATATATTCTTTATTGGTCTTAAAATATGATACAGAAAAAAATAACACAAGTAAACATAGTTCACAAAAGTGGACTTAACTCTAAAAGAGATCTCTTCCAGTCAACCCCTGGTTGTGGAAGAAGATATCAGCGGGCAATATAGTGCAAAAAATATACTAAATATATACTAGAAATAAAGGTAACGATAATCACATAAATATACATACATACATACATACATATATACATACATATATAAGGTAATTAAAAAAAAAAACATTTTAATTCCTTTGAATTTCAATCATTTTATCTAATTAATATGATATGGGTAGTTGTTGAGAAAGCATTTGGAAATGAAATTTACTAAGCTATACGAGTACTAGCCGGCCCAGCAAAAGGTGATGGGGAAGGAATCGGTAATTATCAATGAAATCGTATTATGTATCTAACAATTGTTTTTATTATATTAATATTCGACACGTGGTTGAAGTTCGACCATATTTTTTTAATGTTATCACAAAAAAGCTCGTCAAGTAGTACTAAACTAAAAAAGTAATAAGAAAAGATCGATTGACATAGGGCAAAAAGGTAAATATGTTGTTACTTGTCTTACGGTGACAGAAAACATCTTGAGAAAACCTCCAAGTCTGAGAGAACCTAGCAAATTCTCGAAAGATATGTGAAGTCCGCCCGAACTTGGCCAGCGTGATGGACTAAGACCCGATTCCCCTCGCAATGTAGGTCCGAGCCCAGCAGTGGGACGTAAAAAAGGGCTGAATACGTATTTATACCCAGATGTCACATAATTCCTATCTTTTAGTGTATAAAAAATATATACAGATATAGTACAATACGTGTAATGTATACATTTGTAGTGCCAATACACACTTATTTTCTATTGTACATAGTGAGGTCAATATGCATCAATATTTAGCTACTAAACTAGAAATATACGTTCAAAATAGAATACGGCTTGCTTGTTAACAACTCTAATGACTGCTTCAACGTCGTATAATGCAGCCGTGGATAATGCTCCGCTGGGCGATAATAGCCTCGCATTTTGTTAGCATTCATTAACCAATATAAACTGTGTCATAAAATATTCTAAAATGTTAAAAGTTAAACGGCTTACTTGGGCGATCTTTATCAGCAACTTGTTTTGGCCGACTTTAAAATAAGATGATGTATTCAACTTTGAGTGTATGTTTTTAATATGTTACGCGATATCTTCATTAATTCTGATTCTTGTTTTATAGGTTATATCTTAAGGACAGGCGTACACATATAACACATTTTTTTTCCAGAAGAAGAATTCCATCCCTAAATGTGGTTAATTATAGTAATAATGACTTTAATGTCGGTGTAACTGTTTAATTAACAAGTAATTATAATTCAAACTTCTTATTATATTTATATGTAACTAGCATTGCCCGCGGCTCCGTCCGCGTTCAGATGACCATAAACCAAATTCTTAGGTTTTACATATTAGTATACTCTTACATTGCAGTTTTTGTATTTTTTCTCAGAAATAAGATATTTTCCCCGTGTAAAAAGTATCCTAAATGTTGACCCGGATAACCAGCTATCACCATACCAAATTTCATCAAAATCCCTCCAGTGATTTTTCTGTAAGATAGACAGACAGACAGACAGATAGACAAAAATTCTAAAAACTATAGATTCGGACTCTGTATTGACAACAATATCTATTTCAATTAGATTTTCCAAAAATATTTAATGTACAGATTCGTCTTAGTTACAATTTTATTATAGGTATGTATAGATTTGCATACATTATACTCTGGTATATTTATTCCATATACCTCTTTTATTATTGTTATCACAGCCGTATGTATTATATACCGATACCGAAGAATAATAAAGAAGAATAATATAGTATTATTTATTGCACTTAAATGAAATACAGTAATTAAAATACAATAAAATTAATTTACAAAGGTGGACTTATCTGTAAAAAAGATCTCTTCCAGTCGACCTATAGTAGTACTAAATAATGTTATAAAGCAGGCTAAAGTACATTTTAAATAAAACTATCTTTTCAGATTTTTTCGCAGATTTTTTGAGTTTTGGTACCCAACGTTTCGTTGTATAATGTTGTGAGTAGCTACTGTCTGTAACAACTATATAATGGCCTTTGAGACGTCTAAAACCTTAGCCTCTCCCGTGATCATGTGCTGTAAAGCATTTGAAACATCGGGAACCAAAAATCAAAATAAATCCGCGAAAAAATCCGAAAAGATATTGAATATTCGCCTAAATGTAAGAAAATATTAGGCTAAGCACAGTATAACCAACACATTCCCCAAGATACCCAACATACTGATCCCATCACGATTTTTATTCATTACGATGTTATAATTCTCCTATTCAGCTTCAGGCGTACTGGCGGAGTTTGAATCATCGTGACCAATTACAAAGAATTTCTGCAAAGTGCAAAGTGAAGTTGGGCCGGAACCAAGCGACGGGACGCTAGTTAATTAAATACACTGAATATAAAGCAGGGATGTTCAAACTAAATCAGTTCATTTCTGCTATAACTATCCCATTAACATACAGATTAAGTAGTAGGAATAAGGATTAATGCCAATGGGATAGAGTAAATTATCCTAAATTGTTATCTATACTTTGATACATATAATAAAATTTTAACTAAGCCGAATCTGTACATTAAATATTTTTTGGAAAATCTTATTGAAATAAATATTATTATCGATACAGAGGCCGAATCTATAGTTTTTAGAATTTTTGTCTGTCTGTCTGTCTGTTACCGCATCATAGAAAAACCACTAGAGGGATTTTAATGAAATTTGGTATGGTGATAGCTGGTTATTCGGGTCAACATATAGGATACTTTTTACCGCGGGATAATGTTTTATTTCTGAGAAAAAATACAAAAATCTGAATGTAAGAGTACTAATATGTAAAACCTAAGATTTTTTTTTTTGGCCATCTAAATGCGGGCGGAGCCGCGGGCAATGCTAGTATTTTATAAATATCTCGGGAACTACCAATCAGATTAGAGTTTTTTTTTGCCTTTTATCCATACGAATAATATAAATGTCAAAGTAATGACTGTCTACTGTAATATTATTAACTAGCGAATCATCCTTGCTTCTCTCGGGTCCGTCTCTAGGTACGTTTTAACGATACATAGGTATAGAAAAGTAAGAACATAAAAAAATGAGTAATTTGTTTTTTTATTACAAGTTTGTTCCTTTATTTAAGAAATCTTTGATATCCCATATAAATTTTGATTCCCCTTTTCACTCCCTTTAAGGGACTATTTCTAGGATAAAAACTGTCCTATGTCCTTCCCAGGGTCTCCAACGATCTGCGTATCAAACACCTGAATCGGCTTAGCAAATTAAGCGTGAAGAGGTAACAGACAGACTTACACAGGGTAACAGGTTACTTTCACATTTATAATATTAGTATTGATGTAAGTAATAACTGTCTGTTTATCTTGTTACGCCTAAGCCCCTGAACCGATTTTAATAAAATTTGGCGAGAGAATACATTGCATTCTGGAATCGGATATAGGCTACCCTCAGGCCCGACCCCGCTTGGACGCGAGCGAAGCCGTGGGCAAAAACGAGTACCCTACAAACTTAAACTCCGTATGACATTAGTGTAGATAGTTACTGTAATCTTTAATTGTCTTCTATTTAACTATCCATCTGTCTTTCTTAGAAAACAAAAAATAAGTAAATGTATGGTATTCAACCCCTTTTAATGTCCCACTGCTGGGCGCGGGCCTCACTTCAATACGATGGGGATCAGACCATAGTCCACCACGCTGACTAACTGCGGGTTGGTGGAATTCACATTTATTTTGAAAACTTGTCAGGTTCTCTCAGACACATAGGTTTCCTTACGATATAATAAGCAAATAGTAATCAAAATTAACTTTTTGAAATAATTAAACCGCTCTTTGCTTAACTTGTTTACTTTGAATTAACGGAAAACGATAAATATTTGATATTGTAACAGCTAATGCAATAATGAGTAGCATGAAGTAATTTATTCACTGTTTTGCCGAAATGCTGTTTTCCTGAAAATAATATATTATAGGCGACGCTATTCCGCGTCATAAATAAAATGAGGCCACGTGGAATTGTAGCCGTTAACCGTGAATGCAATAAAACTGTTACAGAGGTATGTTTGTTTATTGAAAAATTCAATATTTATAGCCCTATATATTATTATTATATTATAACTAGCAACACACCCACTCTTTGCTCGAGTGCGTCACTCTACGTACGTTTTAATTTTTTGAGCGGAACCCTAATTTTTTGTATAAAATAAAAATAGCCTAAGTTACTCCTTATAGCATCAACTATTTGCCAGTAAAACTCATATGAATTTTGTAAAAAGCTTATTTGGATAATACAAACAGACACTTCAATTGAATACAGGTAGCCCTGTCTTTTGGCACGGCGTGATTAAGTAACATATACACATATAAATAGATAATATAATAGTAAAAGTTTTAGTAAAATTATATTCATACTTGTTTTCATACGCGATCTCGCTCGTAATTCATTTCCAGGCGTTTCGTTTATTCAGACTTTACTCAAGTCCCTGTTAAACTGAAAAATAACTCTCATAAGTAACTCACCAATTTGTTTACAAACTTTCGCATTTACTAATCTATACATATAATAAAATTGTAACTGAGCCGAATCTGCACATTAAATATTTTTTGGAAAATCTTATTGAAATAAACATTATTATCGATACAGAGGCTGAACCTACAGTTTTACAATTTTTGTCTGTCTGTCTGTTACCGCATCACAGAAAAACCACTGCAGAGATTTGATGAAATTTGGTATGGTGATAGCTGGTTATCTGGGTCAACATATAGGATACTTTTTACCATAAGAAAATATCTCATTTCTGTGAAAAAATACAAAAACTGCAATGTAAGAGTATACTAATATGTAAAACCTAATAATTTTTTGGTCATCTGAACGCGGGTGGAGCCGCGGGCAATGCTAGTACATAATATGTACATAAATATCGAGTATGTCGTAGGTAAGCTTAATAGTAGCGTATGTGTTACTCCAGGTCATAGTTTATATACTAAACATTTAAATCGGTCCAGCAGTTTGAGCATTAAATAGTTAAAAACATACATACGTACAAACTTACATGTATATAATAATAGTTAAGCTATTTTCTCCAACATATCAGGATTCAAACTGTTATATATTTCGAACAATTTCTTCTCATTATACTTTTAAAGTATAAATACGAACTGTTACATCCCTGTACTGTAGGGATTAATAATGAGTAAGTGCTTCATCAGCATCTTTAACTCCATAGATTTATCCCATAGTAAAGCTCAAGCTCAGTTCGGATCTGATCGCGGAACCATTAACACTTGCCGAATTTCTCACGTCTAAGTTGTCCTACATTAATTATATTATAAATTAATTAGTGTTAATAAATAAATTCTTTTTTAAAAAGATTTTAATTTTTCCAATGATAACATTTGGTGGCAGCGGTGGGATCCCGAAAACATTCCATAGTGCCTAATAAATAAGGATCCCAATAAAATAAAAACGTGCAAGTGAGTGAGTGAGTGTCTAAATCCAATGTCATAATCCAGTGTCAAGTTCCCGATCCGAACTCAACCCAAGGTCACAGCATTGACCATTCTAAACCGGAAAAATCCCGGTATCCTGAATCACGAAGAGAGTCCATTGTGCAGTAAGCGGTATCTAGCTGTTGAGGCATACACGCCTGACGCAGCTCTGTATCCAGCACCGACCTAATCAACGTGACATCCCGACGGCATCCGGACACGGAGTCCAGTTGTTAAACCCAGGTTCCAGTCAAATCAAAGATGAAGTGTGTGAAACTATTCCTGTGAGTCAAATTATTTCATTTTATTGATCCAGTAATTATCGTGAACAATTTCCAGTGAAAAAAAAAAAAAACCTTTTATATGTGTAGTCATAATTTACATACTTTATAGAAATATTAAGGCATCTTATAATTTAATTTGTTAATATTTATTAAATTGAAACCTAATTGTAATTCAATATAATTCAACGCAGTCATTCTTATCAATTATTTCTCATAACTATTATCGCATCCGTAGCGTATCGATTTCATTTGTATTATAATACCTTAGAATACTATACTACTCCTTTTTACAGGTTTCGTCTACTCTTAATTTTATTTTTCATATATATATATATATTTTTTTTACGTTTTTTTTTGTTGTTTTGTTTTTGTTCAAAATGTCGAAATCAGATTCCAAAAAGGAATTGAGAGAGACTCGAGTAGAAGAAGAAGAAACCCCATTAAATACTATATTAAAATTTATAAAACCTTTTACCGGTGACCGCGATAAACTTACTGCCTTTTTAAGGAATTGCGACAGCGCAATCTCCTTGGCATCTCCACGACAAGAAGATTTAATTCTAAAATACATCCTTAGTCAATTAGAGGGTAAAGCTGAAACAGCTTGTTCCATAAAAGACTTCGATTCCTGGGCATCTTTAAAAGAATTTCTTAAAACCCAATTCGGTGAGCGTAAACATTACGCCCACCTTCTCACAGAATTACAAGACTGTAGACAAGGCAATCTAGAAACTGTTAGCCAGTTCTCTCTTAGGGTAGAAACTTGCTTGCAGGAATTATTAACTGAGGTCACGGTTTCTAATTCTAAGAAAATGGAGCTAGCGGGTAGGTTAGCAGCTATGGAGGACCTTGCCCTTCATACTTTCACACTAGGTTTACATCCCCGCATTTCCAACCTAGTAAGGTGTAGAGACCCTAAGAATCTAAATGATGCTATAAACTGTGCCATATCGGAGGAGAAAATCCAACAGTTCTCTTCCCGCAATAATTTCAAACAAAAATCCAATGAAACTATCCCTAAAAGAAATGACTTTAATGACAGACCCCGATCAAATAATAATATTAATAATGCCAAAAATCAATATGCCCCTTCCCCTTCTAAAGAAGCGCCGTTTTGCAGGTATTGTAGGAAAATCGGTCATACCTTAGATAATTGTAGGCTCCGCGAATATAATAACAAAAAATATTCGAATGGACCTACTAGAACATTTACACCTTACCAATCAACTTCAAAAGCGAATGATTATAAACCAGGTCCCCGCATAAATTATGCAGAAAATGACGAAATTGAAGGTGAGTATGAAACGGATAAAAATTTAAACTAATTACTGCCCCGTATAAGTATCGCACGGGTCAGTCTCTTCCTACTAAAGTCGATACTCACGCTAAATTAAAGACCAATGGACAGGGTAACCAGCCCCAAACTCACGGTCTTTCCTTTAAAAAGACCAATGGACAGGGTAACCAGCCCCAAACTCACGGTCTTTCCTTTAAAAGGACCAATGGACAGGGTAACCAGCCCCAAACTCACGGTCTTTCCTTTAAAAGGACCAATGGACAGGGTAACCAGCCCCAAACTCACGGTCATTCCTTCCAAAAGACCAATGGACAGGGTAATCAGCCCCAAACTCACGGTCTTTCCTTTAAAAGGACCAATGGACAGGGTAACCAGCCCCAAACTCACGGTCATTCCTTCCAAAAGACCAATGGACAGGGTAATCAGCCCCAAACTCACGGTCATTCCTTCCAAAAGATCCATGGACAGGGTACTCAGCCCCAAACTCGTGGTCTTTCTTCTACACAGGCCCATGGACAGGGTAGCCAGCCCCAAACTCGTGGTCTTTCTTCTACACAGGCCCATGGACAGGGTAGTCAGCCCCAAACTCGTGGCCTTCCTTGTGAAAAAAATTCTGAAATTGAACAAATTTACGAAATTAATACCAAAAGAAAGTATTTACCTTACGTCGTAGTCCAAACATCTGCTAATAAAAATCCACTTACCTTTCTCGTAGACTCTGGAGCGTCCCTTTGCATCTTAAAAAATGATTGCTTAACCAATCCAACACAGCTATGCGATACCGATGTCAAGGTAAAGGGTATAGACTCAAAAGATGATAGTCCTATAAAAAGTTTAGGTTACCTTAATTTAAAACTACAATTCTCTCAAGACTTACAAATAATACATAAATTCCATGTCTTTGATAGCATTAACTTACCTTATGACGGTATAATAGGCAATGACTTTTTCATACAACATGCCTGTAGTATTAATTATGACTCAAAGTCCCTAGAAATAGAAGATAGCAATATTAAGTTATCATTTAATGAACCTTCCTATACTATTATGCCTCGGACAGAAACAGTAATTGAATGCTCTGTTAAAAATCCTGAAATGAAAGAAGGGATAGTATTTGACCAACACATTTCGGACTCATTGCTTGTATCTAATTGTATAGTAAAATTAAAAAATAATAATAGAATTAACCTAACAGTACTTAATGTATCAAATGAACCTATACATATAAATTCGAATTTATTATTCACATTATCCCCAATTGATTATACCGAATTAGGACACAGAAGACAAGGTCAAATAGGAACTAATAGTATTAAAAGAAGCTTACAATTATTCCAACTCCTTCAAACATCACACTTAAATACCGAAGAAATCGATAACCTAAAAGAAATTTGTAATCAATATGCCGATATATTCCATTTACCAGACGATGAACTGACTTCAACAGAAGTCGTCCAACACGAAATTCAAACAACAACTTCGCAACCGATTAGTGTCAAATCTTATAGATTCCCGGAAGTACATAAAGAAGAAGTAAAGTCTCAAATAACAAAAATGTTAAGCCAAAACATTATCCGACCTTCAAAATCTCCATGGTCATCACCTATTTGGATTGTACCAAAGAAATTAGATTCATCTGGCCAAAGAAAATGGAGGATTGTAATAGATTATAGAAAACTTAATGATATAACGATTGGAGAAAGTTATCCTATCCCTCAAATTAGCGAAATATTAGACCAATTAGGCCAAAGTAAATATTTTTCGACGCTAGACTTAGCGTCCGGGTTTCACCAAATAAATATGAACCCTAAAGATGCACCCAAAACAGCATTTAGTGTACCACAAGGTCATTTTGAATTTAATCGAATGCCCTTTGGTCTTAAAAATGCTCCTGCAACATTCCAGAGAACAATGAACACTGTCCTATCTGGGTTACAGGGTATACATTGTTTTGTGTACCTAGATGATATCGTTGTCTACTCTCACGACCTGTCTTCCCATATCGAGAAACTACATCTAATTTTCGAAAGATTAAGAAACTTTAACCTCAAACTACAACCCGATAAATGCGAGTTCCTTCGCAAAGAAGTCGCATACTTAGGTCACATAATTAGTGACAAAGGAGTTAAACCTAATCCTGATAAAATTAAAGCTGTCATGCAGTTCCCTGTACCGCAATGTCCTAAAGATATCAAGTCTTTCCTTGGCTTAGCTTCTTACTATCGTCGTTTTATTCCAGAGTTTTCAAAATATGCTAAATCATTAACAAATCTCCTCAAGAAAGATGTTCCTTTTAATTGGACAAATAGTCAACAATATGCTTTTGAACAACTTAAAGAAAAACTAGTCACAGCTCCGATTCTTATATATCCAGATTTTACAAAACCGTTCCTTTTAACTTGTGATGCATCTAATTATGCCATCTCAGCCGTTCTCTCACAAGGCGATATAGGTAAAGATAGACCCATCGCTTACGCATCCCGAACATTAAATAAGGCAGAATGTAATTACAGTGTTACCGAAAAAGAATGTTTAGCAATCGTCTACGGCACAAAGACCTTCCGTCCCTATCTGTTTGGTCGTCGGTTTACGGTAATCACAGATCATAAGCCTCTGAATTGGCTTTTTAACTGCAAAGACCCCGGATCGAGGTTAGTACGTTGGCGTCTAAAATTAGAAGAATACGACTATGAAATTCAATATAAAAAGGGTAAAATGAATTCAAACGCAGATGCACTCTCGAGATATCCAGTTAACCCTGTACAAGAACAAAATGATCAAAATCCTACAGCTGATTCTAATAGACTTGAAAACTTACCTGAAACTATTGATTTACCTGACAACCTTGATTTACCTGACAACCTTGACTTACCAGATGACTTTGTACTCCCTGAAGATTTAGAACTGCCGGAGGATTTTAATATTCCCACTCCGCCATCTGTCGATAGTAACGTCAGCAACGATGACACATACTCTAAATGCATGAAAACTTTAAATAATAAATTAATAAAATTTGATACTAAAATTGAAGAACATAACGAAAGTCTATTAAAAACAAAAATTAAACATGTAGTCATACCTACTTCTATTGACCTCGACGAATCAAATCATTACGTTGCAGATATTATTGGTAACTTATCGGAGTCCACAGAATTTCTATCTAAAGAAAGAACCTTACACTCATTTGTAACATTTCAGAAGGACAATACAAATTATTATTTATTATTCGTTAAAGTATACCATTATGAAAAGAATACTTATGAAGATATCTTTAAAAGCTTAATTAATCTAAAAACCGAATTTATTGCAAACAACGTTACAGAATTTAGTATAACTGATTTTCGCAATCCTTTTGATGTACATACATTTACAAAAATATATAACATAATTACGTACCTATTCCACAATACAAACATAATTATCCACATTTATAAAAATTCCATTATATATCCAACGATGACTGAAATAAATAAAATCTTAAAAGAGAACCATGATATCCCTATCTCGGGTCATCTAGGTTCTAATAGAATGTTAAATAGAATCCAAGAACGATATTACTGGCGAAACATGCGCGGTGACGTAGAAAATTATGTCCGCAAATGTGAATTATGCCAAACCAATAAAGCCCTGCGTAAAGTTAACCGAGCTCCTATGCAGATTACGAGTACATCTACACAACCCTTTGAACGTGTCGCGCTAGATCTCGTTGGCCCTCTCCCGGAGGCCGGACCTTCTAAATATAAATTTATACTTACATTACAGGATGACCTTACAAAATATTCAGCTGCATATCCCTTACCCAACGCCACGGCTGAGGAATCTGCCGAGTGCCTTATCCACTTCATCTGTCAATTCGGCATACCGAAATCTATCTTGACAGACCAGGGTACAAACTTCACGGCTGAATTATTTAAACAAACGTGCACTTTTCTCAAAATTAAACAACTTTGGTCCAGTCCTTATCACCCACAAACTCAGGGTGCTCTTGAACGTAGTCACTCCACCCTAAAGGAGTATCTTAAGTCCTTTATAAATGAACACCAAGATAATTGGCCAAGGTATGTTTTCACTGCAATGCTCACGTATAATACTACAGTTCACTCAACAACAAATTTTACCCATATGAATTAGTTTTTGGCCATAAGCCCTTTATCCCGTCCTCTATTTACGATACTTCCTTAGAACCGACATATAATAGCTATGTACGTGTTCTACAACAACGTTTAAAGCTTTCTAGAGAAAAGGCTCTAGGGAACATATTAAAATCAAAATCGATTTCCAAATCATACTATGATAAACGAACTAAGCCCATTAAGTATAAAGTAGGTGATATGGTGTATGTGAAAAATCACTTACGGCTCCGTAAGGCCTTATCACCCATATGGAAAGGTCCCTTTAAAGTTGTCCGAATAAACGGAAACAACACATTAACATTACTAATAAATCGTCGACACGTAAAGTATCATTACGATGAGCTCAAACTAGCGGAAACTAATTCCGAATAAACATATTTTATCATAAGATTTTATATTTTACATTTTATTTTTATTGAATTTTATTGATTCATTTCAAACTAATTGTTACTTAAGCGTAGATGTAGTTATTTAGACGTAGCATAGATAATAAAACTAGATTCTGTCATATTTCAGAATTACCACGGCGATTAACTTCGTTGTCGCATCAAATATTATAGAACAGATAAACGAAAGTCCCGGAATCTATTTCGACCCAGCGGGTTCTATTAAAATCACGGATGATTACCTTCATGTATTAATTCCCATTGACATTAGTTACATAAAACCTCACATCGATAATATAAAAACCATCTTAGGAACCGCTAGATTTTTCTGTCAACAGAGTGAATATAACAATAATTCTAAATGTCATAATTATTTGTTACCTTTGGTGCCGCGTCTTGACAGTATTCTAAGAGATTATAGTGCTATATCACATTTGATTTCGGATAGAGATAAAAGATCTGCGTGGTTTGCTGGAATTGGGTCCGCATTTAAACAGATAATAGGAACAATGGATGAGAATGACGCAATCAGATACAATAATGCCATTCAAACTTTAGATGATAATAATAAAAAACTTGCTTCTCTTGTTAAAGATAAAATTCTGATGACAAATGCAGCCATAAATAATCATAACGAAACCTTAAAAGCTATTAAAATCAACGAAGCCCGTTTGAATAGCGCTATTGAATCCTTAAATATTGGTGTTAACGGCCTATCCAATACAACATCAATACTATATGTAGAATCGAAAATGAACGAAATTTATAATGAGTTATCTTCTAGTTTATTTACTCTATCATTTAGAATCGAGAATGTCATCGACTCTATTATGTTTACAAAAAGCCATTCGATTCACCCATCTGTTATTACACCAACACAACTCTACGAAGAATTATCTCATAATGTTAAAAATTTAGATAATAATTTAGAATTACCTTTAAGTTTAAGTCTAAATAGTATACATTCTTTGATTAACTTAGCGCAACTGTCATGCTACTACGTAAATAAGGAAATTGTATTTGTAATTAAGATACCCTTAGTTACTAGAATAGAATACAGTTTGTATAAAAACTATACCTGTACCGATTCCACACGACAAAAACCATCCTTATTCCTATGCGATGGTGATTCCAAATTGTAATTACATAGCTATAAGTAGAGATAAGACAACATATATATATCTTAATGATTTAAGAGATTGTGTTAATATTATTAATGATATTCATATTTGTAACAAATTGAATGCATATTCAGTTCAAAATATCCCTACTTGTGAAACAGAAATTTTATGTAATGTGTTAGATGAATTACCTCAGCAGTGTAAAACTAAAATAATTCATGGAAAAATCGATATCTGGCAAGAACTAACTGGTAATAGATGGTTATTTGTTGAGACCGATCCTATTAAACTCACTGTTGAATGTCAAGGGCAAATATCAGATTTTAAATTATTAGGTACTGGCATAATGAATTTACCGCCAAGCTGTAAAGCCTTCTGCAGAAATAAAGAATTTTCAAGTAGAAATAACTTTAATATAACTGTAAAACCTGTAACGTCAGATTTTAACTTAATTAACGACCCTTGCTGTGATGAAATGAAATTCAAATCTCAAGAACCAAAATTGAAACCAATAAAATTAATTGAAGCAAATTTGGAAAAACTTACAAATGTCGCAAATGACCAATTTATGACAGATATCGATAAAATATTAAATGAGCCTAATCCACTTGTCAAATACGATTCACATTATCCTATACTTACATACTGTATAATTGTTTTCATTTTAATTTTTATATGTTTTAAAATTTATCAGAAATTTGGCAATTGTTTTAACTTTAAATCAAAAGATATTAGAAATCCCGATACAACAATCGGACCTAGTCAGGAAACAGAGGAAATACCAGTTCCAAGACTCAGGATAATTGCCTGAAACTTAGCATTAAAATGTAAGTTTCCTCTTATCGGGGGGGCTGTTACATCCCTGTACTGTAGGGATTAATAATGAGTAAGTGCTTCATCAGCATCTTTAACTCCATAGATTTATCCCATAGTAAAGCTCAAGCTCAGTTCGGATCTGATCGCGGAACCATTAACACTTGCCGAATTTCTCACGTCTAAGTTGTCCTACATTAATTATATTATAAATTAATTAGTGTTAATAAATAAATTCTTTTTTAAAAAGATTTTAATTTTTCCAATGATAACAGAACGAAACCTTTGAATATTCTAGTCTAACATTTTAAATTGTGATTTTATATTATGCTATTAAATAAGTTCCTGTAGTGTGCATATATATTCATAAATGTAACCTAGAAATAAAGCAATAAAAGAAGTTTTAGTTAGGAATGATTTATGACAAAACTATGCAGTAAGTATAAAGTTAGATAGGTTCAGCCATATTGCTTAGTATTTCCAATATCAAACTAAACACCATAACCAGACGTGATATTTTATAAAGTACCTAAATTTAAAGGCCATTTATCAAAAAGCGATTCAGCCGCAATCATAGACGGGTCGTAAATAAAATTCAGCAACGCGGCAATACTCCACGCTATTGTCAAATATACTCCCATTGATGTTTTAGTGTATCACACCGTACCAAAGTGCCGCCCGCACCGGCCGATCGAACAAGTAGATAGAGCGATGTACTTAAAACCTATGTTATATGAGATATTCGTTTATAATAATATTTAAAAGCTTTTGGCCGATTTCAAACAGGCGGTTAATTTAGGTCAATTTGTTGATAATTTCGCCCATTGTGGAATATATGTATGTAAATGATTCCTTATTCCTATGATTAGCCTTAAGGTGGACCAATATTTTTTTTTTTTAAGTTTAACCCCTAAATATTTATAGTATGTATGTGTACGTATTCTATGTCACTATAGACATGAGCCAGGGCGAGTCATAAAATATAATATGGAAATTAGTCATACCTATTTTAAAATTAGTTTTTCCAATTGTCATTTAACATCAATTAAATCAGAATTTATTTTCATATTTTGCTTGTTTTAGACTGAAGTTTTGCTTTATTTGTTTCGTTTCGCTTAACTGGCTAAAGTCACGCCACATTTAGTTACAACGTGACCCTGTCAATAGCTTTAATTGCAGGATAATTATGTCTTTCTAAACCGACATTATAAGGTAGAATAGATTGTGTTCGTACGCACTTGTCTTACAAACTGGTAGTTGTGATAAGATTTTTTTTTCGATTATAGGATTACTATTGTGAATGCGATTTTTTATGTGTTTATCTGTGTGTATGTTTGTTATTCCTTCATGTCGTAGCGGCTGAACGGATTTGGTTGTTAAATAAAATGACTATGACCTAATAGCATATACCTACTACATATTAGTTTATCTGTAGGTATATTAAAAATTCTAGGCAACTAAGAATGTACCTGTATGACCCTTACAGAGCGAATGGCTGGTTCCCGAAATTCAAATGCTTTATAGCAATCATGGTGACAGGGGAGATTAAGCATTTACACGACTCAAAGGTCAATATACAGGGTCATTTTTAATTTACTGAAAACCTTTTGTGAATACACTATTTACAACATAACAACAATATCTGTAAGAAGGGTGTAGGAAGCCGCGCTTACTCATTTAAACTTGGCCAGATGCTAGAACTTTAAAGCTTAGAAGGTGTAAAAAAAATATTTTTATTTTTGTATGAAAATAAAAATTTAAGAAATATTATTTTTTCTTGTTACAGATGTTGTTGTTTTCATGTAAATAGTATATTCCCAAAAGGTTTTCAGTAAATTAAAAATGACCCTGTATAGTTATTACAGACGTTTATTTAATATAACGCCTTCTTGAGTAGCCCATCTTCTAAAAAGACGACACAAGGACGGTTATAAAAGTTCCAACGTATAACTGCTTAGAGGGACTGATTATTTATACAGATAAGCTATAATATTTAAAAGGTAGCCTATACAGCTATGAAGATATCAATATAAACAACTTTTTAATATTTCATCATAATGTAGC
This sequence comes from Brenthis daphne, assembly GCA_947093115.1. NCBI lineage: Eukaryota > Metazoa > Arthropoda > Insecta > Lepidoptera > Nymphalidae > Brenthis > Brenthis daphne. Next base: position 19,222,810 of record OX352481.1, read on the forward strand.
TGGTAGTATCAGCTTTCCCATTAACTAATGAAAGTACACTCAAACTAAGATCTCGATTAACGGGAAGTGAAAATTATTTTGATTCTTATAGAAACTACTTCTAAGGCGAGAAAACGCTCCAGAAATTTATATTGCAACAAATATTCTGAGCTGTAAATTACGATTTATAATTTACAGCTAAGAATATTATTTGTTGCTTTAGTGGAGTTTGCCGTTTATTTGTCATATTTTATAGGTCAGAAATAAATAAACAATATAAAAATAAAACTATGGTTAATATAACATAAACACCATTATATGTTTAAATGTAAAAAAAACGTGTGCGCGTGTGTACTTATGAACGCACGTAAGATGTAGATCTTTGGCGTAACAGAACAAAAATAGCTAAAGATTTCATCCCATATGTCACAAATCTCTGTTTGAAAAAGGAATGCAGCTAACTTCATCATGTCGCTTTCAGCTAACTTCATCATGTTGCTTTTTGGCCGTCGGTGTGCGCGCGCATCGTAAAAATTTTACTCTCATATTTTTTTCCAAACGTGCCAAAAGAAGTATAACTTCAAAAATAAGAAAACTCAACATATTGAAATCTTACCAAACACTTTTTTCATTTTAATTACAAATAAAAAACCTTGCAAAGTGAAATAATAATATATTCCTGTATAAAATACCTAATTCTTTGAAGTCAGCCAAAAAATCTCAGAGTAGTCAGCCTACATATATATGTATTGTACATACATACAAAAAATATTGCTGAACGTATAACCTCTTCTTTATATATCGGTAAACTAAATGTATATATAATAATCTTATATATTATGTATAAACAAACTTCGCACCGTAATCATCGTATGACGCGGAATATTTCGGGCCATATCTGAACCAGCCCCGTTACCGCTCAGGTTATCAATCCATCATATCCAAAGTTTATTGCGCTATAAACGACGAATGTTAAATACTACCAATTTATGTTTACTTCCCTGAAGTTATTTTATTAAGGGTATACTAGTTTTACAGGATAGACTTAGGACGGATATTATAAGCTTCTCAATCAATAGTGCTATATTCGGTAAGCATTCACGCAAAATAGGCGCATAGTCGTCGAGTTGCGGAAAACAGCCCGAACATACCATACCATACCATACCATTTGGTAAGCATGTTGCAGCTTCATCTAAAAATATATTTAAGATAATTATTTTAATCTATATAGCGCAGTGGTAACGCGCTTGCTTGGGAAACCAAGGGAAACATTCGAAGTGCGAATCATTTTCAACATGATTACCATTTGACTTACGGTGGAGGAAAACATCGTGAGAAAACCTGCCTGTCTCAGAAAACTTAGCAAGTTTTCGAACCCCCCTAAGGGATAATTTCCAGCATAAAAAGTATCCTATGTCCTTTCCAGGGTCTCAAACTATCTTCTTACCAAATTTCATCTAAATCGGTTCAGTAGTTCGGAGTCTTTTCGATACAAAAAAAAAAACAAAAACCCAAATTTTTCATCTTTATAATATAATAATAGACTACATATTTTAAATTAATGTCATATAAGCATTATACTTAAAACTAACATAAAATTGGAAATGAAGAAAATTAAACATTTCACTTCAATACCTTTGAAATCAAAAAGTTAGAGCAAAGTTACACATTTCTCGACAAAATCAACCTCTTTTTCGGTGGAAAGCAAAATAATTCAGTTCTCTAATTGAAACGCCGTACAAACTTTATTAACTGGCCCAGTTTTTGTGCAATAAAGTTTCGAGCGCGTCTAATAAATATCACCCATTCGCAATATGGGAAAGAAAGGCTAGCTTTAGTGGATTGTGGAATGCCCTTAGAGATGGCATCCGTCATCGACAGAGTTTACTCGTATGTTATTGCCACCATTAAGATGTGGATTTTTTATTATTTATATGGGACCATACTTAAAATATTATAATTAAGATAAAATATATATACATATAAATGCAGCCTCCTTTTTGCTGCAAAAGCTTATAATATTTTTTTATCTATACTATAATAAAAGAGTAGAGGTCGAATGTCTGTACATATCAAAAAAATGCTAAAAACCGAGTCAGGGCGATGTAAGAAGACAAATAGAACAAATCCAGATTTTTTCAATTTTTTTGTTTCTCTGTCTATTTGTCTGTTTGTACGGGCTAATCTCCGAATCTATTGGACCGACTTGAATGAAATTTTGCTTGGTAGTACCTCATATCCCTGGGCAAATCTTAGATACTTTTTATCCTGGAAAATTAAATAGTTCCCGTGGGATAGTTAAAAAACTATAATAACTTATACAGCTTAGTACACAAAAACTATTGATTAGATTTTAATAAAACTTTACAATAATATAGTTCATACATGATAATAACAAATCGGCTACTTTTCATCCCGGAAAATTCAAGGGTTCCCGTGGGACAGTCAAAAAACTATAGTAACTTATACAGCTTAGTACACAAAAACGACTGATTGGATTTTGATGAAACTTTACAAGAATATAAGTCGTACATCAGAATAACAAATAGCTTTTTTCGTCTCATGTACTTAATAATATAAAATGTTACTTGTTATTAACGTCAATTAAAGCTATTAAAAGCATTTATTTTAATTTTTATAACAATGCTTTGTTTGAAAAATGCAGTAAGTTATTATATAATATTAACTTAGTAAGTTATATAAACCTATATAAGATTAACATTATGAGTTGAAGTTAGTCAATATATGAACCTTATCCTTATTCAAATTTTATAATAAAATAGAACAAAACTATTTTGATGCTATTTCTACTAATACCAGTTCTAACTTCGAATACCATTTATTCACTATATGTACCTATACGTTATAGAACTAGTTTTTACTGGCCGCAGTATTCAGTGTGTAAACTTTTAGTCTGACTGGAGCTTTAGAAAAGAGGATTGGCGTGAATTTAAAAGTAACGTAAATAACTAATATAATATATATCTCGTGTCACGGTGTTCGTGGTCACACTCCTCCGAAACGGTTCGACAGTTTTTTTTTTGTATGGTAGGTATGAGAGAATAGGTCGTAAAGTATTTTCACCCTCCTACCCCCATCCCCCATTTTTTAGTCGTGATTTGAATTCTTTTGTATGAATAATATTATTATATAAATACATAACGACGAACCCGAGCGAAGCGAGTGTAATTCGCTGTATAACATACAACCAAAAAGTTTTTTTTTGGAAGATTGAACGTGGGCGTAGCCGCGGGCTCTGCTAGTACAATGTATAAAAATATAAGATTACTACGCAAGTTTTCGTCTTGATATGTGGACATGAATTTGTATTTAATAATATAATTTATATATAATAGGTAAAGAAGAACAGTTCAGTATCTTTTACTTCTGTGTTTGTCAACCGATTTTCTGTTTTTAGAAACTATTAACAAGCTTTAGTGCTTTCTCTCCACGACCGCGGACACGCCGCCGTGTCAGCTAACAATAGATTTCTTAGAATTCTAATCAATTTCTTAGAAATTTACCTGGTGGTGGTAAAAATTTTGGAAATAGTTATGTTTTATATAGATTTTATATAGAGGAAAATTATACGAGTATGTTTTCCGTATCAACAAATATTACGGTTGAATTCCGACATCTACGCCAATACTTGTAATAATAATTCAGTGAAAATAACATTCCATTGTTGGGCATAAGCCTTCCCTTAATGTAAAGGAGAGTAGGGTTAGCCAACATCACAAGTCTTAAAAAATAAGTTAGGTCCTCTCAGCCATACAGGTTTCGTCTAGATGTTTTTATCGTTTTTTCAAGCGGTAATCACGATTCGCACATAAAAACTTAGATATGCGTGAGCCGGGTTTGAACCCCTTTCATTTTTTGCAGTGTTTTTTTAGTATTATAGATGGATATATATATATATATATATATATATATATATATATATATATATATATATATATATAATAAAAATCATGTTATATGTTGTATGCCTGTAAAAATTATATGCTTTGTGATGCCCCTATATAGTATACACGCTTTGATCATTTAAATGTACAAACATTTTGATCACGTTCACGGCTGTATAGTGTATGACATAATTAATTACTATCCGACCACATTATTTTCATAATAGTTTGTTTACAAAACAACAGCAAATATACTCGATTTACAATATATTTGAGCGATTTTGCTTAAATTTTGATATTGGGGCACTTTGTTTATATATATTATTAAATATAATATATGTACATATATCGTTTTTCTTCTTTCTTTTTATTTATGTATTTTTTTAATTTACGATAAAGAAAATTCAAATATACTTAACGTCTACGCGACATTGGCGAAGTTAATTGTACTTAAATGGTATTTCTAGAAGACGAAGCAAAAGAATTGAATTCAAATACTTATATCCATACAAAACAAATGAAATTTAACAAATAAAAATGAAATTTGCTAAGAAGATCATCCCATATGGAGGTGAAAATGGGAATGAAAGTTTGTATGGGGAATCAATCTAGAGACAAAGCCGAGCGAAGCAAAGGTGAGTCGCTAGTCATATATATGTATGTATACCGTTAATTATAAACAAACTGTTCTTTAGAGCTCCAAGCTCCAAATTTTAAACATTACCAACAAAGATTTGTTTTTAAGTTAGTTAAAATACGGTTAGATAATTTATCAAAATCGCTTATTTTTCAACAAGTTGTAATACACACACACACACACACATTATATTTAATTTTCTCACTTATTTGTTGTTCTAATTTTTTACGTTATTTTAATTTTTAATAAAAATTTGTATTTTATGACATAGTATCTCAACCTTTCACTTCCGACTCTGACGGTAACTTACCTAACTAAAATTAATACTAAGTTTTGTTTTTAACATGTTTTATTAGTTTCACCTGTATTCAACTAAGTTTTTAAATAATCACATCTGACACCCCTTACCATATGAATAATTTTTCAATTATACGACTAATTTATACCATGTAACTTTTTTAACACCAGATGACAGATTTTGTCTAATTTATTCAAACAAAATACAATAATTATAAAGTATTTATTTCATTTTATCAGATTTCAAGTAGTGAAAATAAACTATGATTTTTATTCTATTTTATAAAGTGTATATATAGGTTTCAATCGTAAAAATTTCTCGATATTTCTAAAATTAACATTCTACTTTAGAAAAAAAAAATAACTAAAAGACTGGAGAGTAAAAATTTATTTAGGTCGATAAAATGAAGCTTACTATTTTCATCACCATCTAATTTTATTATCGATAAAGTTACATTTATCGACACGATAATGATAGCCCACAAAATACTCAGGTACAAATCGACAGGCAGAATTTACTAAAATAGGGACGACCATTTTCATCACCATCTATTTTTACCATCACACAATAATGATAACTGATGATATTACTAAAATAGTGATGACCATTTTCATCACAATGATAATGATAAATGATACAATCCAAAGCAAATTGTCAGTCAGAAATTACTAATTACATCGTAATATACACGTTGTTCATATAAAACTTGATATGATGTAGCAACCTCATTCGGGATGATCGATATCTAATTCGATTAACTATCTTAGCTTAAACTTTCCTAATTACTGCGAATAGCAACTTGACACTCTTAGATTAATTGCGATATCGGTTAGCTAATATTATTTAGTACTAACAGTACCCGCGATTTCGCCCGCGTTCAAACTTCCGATCGCTACCAAACTTTACAGCATCACCCGCTAGGATAATTTGAAGATTGCCTGAAAATTTCGTCAAAATCGCTCCAGCCGTTTTGGAGTCCATATATAAATCGATTTTATATAGATATATATATATATACCTATATAAAATCGATCGATTTGTTTTTTCGACGTTTCTATTGCTATGCAGGAAACATGGTTGGTACGGCAATTGTAGGTATATAATGAAATCAGTCGTAGCCATCAGGCTACCACCGGATGCTTGGAAAACCCAGGGTCAAATCCCTTGTGTCGCACTTCTGATAATCTTAATGTGCGAATCATTGTCAATATGATTACCATTTGCCTTACTGTGAAGGAAAACATCGTGAGAAAACCTGGATGTCTGAGAGAACTTAGCAAGTTTTCATAACAAACATCCACACATCACAAGACACATCAAATTTATAATATTAGCAGCATCCGTATTTCTTTATACGTACTTGAAGGGTACGCATCGCAAAAATTCTAAACCCTGAAGTTATTTAAGATATTCAACATCGGCAGGGATTTTGCCTTTACTAGATATCACTCTTAAGTGAACGTAACGCTTGCGCGATGCAGCCTACTAATACCGCCATCTAGTGGACAAACATAGAACTTATATTCTTGCAATTTTCTCATATCATTATCTAAGTCCTAGAATTTCGTAACCGAAAGGTTTAAACGGAACCCTAAATAAATTTAATATTTAAAACTTATAACTAAAGACAATGTTTGTTTTTTTTTCTGATTGTTTGAACAATCTCTGAAACTATCAGACCATTTAAAAATTAAATATAGCATTTTTATAGGAGAAGATTGTAGGCTTTCAAGATACGGTTTTGCAGATATTTGTCAAACACTTATTTGACCATATTCTCACCCCGTTAAGAGATGATTTGCGGAATAAAAAATATCCTTTGCCTTTCCAGGATCTCAAACTATCTACTTACCAAATTTCATCTGAATCGGTCCTGTAGTTTTTGAGTTCATTCGTTACAAATATACAAAAATACATCAAATACGCGATTAGTCAACTTAGTGGCCCCCATGAGCGGAGCAATCACATATATATATATATATATATATATATATATATATATATATATATATATATATATATCACCGTCTATTTTCTATAATATCTAAGAAGTTAGACGTTCTTTGTCTTGCCAAGCCAAATTTAGACTACTAGCTTATTATGTAAGAATTTTATCTTGTATAGCTTAGATGATACTCTAGCCATAACAAAACTAACTATTGGTAGAAAAATATTTATGTACTGGCCAGTAGCAAAAGTGCGATTACTTTTTTTTTTAATTTTATCTTTATTTTATCCCTCATTAAAAGGAATATACAGAAATGAATCAGAATATTTATTTTATACATATTTTAATACATATATAATAAATAAAATATATTTAGCTACAAACTTCAAACACACATGAATAAACAACAAAAACCAAATAATATTCTCACCGTTTCCACGAAACTTTAATGCTCGACCACTCAATTGACCGAGTTTTTCCAATTTCCGCGCTGTTTCCGAGGATCAAATGTATAATCTTTTCTCTATGAAGATTTCAATTCGTAGATAAACATTTTATACGTATTTCGGATTTTGGAGCAAAATGGTCCATGATGGACGAATAGTTTCTAAGCATTTTGTAATCCCGTTATGTGCAAATAGATCTAGGTTAGTTTAGTGGAGATACAAATACATAGATAGGTGGTAGGTTCCTCGAACTTACATACAGATATTTAATGTTTATAAATCTAAAATTGCCGAATCAAAAATACTTGTAAAAAGTCTATTTGAATAAAGTATATTTTGATTGATTGATATATATTATAGCTTAAGATAAATTAATAAATTAATTATTTATGAAAGAGAAAGCTGATTAATAAACTGTTATCATGGCTTTAGATTGAGCAATTCATCTTCTATACATATAATAAAATTGTAATTGAGTCGAATCTGTACATTAAATATTTTTTGGGAAATCTCATTGAAATAGTCATTATTATCGATACAGAGGCCTAATCTATAGTTTTTAGAATTTTTGTCTGTCTGGGATCGCATCATGAGAAAACCACTGGACAGATTTTGATGAAGTTTGGTATAATGATAGCTGATTATCCGAAGCAACATATAAGATACTTTTTACTGCGGAAAAATATCTCATCTCTGAGAAATATATACTAAATGTTAAAATATAAATTGGGACGAACCCGAGCGGAGTTAGTTCGTTAGTTTACTATGTATGTATATATTTATTTGTTAAGCAAATGGATGTAGGAAACCTTCACATCTTCTACTTATACTAATTAGGCACTAATAAAAAAATTTTGAAGATTCAAAGTGAAATTTTCAATAAATATGCAGTTCCAATTAGTAAATGTGGCTTCGCCATTTTAAACATGGTATATCCTAAAGTAAAAAATTTTTTGAAGTAAATTAGAAAGTTAGCTAAGAATATCATCGCTTTAAGACTGTGTAACCAGTGTGAGGATTTTGGATCTTAATTAGTCCTTGAAAATCGTCTGTACAATATTAATACATAATCTATACATATAATAAAATTCTAACCGAGTCAAACCTATACATTAAATATTTTTTGGAAAATCTTATTGAAATAGACATTATTATCGATACAGAGGCCGAATCTATAGTTTTTAGAATTTTTGTCTGTCTGTCTTTCTATCTGTTATCGCATCACAGAAAAATTTCAGAACGGATTTTGATGAAATTTAGTATGGTCATAGCTGATTATCCGGATCAACATATAGGATACTTTTTACCGCGACAAATATCTCATTTCTGAGAAAAAATACAAAAACTACATTGTAAGAGTGTACTAATATGTAAAACCTAATAATTTGGTTTTTGTTCATCTGAACGCGGGCGGAGCCACGGGCAATGCTAGTACATGTATTATTGTATATATTTGAGTAAACAGTTATATACTTTTATGTACATATCATAATAACTTATAATACAAAAGTCCTTGATATATCTAAAATTCACTTTATTGTAACAAATATATCAAAGAAAAATATAAAATCAGTACAAGAAAAAGTTTATTTTAATATTTTATATCGAACCAGCCTTCTAAAATGTTCAAGGCCCGACCCAATAAGATTAAAGACCTGCAGACCCTACAAGTTTTTGAGAAAGCCTACCCGTGTAATCCGATTTTGGCGACGTTGTTTCTATTTTCTGGACAAAATTCTACTTAGCGTATAGCTTTAAAAATAGGTTTTGATATATTTTTTATTAGTCTTAAATATAAAGGAGAAACCGGAGAAAGTAGGTATTATTAGAGGTTTCTCAAGCTTTTGTAAAGTACAAGTAAATATTTTTTGAAAGCTCGATCAAACAAGCTAAATAACAATAAATGAAATGAAATGTTTGAGTAAATAATTAATGTTATCCTAAGAAGTATTCCGCCTTAACATATTTTATTACTTATTAATTTAAAAAAATATATAAATAAAAAATATTTTAAAAATTCTGTGTGTAAATAAAAGTTATTATAACAATAATATTTGGCGACACGTTTAGCTCAGTTTGTAGTGACGCTATTTGTTGTGCCAGCGGTCGCGGGTTCAAGTCCCGCTGGGGGCATTCATTTGTGTGATGAGCACGAATGTTTGTACTCCAGTCATGGGTGTTTATATTTATAATATGTATGTATTTAAAGTTATATATGTGTAGTGTATCAACTGTCTAATATCCATAACACAAGCCTCGTAGCTTACCATGAACTAGATGGTGCTGTGTGTTAATGTCCTACCAAATTTTATTAATATTATATTTTGACGTCACTTCAAATACAAACATGTGAATATTTCACTGTTGAATATTTTTATGAATATTACATCGAATGGAGTCAAAGCTAAAACTCCCGGCTGTGTACACTGTACAGCTGTAGGGACAGACAGAATATATGTATTTTCCTATGACTATCTAAATCATTTAAAAAAAATATTTTACAGGTGACGTCTCCCGCTTTAACATGCTGAACTATTTTTTACCTGTGGAATGGCTACTATAAATAGACGTGAAATAAAATGGAAAACTGAAATAACAATATTTTTTGTATTTTCATTGCAGTATTTTTTATAACCAAAAAATAGATAAGTTATGTTTTTCTCCGTCCTGAGACATTTTTTCCAAACTGCTCTTACTGTTTTTAGCAAACTTTGTCAAAATTTTATTTCAGAAATAAATTTTAACATCTCCAGGTAAATTTCTAAGAAATTAATTAAAATTCTAAGAAATCTATCGTTAACTGACAGGCCGCGCGTGTCCGCGGTTGTGGAGGGATTAAATTAAATTATTTTTTTCAAATAATTTTAAATAATAAAAAAAAAACAGAAATAAAATATGTAAATTGAATAAAAATACTGAATACTAGAATGATGAAAAGTGGTTGGAATAAAACCAAAATCTAAATAATAAATACAAAATACAGATATATAAATATTAGAATAATAATCACAAAGACATACATTCTTAACAGATCTGACAATCATTATACGGTATGAAAACATAAACTGTATTAAATCAGCGACCATAATTGACCATAATTACTTACATTACATATCATTAGTTAGGTAATCTAACAAAGTACGAGTATACAATCTAGATATTATTACTAGAATATAGTTATTAGCCGTGTATATCGAGATAGTATCTCAATAATACGCACAATATCATGGTGTTAGGCCCTATCAATTGTGGCGCGTAATTACCAGAAGCCTTTGTTCAAGTGAACAATAGTATAAATCCGATTTGAAATAATATGACCAAGTGATATGCGTGAACAATATCGAGCGTATAAATCTACTGATTAGCTTTCAGTATTAGCCATAGTTTTTGTATTTAGAAATTGGATCTGTATATGTCTAGTTTCTGATGAGAGATCTGTATGAAAAGGCACTGGTGTAGCCCAGTAACGTGCTCGCAAGAAAACTAATGAAAATGAGGCAAAGCTAAAAGTTTTGGGTTTCACCCTTCTGATATTTTCATGTATTGAATATTGTTGTTATCAACAATTAACTTATGTTAATAATTTTAACATGATAATTTCTAAGATTTACGCGAATATTTGATATTTTAAATTAAACTATCTTTTCGGATTATTTCGCGGATTTATTTTGATTCTTGGTTTCCGACGTTGGTCACGGGAGAGACGAGATAGAATATCTCCCGTGACTATGATTGCTGTAAGCATACGAAACGTCGAAAAATCCGAAAAGATAGTTTTTTTTTTAATTTAAACATGATCAGTCATCACTGTATCTTGTGGTTATGGAAAATCGTGAGTCATGGAAAGTCTGAGAAAACCGAACTAGTTTTCGGAAGATATGTGAATTATGCCAGCCTGCACTTTGCCAGCGTGGATTGTGGGCTGGCTCACACATTGAAGGAATGCCCGTGCCCAACAGTGGTACATTTATTTTATAAATTTAATTTAACTTTCTAATCAGCAAACTTAAGAAAGTAAAAACTGAGTATTTGAGAAGCATTTCAGATTTTAGAATATCTTAAGAATACTTTAGATAGATTATAAGTTACTTTGTCAGATGATGAAAATACAGATGTTATATTTTTCATTAAGAAATGATTTTACAAATAGGAAAGTTTATTACTTCAAAGAAGTATTGAAACAGCTTTAGTATTTATCGAAAACAGCAAAACGACTCTATTAAATATTTTGGCTATTTTGTATAACTTTTGCCTTTCACGCATACAATGTGATCAATCATATTTTATACTTGCGTTAACCTACTTACGTTTTAACGTTTAGTTTAGATTTCTCAGAGATGAGATATTTTCCCGCAGTAAAAAGTATTTTATATGTAGAACCGAATAACCAGCTATCATCATACTAAATTTCATCAAAATCTGTCTAGTGGTTTTCTCGTTATGCGTTCAGATAGACAGACAGAAAAATTTTTAAACTGTACATTCGGCCTCTGCATCGATAATAATGACTATTTCAATAGGATTTCCCAAAAAATATTTAATGTACAGATTCGGCTCAGTTAGAATTTTATTATATGTATATTTTTTTTTAGTTTTCGACGACAATTTATATAAACTAAACAAGAAAAATAAATTTTTCAAATATCTAAAATATCCTTCAACAGACACATTTATAAAAAATAAAACACGAATATATTTGGATCGTCTGAAAGAAGAATTTTTATCGTCAATTCAGTTCGCTTACTATATAAGAGCTCTACGACTACTACTAACATCAAAATACATCAATTCTAAGGTAAATCCTTCCAAAAATCAACATAAATGAACATAAGTAATACATAAAACCATTCATTCGCCCCTGTAATATACGACCTTTCAACTTGTCATTTCATTTAACACTATTTATTTTTAGCATCCTGATGTGTAGCGAGCGAGATTAAAATGACAATTCGTTAAAATTTAGTATCCAAAAGCGCCATAAATATAAATTTCATGATGCGCAAATTCGGCACGCGATAAGAGCTATTCTTGCTTGCGTGGGTGTCACGCGTTATCATAATTTATTATGCACGCTTGTAGGTGCTCTTTCAGGGGAATATCGTTTTTATTTACATACGTGCTAAGTTTTTAATGTTGTACAACGATTTTATAGGATTATTGTGTTGTCTCTAAATATGGTGATATATTTTGCAAGCATTTGTTAAGTTCAAGTTTATGGAAAAAATTGTTTCAGTAAAAGAGGGCCCATAAAAATAAAATCTTAATAAAGTCTGTTTTGTAAATATTATATTATAAACGTATAATCACTACCTCTAAATAATGTATATATTAAAAACTTTCATCGTCATTTTTACCCATTTAAGGGATGATTTCCGGGATAAAAAGTATTCTATGTCCTTACTAGGGTCTCAAACTATCTTCTTACCAAATTTCATGGAAATCGGTTCATTAGATCCAGAAATTACCCTCTACAACGTCACTAACTTACAAACTTTACCTTTCTATAATATTAGTATGGATTAGAGGTCGCGACAGACACACACATTTATGAACAAAATACATCTTTTTGGCTTTATTAAAGTAATATGTGTATTTAATACCAATTTCTTAAAAGTCAAAAGTTCTGCATTAAAAACTCTTTTGGCGATTTTTCGTTTCGACAAATAAACACTGAGAAGCTTCTAATATAAAAAAAAAACGAAACATGTGAACTGCGTATTTTGCTAGTTCTACTTGCTTACATAGACAAACAAAAAATCATCTCAGCCACCGTACTTCGATCGAGCTCAAACAAAGTTGTCGATACATCCACACGTGTCTCTCGCGTAGTTAGCAAACTTAAATTCATGGAACTGCAAATACAAATGTAGGGAGAAAATCAACTTGCCAACGGATTTCTGTCACGCCGCGGGCTAGATCTTAACCAAACGATGAACTCGCTAAAGTTTTATAGCATAGTGCATAACTTAGATATATCGCGTGAAACATTCCTTAGTCGTAACTTATGTGGCGTTAAAGTTTAAATGGGGTTTATTATTTACTTCTTAAATATCAAAGAAGACAGATTTTCAAGGATTTCCGAAAATTTTAGTTTCTACTACTAAGGGTTGAATAAAAATTAAGTTTTTACGTTAAATGTACTTTGATTTGTTTTTTTTAAAGGAAATTTGCTTAAGCTTGAGTAATTTTTAAGGCCTGCCGAATATTATAATTTTTTTCTCTCAGAAAATTTGTAACGCCGCCGCCGGAAGGCACTTTGCTCAAATTTTTTGGTGTAGACCCCGCATACTATCAGAATTCTGACATGTCTGTCGTCCACTTTTTTGATCAGATCGTTGGAGGGTGCGCTCTCTATACTTTTTGTACTAGACCCCGCTTTATCAGAAATTCGTATCAGTTGTCGAACGGACGCCGCGAACTAAACTTATTGTCAGACTCGCTGAAGCAAAGTTTCTGATGAGTGTGCGGGGTGGTACCGGCGGGCGTCAGAAGCTTTCTGTTTTATATATATATATATATATATATATATATATATATGTATATTATTTGGACATTCCAAACAGACACTTCAATTTTATTTATCTGTATAGTATGTAAGGTTTTTTGCCAGTTTGTCTTTTTTTTCATGTAACGATTAGACATAGTATATTTTTTATATCAGATTACTCGTGTAAGACATTTATATATTGCTAAAAGTATATGCAGTACATGAAAGAAGTTATTCTTATTATGATTTGAGCGAAGAAGAATTTTATTTGATAGACTTAAAAAAACAATATACTTAAAATAAATCATATATTTTGCAAATTTCGATACTCAAATATAAATATGTATGCGCATATTTAGGGTGGTTTAATGACATAATTTCTCCATATAAAACACCAATTAGATGAAAGTATTTTAATAATTATATACACGTATTATCATGGTATGACTGACATATTTCGCCTTTTCATCTCAGACGATACTAGTAAAGAATATATTATTAGATAAATAATATTTTCATGTTGATATATTTAGTCCACAATTCATGAAAAATAGAGGTTTTGCTAGCAAAATTTATGGCTGACTTCGAGACGCCGGAAAAGAATAGTCGGTGAATACATGACTTTATGAACATTTATTTGAGTCCTAGCTTTCAATTTGTTCAGGCTCTCGAGCTATCTTGAAATGAAAAATGATATTATACAAATTTTACTCCGTCCCCATGATGTAACGTATATACTTGAGTTTCATCAAAATCTGTTTAGCAAAGACATTTTATTTCACATTCATAATGTTATTATTCGTATTCAGTAGGTCTGAGAATCGGCTACTATCTATTTTCCATACCCCTAAGTGATAAGGGTGGCCCACGTTAGGGACGAACCCGAGCGGAGCGAGGGTGAGTCGCTAGTATTACTTATAATATACGTATTAATATCAGCGATACATCGTAAATTCGATCTGCGTAATAGTAATTAGATTTTTTAGAATGCCTTATACTGAAGTTTTAATTTAAGCCTTAAATACAGAATTTTAATATAAAAATACACTCTCGATTTCTCATAAATATGTGTGTTATATGAAAAAATAATGCTTTAAAATTATAAATGTATTATATTACTTAATTAAAGTATAACTATATCTAGAACTTACCGAAAAGACAACGTTGTTAGGGGCCGATAAGACTTATGACTGTTAGGATCAGCCATCGGAGTGCCCCAAAAATCATCCAAAAATAACTGTTTTATACTATTAGTCCCCACCACGTCTCCGTTGGTTACTATAGCTGGTATATCATCATGCACAAAATCCCCATTCAAACTGTTCACATAACTTAACACTGCTGTAGACACAACCATTGTGTATATCGCTAGGTCACTATTGCAAATGCTTCGGCTCCTAGGCTCTTCCTTAACCGCGGGCAAACGGCGTTTCATTTTCGGACTAGTTCTTGGAGATCTTAATATCACATTCTTACATTTGCACATTGGGTTAGTGTAGTTATCTGAAACGAGAAATATTTGAGAATTAATTAACATGGTAACTGGTAAGTATTTTAAATAATTATATCTTCAAGGATTATTTCGCAGATTTATTTTGATTTTTGGTTTCCGACGTTTCGAATGCTTTACAGTAATCATGGTCACCGGAGTGATTGGTTTAGACGTGTCAAAGACGTTATACGAGTATTGTTACAGACAGTGCTTACCCACAATTTAACAAATTGATTTCAAAAATTCAAAAATGGCACTAAAGTACCTTAAAAAAACTTAATGTTTTTTTACTTAACTCTTCGTTAGTATCGAATCATTAAATTGGCTATATCTAACACTTTACGTACAGCCTTACATGAACATCATGATAAATGCAATTGTAACTTAAAAATAAATATACTCTAAACAATTTTATTAGATTTGTCAGTATTAGAAATAAAACATATATAGAATGTATGAATGTCCATTTGGACCGCGACGAATTCTTCTATATGGCAAATATCAAGACACAAGTACAATACATGAGATACAGACCCTTGAGTGGAATGTTTTTTTAAAAAGAAGCTATATTTAGACTACTCACGCAATCAATGAAGCTCAAATATATGTTTTTTTTGAGGAAATGAAGATTTGTACCCATCTCCCACTCAGAGGCAGATTACTAAAATAATTATATACTTATACAATATATATTAAAGCATTTATTTAATAATAACATTTCGGAAAATTATGCCAAGCTTTTTTCCAAGCATTCTGATCCATAAGAGAAAGACAACACAGTAACGATCGGCTATCCGTTTCCATTTCTCATTTTTTGCTAACGGAACATGACACGACTTTCATACGACCATTAATCTTACATGCATGATGCATGCGTCTGATGCTGACGAAAATCATAAGTCAAATACTTGCACGTTATGGTACATTCAAAATAGATTAATAGACATATAACACTGTAATTTAGTCTTAAAAGGACATTTAGGATATAGTAAGCTGAAATTTATTTTATTTATTTATTTAATCCTTTATTACACCAAAAAAATACAATGTAAAAAATACAAAAATTTACAAACATATTTCAGTGTAAGGGCAGCCTTATCACTTAAAGTGATCTCTTCCAGGCAAGCTGTAATAGAAAGGAACTCGTACTAAAACTCACTCAAAAGTATTATATAAGTAAATCAACAGATTTTGTCCCCCATTGATCTTAAACACACTGGCACTGTCTGTAACAAGTATGTGTTTGAGACGTCTATAACCTTAGTCTCTCCCGTGACCATGATTGCTGTAAAGCTTTCGAAACGTCGAAAATCCGAAAAGATAGTTTTATTTAAAATGTCAAATATTCGCGTAAATCTAACAAAGTATGAGATTTTGTCTATCTTTTTATCAACTATTCACTTGACTAGCGCTTTGTCATTGTACAGTAAAAATGATAAGTTTCTTTTATATTTGCCAAAATTAACAAAATAGTATTGTACCTACATTCTGCACACAGCCATATTTAAGTAGTAGTTGGAGTTATGTTATAACAACTTACTACACGAAGTTAAATTTTAATTTTCTTATTAGTTTAGTGGTTGTAATATACTTATACAGCTATTGAGGCTCTAAAGGTCGCTCTAGTTATTTGCTGTGAAAAAATGGAGCACTTGGTTTCTCTCTTTTGCACTATAATATTTTCCATATGTGTATAGACTAAGATTATCAGAGATATTGGCCTACGTGACCGAAGCTCCTTTTATACTTATTTACCTAACTTTTAAATAAAAATGCTTCACAAATAAAGGCTTATGCTTAATTCAATTCAATTTTCTTGTTAATGGCTTCAAAGCGTACAAGTTGAGCACAGGTTACTTCGCCGATGTCACGTATAAAGGAGAAGACACGAAGGAGATTGGTCGAAGGCTTATGTTATTAGCCGCGAACTGATTTAATAATATCAATACTTAATTTATAATAATTTAGTAATGCTTAATTTTTTACCCACAAATTTTAACCGCAAGTTTAGCTAGTATGTCTGTTTTAGTTTTTTTTTTTTTTTGCAATCGTTACATCAGACCCCATCCTTCATGTTGCTATCATTTATCTTCCGTGAATGATGCACGCCACTTCCGGTAGATGAAAACCTTATGCAGAAACAGTTTTTACACTTACAATTTAAAAAGATATTTAATTACAACAACCTGTGGTTGCACCTCTGTGTACTTTTATTTGAAGCCAAAATTCATAAAATATCTTTAGATTGTAATCTCACAGACATGTATTTTTTATTAAACACACTAGCGACTCAGCCTTTCTTCGCATGGGTTCGTCCCTAGGTTGCTTCCTCATACAATATTTATCCTCATTTCCACCCCCTTAAAGGATGATGATTTCCGGGATCAAAACTATCTTACATCCTTTCCACAGACTCAAACTATCTTCTTTCCAAATTTCATTTAAATCGGTTCAGAAGTTTCGGAGCTTATTCGGTACAAGCAAACAAATAAAAAAATCTTTCCTATTTATTATATTAGTGTAAATTACATGAGACTACCCATGGATTATAGTCTATACATTTTGAAATAATAAAGTATTTTTGTAAACAGTTAATTTCAAGAACCAAATAAACAAATAATAATTTCATTATTTGAAAAATAAAGTACCAAAAAATATCGCTTCAAGGATTAACTGTGTTAAAAATAAAATATTTTCTTAAAATCCTAAGCCTTTGTAAGGCATTAAAAAAATACACAAATTAAAAATTAAAATTTCAAGATCATACTTTAAATAGATCTTTATTAACACAGAATCCAGATAATACAATATAAAGATACGTATCTCAGCTAAAACATTAAATAAAGAATATAATCATCTCCATGAAAATGTGTAATTTGCGAATATTTTCGGCATAAAATTATGAACGAGCTCCATCAAGCGGGTCGTTCATTAATTTTATGACGCTAATAAACATGGAAAGTACACTACATGCGATAAATTAAGCAAACCTACCTGTGAATTAACCCAACTTGATTATTATTATGTCAACATTGAATAATAACGTTATTAAATGGCAGATTATTAATAAATATTAAACAAACAATCTCACAGATAAAAAATATTTGTGAACACGTTCATTAATCGATATTGATTGGATATTTTGTAGTAATAAAAATTTAATTATTATAACGTAATTTCATGCATTGAATATGTACGCCTGATATGGGTAGGTACTAGCTCCTGAAACACAGTTTTCTAGTTCAGGAGTTAGGGCTGTGTGCATTTGTTACCATTGTGTTATTTGAATAAAGACTGTTTTTTAATGAAATAGATAGTGACAGAATTAAGTATGTAAAATTTCTCTTTTTTATTGGAAAATTCAAATTTTTTTTTGATTGCAAGTAGCTCATCTATATTTATTGATATGTGTCTGTATCTCCGCTTATTTCTTCTAACCCACGCAACGGATTTTTACAGTGTTTACTAAAAGAAAGAGCGACAAACGAAATTTTTGTATATAATTTATACATATTTTATACAAAAATACTGCTCACGTACGCTTAATTCTTAAGGGATACAACAGAACAATGTACTAGAAAATTGTAGATCTTAAAAAAACCTAGAAAAAATTCCATGGTAGAACCATGTGTATGTCTTCAAGGTACACTCACAATAACTTTTTTTACCTATTTTAAACGGTTTTAGTAAGGAATAAAGGTAAAGATAATCATTAGTTTTTGACCTATGACTATCATATATTCCATAAAAATATTATACATAATTTTAATTGCACTAAAATACAACGAATATTTAATTCTATTTAGATACATTTATAAACAGACATGGCTGATTTATTACATTGTATTATTTTAGAATATATAAATTGCATTAAACTGAACACTGTAAAATAATGGTGCCGCATATGGTGACTGTGCAAAAATATCTTTCAAACTAAATTATAATACTGCAATGCTTAGTCATTAAATGCTATGTAATAAAGCTAGCTATTAATATTTCACGCCAAAACCGATGGCGTATTAGCGCAGTCATGAAATATGGCCGATTAAGCCCATACAGGGCTTACCTAATCTAAATAACTATTTTTCAATAAACCTTGCAATATCTCCCTTATGAATTTTCGCCCAGACCGAAGACGTGCCTGAAATTCATTATTTTTTTTTTCGTTTCCAATATATAAAAGTGACCCACAACATTCGAGCGGTATTCCAAAACTTTTGTTGACTCCGCTAGTATTTGGGAGAGATATTTCATTCAAATATTTAGAAGTACCTGCTTTGAGTAATTAGTTCACAGATACTTTAACACAAATTATAAGTAAATAAGTAATTTAGGCTGCATGTTTTGTATTTTTAGTATAAAAATCTTATCTTCAAGCTTCTCGAAGTAATATTTTATAAGTTCATTTGTTATTTTAAATATAAGTCGGTATATATTAAAATATATAAAACAAGTGTCAGCTAAGTATTTTGATTTATATTCATAAAATTGTTCATCAGAAGTCATTAATATCTTCTCAGCAAGGGTCTAAATTAGTCTAAAAATATATTACCATATACAAATGAATAATTCATTTCATGATTTAATAACAAAAGTTAATTTTGAAGACTAATTATTATTAGTATTCAGAAAGAACTTTTGATATTAAAGACAGAATTAAATTATAATAAGCCCAGTCTATATCTAGACTATCGATAGGTATGTGGCAATTTGTACAATTGTTTTTCAAGATGTCGATAAAGTCATGTGCTTTGTAAATAGTTCGACCATACTATTATAACCATACTATTATTATAGAACGACTACTTATGTTTTAACGTTTAGTATAGATTTCTCAGAGATAAGATATTTTCCCACAGTAAATCAATATATGTTGACTCGGATAATCAGCTATCATCATACCAAATTTCATCGAAATCTGGTTCTCTCGTAATGCGTTCCTAGACAGACAGACAAAAATTCTAAAAGCTATAGATTCAGCCTCTGTATCGATAATAATGAATATTACAATAAGATTTTCCAAAAAATATTTAATGTACAGACTCGACTCAGAATTTTATTACATGTATAGAAATAGATATTTTTGTATTTTTGTCTTCTATATAATGATTATGGTCGAATTTAGACCAATAGGCGGAAACTAGTTAAGTTAAAAATATACATGAGTAATTTTGAGGATTTAATGTACCGAATCATTCATCATATTTTCATCTACAAATCTTACATAAATAATTGACATGAAGAACTGAAGGCAAAAGCTAGTTTAAAACCAAATAAGACTACCTACATATTCTTATACTTAAAGGAATCAAGAGAGACAAGATATTAAAATATTCAAAAACGTTATTTAATGTTAAGAATAAATATCCACTCATTGTTCGAATAGACTTTGCACGGCATTTCAATTAAATGAGGGAATTTTTATTATTAAAAGAACTTCGTCATGTAGGGTTCCTTGAACAGAACTGACAATTTAATTGAAAATTCAAGGATTCGTAGTAAATAATATATATTAAAAAAAACACGTATTTTTGTAATATCTGTATTAAATGGTGACTATCACGAACAATAACACTATCTGTCTGTATGTCATTGTCTATATCAGTCCACAAAAAAGAAACCTGATCTATCGATCTGAATCGGAAACTTAAGTTTTAATAGGATAATTATTAAAAAATATAAGAATATTCTATTACAGTATTGAAAATATTCTATACATACTATAGTAGGTATACAGTAATTAAAGTAATTATTTCTTTATATTTTCTATACAAATAAATAAAATTGAAATGTCTGTTTATAATGTCAAAATAACTGATTTTTACTAAATGCACATGAACGTATAAATGATACTTATAAGAAAATAAACAATTTTAATTTTTTTTGTCTGTCTGTCTGTTTGTTCCGGCTAATCTCCGAAACGGCTGGACCGATTTTGACGGGACTTTCACTGACAGATAGGTGATGTAAGAAGAAGTAACTTAGGCTACTTTTATTTTTAATAAAGAATTAGGGTTCCATCCAAAGAAGTTAAAACCCTTCAGATTATAAACACCAAAGCGAATCGAGGTTAAGTCTCTAGTATTTTATATAATATGTTTAATTTGAATCGACTAATCCGACTATGGCTTTGTTTTTTTTTATTTATTATCGTGCGAATGACGCAGCTGATGTAATTAGTTGTGATATAATTTATCGTTTCTACAATAACTATATTTAAAGCTAGATTAAAGCTTTCAAATATTTCGTTTCTTTATGTTTGACGACTAAAGACTTAATAACTGTAGTTTGTTTCACAAACAAATACTATGTTGTTATTTGTAACTGTTGCAAGGAAAAAGCTATTTTGTAATCATAGGTAACGATAACGATGGAAAATATTAAAAAGTACAGAATTGAACATAAAGGCTGGATAAGTCATTTATCAACTAGTGGTTGAGATTCGACTAAAATCATATTTTAGGGTTTCGTACCCGAAGGGTGCTAACGGAACCCTATTACTATGCCTCCGCTGTCCGTCCGTCCGTCTGTCAGAGGGCTGTATATCATGAACCGTAAGAGGTAGAGAGCTGAGATTTTCACAGAGTATGTATTTCTATTGCCGCTATAACAACAAATAATAAAAATTAAAAATAATATAAGGAAATATACTACATACGTAGAGTAAAAGTCATATTAATAAAAAGTACATGTCCGATGGTACGGAACCCTTTGTGTGCGAATCCGACTCGCACTTGACCGATTTTTTATAGATAGCACTAAAACTTGTCAAAGCTACGAAACAAAAACAAACAAAATCGTTTGACAAACAGAGGAGAAAAAGGTACTGAACTTTTTTGTCTTTGCCTATATATTAATAAAAATAACTAAGTGAAACAAAACTTATTTTACAAGCTTATATTTTACTTGCATTTTATGTATGTTTGTCCGGGTAGAATCTTGCAACTCAATTTTGAAGCAGATATTCATTTTATTATAGACCTTAATTATACATCCTTCATAGAAATCATTCACTAAAGTTTTATAACAAAATATATAGATATATAGACTTTCGTAAAATTATGTATTTGATATTTTTTATGATATCCGATATAATTTTAAATATAACTAGTGCCTATACTAGCTACATTCATTGACTAGACATGTTGGTAAAATTGGCATATGATATTTATATATTATCAGCCAGAATTTATGATATTTTCATTATTTTCTTAAATCCATCGTTTACCCATTGCCACGTGAATAAGTAACAAACATACTCGTATGTAAAATATTGTTTTCAGAACTTTTTAACGTCCCACTGCTGAGCACGAACCTCCTTTCAATAGGAGGAGTTCGAGTATCAGGTCATAGTCCACCAACCTGGCCAAATGCGGGTTTTTTTTTTTTTTATTTATACTGACACACCTCCGATGTGGGAGTCGGAGTCCTTGTTTACAATTTTTCTTACTTGCTATTACATTGTTTTTTAAGCGGTATTCTACATATAGTCTTACTTTCTATTTGTACTTTAGATTTACAGTATTTTTACATTTTCCTTATGATTTATCTTATTATTACTAGTTTTGTTATTTTTATAACTTATTATATATTCCTTATTTCTATTACATATACTTACTTAGTTCTATCTCTAACATTTTAGCCCAAATTTTAGGCCAAATGCGGGTTGGCGGTCATTACAATTTACATGTTTTTCGAAAACTTGTTAGAATCTCTCAGACATGCAGGTTTTCTCACGATGTTTTACGGTAAGACTAACTAAGGTGATCTTATCGAAAAGGTTTTCGCATATGAATATATTAGAAATACGAGACCCGGGATTTGAACCCGCTCCACTTGTTTTGCTAAGCAAACGCGCTACCACTGGGCTACCATTACCTTTTTAAAATATTAATGTAATTTAATACAATACAATATATAAAAGTTGAGTATAAAGTGGTATAGAATACTTTTTATACCACATAAAATTATTTCTGAGGGATTAATATGTAACAAAAGCCTACTGAAAAAAACGCTCATTATAGTTGAGGTGTAAATGAAAAAGCCTATCGCTACTATTATATTATATACTATCCGTACGCAAAATATTCAATTCAATTCAATTTCCTTATTAATAGCTTCAAAGCGTGATACTTCGCCAATGTCACGTAGAATGAAGAAAACTACATAATATATTATTTTGAATTTTTCTATCCGTTTTGACCAACATAAAAATAACAAAAATATTAACAATGTTAACTTTAACTGTATAGCCACAGTCAGCATGTGTGAAATCGTTCCTAGAGCGTGTTAAATTAATTCCGGTCGCGGGCGCCATGCGTGTTTTTCCTGCTAATTTGATTTATGTAACGCGTTTTAATAAAAAGTGGTCAGTGCGTATTTTAATTAAAAAAAAAATGTCACAATTGTCATGTCGCAGTGGAATGTGGAACAGGTTTTGGATAATTAAACAAAGTTACCGAATTCTAATCCGTACACCATATCCACAAATGCTACTTCGATGTGTTTTATTGAGCTTCATAAAATAAAAAACTGACTTCCAGGCACTAAAAAATAACTAAACGGGGTTTTCACTTAAAATAGATACCTAATCAGATATTTTCGAAGTCAACTTTTTCTCCTGTTTGTTAACCGATTTTCTTTTTTTTTATTCGTAAGTATTAAGGAGCTTTAATCGATACTATAAACAAAATTTTAGGAAACAGTTGCTTATATATATATATATATATATATATATATATATATATATATATATATATATATAAGTAAATTGTAATCGTACATGTTTTCCATAAATTTTCAAAAATGATTGTAGGTAAAATTTCGACCACTACACGAACACTAGTATTCATAAACAAAAATCGGAATTTCGTAATAAGTTTAAGGCAAATCGCTAGCCCTAGCCCTTCATAATAAAGATACCAATATATCGTGGTAAATTGATAAAGTACAATATTTTATAAATAATTACTCACTTGTAAAAAAAACAAAACAAAATTTGCGTGAAGAGATAAGAGACAAACCGTTCACTCGTATTTTTTTTTTCATTTATAATGGGGTATATCGTTAAAAGGCAAACATTCGTTATTATTACAAAGAAAAAAGCTCCGTTTATATTTACAGTAATATAACAGTGTATAAATATATAGTTATTATATTTTAAAACCTTGCTGATATAAAAGAAAAGAATCTATTCGATGTTTACAGAAAAATACGTTTTTCTTTACAGTTTCTCTAAATAGAAATCAAAGTGTGCCACAGACAATTAAAAATAGATCATAGTCCGTTTACATTGTCCACGCTTCAATAATGTCAGACGTGCTGGTTTCATTTGACATCATTGTAGAGCATATTTCAAAACCCATAAATTATTATCAAAGTAAAGAATTAAACAATAACTAGTTTATGGATATAATATAATATATATTACGCACTATAAAACATTAATATACTACAGTACATATAGTATTATATGATCTGTGCTATTACGATACGAATAAATAGTGTTTTCCCATGGCTTCGCCCATGGAAATCAATGTTATATTACTTGACGACACGTTTGGCTCAGTTTGTAGTGATCCTACTTGCTGTGCCAGCAGTCGCGGGTTCGAGTCCCGCTGGGGGCATTTATATGTGATGAGCACCAATGTTTTTACTCCAATCATGGGTGTTTGTATTTATAATAAGTATGTAATTTAAGTTATATATGTGTAGTGTGTCAACTATTTGGTATCCATAATACAAGCCTCCTAGATTACCATGCTACCAGATGGTGTTGTGTGTTACTGTTCTAACAAAAAAAAATGTTATGTTACTATATTTTTATAAATTATAGCTTATATATTATTTTGAAGTATAAGCGAAGTTACTGTAAAATTTCATCAAAATCAGTTCAGTAGTTTTTGCGTGATAGAGTAACATACATCCATACATCCTCCTAAACTTTTACTTTTATTATAATAGTAAGATTACATAAAATATCATACGCCCGAATAAATGGGGTGTCAGATTTCTTACATGTTCGTTATCTTACTCAATATATTTATTAAATATGAAGAGATTTATATATTTTTATTGTATAGGTTATACCTATTTTATACGACCAATAAATTTCTAGGTAAAGAAAAAGTGGAAAAATTTCTCAACTATAAAATATTTATACCCGTCAACTCCAATATTTCTGAAATTATAAGAGATCAGTGACCTCCAAAAAGTTATTAAATATTAATGCCCTAAAACACAACAGGTATAGATAAAAGTTTTTTGCTATATTGACCCTTGTATAAATATTTTTCATCTTCTTTCTTCTATAATGCGATTTTTTTTTTAAATTGTTACTAAAAAAGCAATAGAGAAATTTCAAAATATTTTATTTTTGTAGTGTAACATGGGTATTTATATGAAAAATAAAAATTCATAACTTAAAAGAATAAGTAGGTATTATATTATTCCATATTGTCCCAGCAACAAAAGTGTCATAGCCAGTCCGCGCTCTATCGAACATCGATTACGTCTCAGAGATCTTTCAATGGAACTGTAATTATTGTAGAAAATTATAAAAATATCTCCTTGTTTATATAAAAAACTAGCATTGCCCGCGGCTCCGCCCGCGTTCAGATGACCAAAAAACAAATTCTTACATTGAAGTTTTTGTATTATTTCTCAGAAATGTGATATTTTCCCGCGGTAAAAAGTATCCTATATGTTGACCCGGATAACCAGCTATTATACCAAATTTCATCAAAATCTGTCTAGTGGTTTCCTCGTGATGCGGTAACAGACAGACAGACAGACCAAAATTCTTAAAACTATAGATTCGGACTCTGAATCGATAATAATGTGTATTTCAATTAGATTTTCCAAAAAATATTTAATGTACAGATTCGACTTAGTTACAATTGTATTATATGTACCTATAGATATCTCCTTGTTCATCAGAAACATAAACAGAAAAATTCAGTATTCGCCACTATTACACATGAAACCAAAATTCATCTTTTTTATACGGTAAATATACTCTAAAAGTTGTGCGTAATTTATATATGACATCCTTTGTGTTAGATATACAACACATTAAATCACTTAATGGTAATAGGTAATAGCTCTAAGGCAGGAGGTATAAGCTATATCTTCCTCAATATGGCAATGACATGGTGCTTACACCTATAGTGTTATGGTGCTCATAAGCGTCAAAATGAACCATAGAAGCAACCCCATAATGTTGTGGTCTTCCTCAGCAGGCCAGCTGTTAGAGCGTCGTGATCGAGTGTATGTTGAACATTAAGACCGAGGAGGTTTTATTGGGTTTTAGTGGATATTACTGGCTTTTCTAGCCGCTGAGTCCCACTTAACAATTTGTATGTATGCTAGTGTTATATGTAAATGCATTTGCATAAATTCATTCCGAATATCATTCTATTCCATTGAACCATTTCAAAATGAAGTAGAAGAAGTACTTACTTAATTCCATAATAATTGTAATAACAGTTTAATTGAAAGTATTAAAATAGAAATACACGTTGTGCTTATATTAGGATAATACAGGCGTCTCTTGATATACGGAGACAATAAAATTTTGTCATATTCATCGTGACTTTCATCTTATTTGTGAAAGAATTTTCAGAATTCGTTCAGATGTTACGAAGATTACCTCAAAACATCCCATATAAAAATCTTTACTTCTTTAGATAGATATTAATATAAATAAGATATAAAAAAGATGTTATAATAAGATAACTTTCAGGCATTTTATACCAACCGATTAAAAAAGGAGGTACCCAAATCGTATGCTTTTACTAGCTTTTACTAGTTTTTATAAGCTTTAGAAATTAAGTTATAATTAGTGTTAGGTCCATGTTGTGTGTTTTTAATTAAATACTCTAATTAAAATAAGCTTTAATTAATTTTTCTTATTACTTTAAGTCTTAAATGAATAGCTATCTGTAGCGTCAGAATATTAGTAATAATTGAGCGAAACTTAACCCATTTTAACCCATACTTCTACGCTTCCCGTACCGTAATAGCAATGATTTCATATTATTTGCTCTATTTTTATATTAAACTTGCCTTAGCTTTGAATCTCAAGCTTTATCTACACAAATAATATTATAAAGAGGAAAGATTTGTATTTTTGTATGTTTGTAACGAATAAATTAAAAAACTACTAGACCGATTTAGATTATATTTGGTAAGAAGATAGTTTAAAACCCTGGAAAGGACATAGAATATTTTTTTTATTCTGGAAATAATCCCCTATGGGGGTGCAAATGGGATAAAAGTTTGTATGAGAAATCAACCTAGGGACCAACCTGGGCGATACGAGGGTGAGTCGCTAGTGTTATATATTAACCTTCTAAGCATTTCGATTTGAAACTTTTGTATTTGTTGATACATATGATGATAAAGCCAAGACAGAAATCTTTAATAACCAATTAGTATCTTCGTGTTTGGGCTCCTTTGATTCGTTGTCAAGAACCCCCCAAACCAAGGCGTATTTTATTAGTTTTTAAAACAATAAATATTGTCTAACTTAAATCTGTTAATGTCTTTATCATCCCAATTATATTATAAACATATATATTATTAGACTGTTAACACATATTCTTATTATTTATTAATTAAGTTAAATTTTCTTTTGTCTACTTTGTTCTAGTTTATTAATAGTTAAAGAAAAAAAAAACAATTTTTATGTAGACGAAGCTTCGATTAAATCTTTTTAATACGCAGTTATTTTTAAAGAATGATATAACGAAGCTTAAAGCAGTCACTATCGAGTTTTCTTTAATATTTCTGTCATTTATATGTCATGCCGAAACATTCTACTAAATGGTACTGAATTTTAAAAAAATTTCAAGTTTCGCCGATATTTCTTAGCTTAACTTATTATGGTGAACAAATAATTAAATTATAGTACTCGTAAGATATTATAATTTGTTTAAATAACCTTTCTCCCTTTAAATAACTCAGAAAATGTTTAAATTCATAAAAGATTTGCGTCATTGTATATCAATTTGTTATTCAGGCAGAGTTTGATTGTTTGTTTGTTTATTTGTTTGAACGCTCTAATCTCAGGACTCAACTACTAATCCGATTTAAAAAAAAACTTCTTGCATTAGATATCCCGTTTACTGAGCAAAGCTATAGGCTATATATCATATAATATGTATCTATCTATTCCATACTAACCGTTAAAACGTACCTGTAAAAAATCTCATTTTTTAAACTAGGTACTCGAATTAAAATAAATCGATTAGAAATTTGATCAGAATTTCTGTACATAATATAATAAATAAAAAAACCTAGTTTACACACGATACTACATACCATGAATAAATTATCATTTTCGACAGACATATTTGTAATGAGTTCTTTTATATCTGATTACATGGAACATTGCTATGGAATATTGATAAGACTTTTAAGTTGTTTGTAAATATCATCGCTTATTCAAAGAGCTTTCGGAAAATTTAAAAGCGATTGCAATGCTCTTCTGGCAATCATTCATTTACTCGAGATGAGTGGAGCGAAAAATTAGACCCCTTGTACTGTTATGTACAATGAACATTATATATATATATATATATATATATATATATATATATATATATATATATTACACTTATATATTTTTAAGCGTTGGCTTTACATAAGTACCGTTTAACCCCTGTTTTTGTTATTTTTAAACTTCTATTGTTTCCTTATTGTATATATTTTATGAACATATGATATAAAATATATAAAAGAACGCTAAAAATAATACAAAAATAATATATAATAAAAAAAAATCTTACGGATTTTTAAATTTAAAATTGATGAAGTAAGCTTCTCAAAATGTCTAAAAACAATATACACTAAAAATTTACTTCTATATACAGCATCAAAGAACTAAGTCTAAGCGAGCCATCGCATTTCCATTCACAATCAACGTAAGTCAACTTTTTAGTCCATAAACGTGGTGACTGTCGAGTCAAGTAACGTCTGTAATCCAGCGTCCATTTCCTCCGACGTTTAGTCACAAATTGTTCTAGGGTGCGAATGGCCGGCTTAAAAGCCACCTCTAATAGTTGTTTCGAAACCGTAATGGGACGATTAGACCGTTTCGTACAAAAGAAAAGCGGAAATGTGTACGGATTTATGTATTTTGAATACGTTTTGTAGAAAAAGCTTTGTATGTATATGTTGTAGATTTTGTCTTGCTCGTAAGCTCTACATTTGTCTTATAAGTACTCTATTTAAGCAAGATTTATGTGTAATCTTGGAAATTATAAAATTCATTTGAAGATCTTTGCAGTACAAATATTTTACACAAAAGTTTTTACTCTTCGAATGTGCTTTTACATTCTACTTATTTTTGTATGGTACCTATAGAAAACCTTGTATTTTAAGCATACTTACAACATACATTTAACAATTAAAAAAACTTAGAACGCTCCTAAACTCGTATTTCATTCCCTCTTATGACTATGAGAAAGTACAATATATCCTATTATCAACTGACTTACAAAATCTTGTTATATTTACCTATAGATATTCATATCTTAAAGCATTTTTGGCTGGCACTGACGTCGACAATATCTGTTTAGGTATCTATAGTAAATGAAAACTTTTGTTCTGTTTTTACTTTTTAGTATGCAAGACGGGCTTTTTTATTTTAAACCCGTTGATCCCCCATACAAACTTTCATCTCTATTTTCACCCCCTTAAGGGATATTTCCAGAATAAAAAGTATCCTATGTCCTTCCCTGGGTCTCAAACTATCTTCTTACCAAATTTCATCGAAATCTATTCAGTAGATACAGAGATTACCCCCTACAACGTCACAAACTCACAATATCACAAACTTACAAGCTTTACCTCTTTATAATATTATAGTATAGATGTATGTTATTATGTTTCTTTAAAAACAAACCAACACAAGAACAAGACTGATGTATTAGATAGTTATTAAGTAACAAAACTTCCACAAAGTGACATCACATGACTAGCAAACAATTTTCCTTAGTTTATTTCTTAAGTTTTCTCACTCATATTACACGCCATTGAGCAATGTAGCGTAATATTCCAAGAAAGCTTCTTGGAAATGAAATTATATTTGTAACTTTTGCTGTAAAATGACGTAATATACAATTTTATGTTGTTAATATTTTGATGTTGTTAGATTTAATAATAAACATGTCGTAAGCATATTAAAAATAAATCGTTTTATCTTTACTTTTACATATCTAGGAAAAAATTTTTTTTTCTACATTACAACAAAACAATGGACCCCTGTGATTGCCGCATATCGATAATTAAGTGTGTCATCTATACTTATTATAAAAATAAGTCCCCCGGCCGCGTCTTTCTGTCCTCCTGTCTGTCTGAACGCGATAAACTCGAAAACTACTGAACGGATTTTTATACGGTTTTTAACAATAGAAAGAGTAATTCTTGAGGAAGGTTTAGGTATATAATTTATTATGCTTTTATGTAAATTAGCTGAAATACGGCGACAAATGTTGAAGAGGTCGCAAAAAATCTCGCCAAATGGGAACTTTCCACGCGAACGCCGCGTAAACTAGCAAAGATACAGTTAAGTAATGTACTAGAGAATTCAAAATCTATAAAAATGCTACAAAAAAGTCCGCGATAGCATATCTCTATCTCTTACGGTTGACTTACAATAACCACTTTTATGTTAACATTTTTAATTAAAAACATTACGTTATTTTCAAAGTTATTTTCTTTAGTTCGGTATTAATCCTTATCCAAATGAATATTTTAGTTAGCTTAGTCATTTAATGCAGATTAAAATTGCTCTTTACACTAAATCAATCAGATGAATAGTTTTTGAGATATCGTTGTTAGAAGTAATTAGTAGCGAAACATTTTTAATGCTTGGCGAGCATTGAGATGCCTACGGCGAGTCCATCCCCTCTGCCCCGCATCGCTCGACCGCCTGCTCAAGCTATATAAACCGGGCGATGTAGCGCGCGATCCTAGGATACTTTTTACCGCGGGAAAATATCTTATTTCTGAGGAAAAATACAAAAACTGCAATGTAAGAGTATACTAATATGTAACACCTAAGAATTTAGTTTTTGGTCATCTGAACGCGGGCGGAGCCGCGGGCAATGCTAGTTACGTATAAATCACAGCAAGTGTAAAATAGCAGCATATTGTACAACAATAATACCTCAATCTAAGTTTCAATGAAACCAATACTTCACAAATGAAGTAAATTGGAATTATTTTAATTGAATTTAAAAATCTTTTACAACGCACTTTATGCATCATTTAGCCATTTCAAAACATGACATAGTATTAAACATTATCAAAATCTACTTTAAATAACATTATAAAGCTAACAAAAATATATTGCGATTAAAGCGAACACTGCAATAAAAGTTGTTGCGAAGTTTAAAATACAAGTGCTAGCAGAATGGTTTTATTCTATTTAGAGAGGCTTAATAATCTCAAAATAACTAACCCAGTTTTGGTTTGAAAATCTATAAATTTTACTTTCTATTTCCGGGCAAAGGTTAAGGTCTGGTCGTTAAAAGTCGTAAAATGGGGTTACAGCTGGACAACGATTTTATCTCAGTTTCAATAAAGACAGATAAGATGAAGTTCGAAACTACACTTAGTGATTAGTTACGATTTGTATTAGAATTTCTCTCAATCAATATTACACTATGACCCCTATTAATTTACGAGGTAAACTCACCAGAAACTCAGATCCCAAGAAACCCAGAACTGTCAGTCCTTAGATTAATGTCAGTCTGTTAGTAATTACATTAATTGCTTTCTAATAATCAAGAATTTATAAATACATTTGTGTGATCAATATATGTATACACTCAGTTGAGTAAAACTAAGGAGTACTTTATTCTAATAGCTTGATTCCCCATACAAACTTTCATCCCCATTTTCACCCTTTAAGGGGTGATTTCCGGGATAAGAAGTATCCTATCTCCTTCCCAAGGTCTCAAACTATTTTCTTTAACTTAAACCAAATTTCATTTAAATCGGTTCAGTAGATCCAGAGATTATCCCCTACAACGTCACAAGCTCACAAATTCACAAACTCACAAACTTTGCCTCATTAGTATAGATAAAGTAACAAAAGTACAATAATAAAAGTAATGACCTAATGGTTAGCAAATATTGCTCTCTTCCAGGTAAACTTATAGAATACATGTAATAATATTATTTAGGTTCTTATCTATGGTAAAAATTTTATATTAGTATTTGCCTTGTATGGCATTAAACTGTAGACTTTTGCCATAAAAGCAAATATTCTGACCACTGTACGAGATGTAACACATCAGAATCAAATTAAACCACTTGAAAACCCTAAAATGAGTCAAATATTAAAAACTAAGGCGCCACTATTCCAAACAAAGGGAAAGTACAAAATCATCCCACGTATCACCCTCAGAATGACGTTAGCTTATACGCTATAAGTGAATGTGGGTCTAAAGAGCCCCCATTTTCACGTACAACACTTATCTCACAGAACAAAAAACTCAACATGACTTTCATTTTCATTTCCCCTACTCAGGAAGTCATAGCTCCGACGCGGGTACAGTCATTTATCGACACCCATAAAAAGGCGATAGTTGGGTCCTTTACACCCCGTTACGACGAAGGGTCGAGATAGGTTTGTGGGGGATTAACTAATAAAATATATGGGACTTGTTAAATATTTTATACTATATTTATTGTATTTACTATTTTTTAACCCTTATGAAATTATTTATGTGTACAAAAAAAGAATGAGCGACATAAGTTTTCAATTTAAATTCTATATACACATAGTAAAAAAAATATTAATTAACATAATTTAATATTGATAGTAATATTATCTTTTTATTGAATTTAAATGGTAAAAATATTTTTTATGTATATGCCAAAACTCATTTTTTTTACATATATTTAGGGTCTATATTGAAAAGTTGTCTATGTCCTTTTTGGGTCTCAAGGTACTACTATCTGTCTCCCTTTAAAATGGAATCGAACTAAACTGACATATAGACAAATCGTGTATAAAATATTATATATGACGGAGGAGGATTTAGTTACCATTTTCTGCTATGAAACCTTATTATTGTTTAAAGTCACTATGTTCAT
Source organism: Brenthis daphne (assembly GCA_947093115.1). Taxonomy (NCBI): domain Eukaryota; kingdom Metazoa; phylum Arthropoda; class Insecta; order Lepidoptera; family Nymphalidae; genus Brenthis; species Brenthis daphne. The sequence goes on from OX352481.1 coordinate 19,256,114, forward strand.
TAATTTAATTTTTATTGCTTTAATTTTGAATTTAGAGCAGAGATTTAGTCTCGAGCGGGGTCGAGACGCCATCACGACATTCTTTGGAGATACGTGGCTTAGTAACGTTGGTTGATCGTGGTATAGAGAGTTATGTTTGATATTGTAGTTGGAAGTCGATGATCGGTGACTGTGAACCCGCTAGCTCTAAATCATTAGAATTACCGTTTCAAGTTTATAACATTGTGACTTCCCTGATTAAATTGTGTATTGAGCACTGAATACTTTATTATTTGAGCCCTGATAACGCCCACAAGATGAGTAACCACCAAAGATGATGTTCGTAGTATATGGATAACACGACATCAGAAGTGGTATGATACCCGAAGAACAGGGCAAATATAGATGACAGCGGCTATTTGAAAATTTTGTTGCAAAAATTTTCTCAAACTGAAACGAAATGCGATGTCAAATGTTATTTAAAACGGACGCACAAAATGGCGATGCATATGCGGGTTGTTTTACAGAAGATTTACTTTTTGATAATCATGAATCATGATGATATGATATACTCGTATGCAAGATGCTCAAAAGATTAAAATAATCATAGATGTCTCAATTTAATTTTTATGAAATGACATGACGTCGTCAAAGATTTGTTGCTAGCTGGAATTGATTTTCTTGATATTATCGCAGAAATATTTTTGAACACAATATGTATAGAGAAAGTAAATGGAAAATTTGTTTATTTCAGGATGTTATATGAAGTTAATTTATTTAATCGATAAATTACGAGAATTATTTTTGAAATGTTTGTGTTCGATGAAATTTATAAGGACCTCCTTTTTAATTACGAATGATGAAAAGAATTTTAGAATGTCAAAAATGTTTTGTATTGTAATTGTTTGCTTTATATTTTCTTTATTTCAGGATTTCTAAAGTGAAAATAATGAGTTGATATTTTTGTTTAAAGATTTGACTAACAGATTTAACTATTTATCGACGGAAAATAAACGGACGATATTTGCGAATGATATTGGGAAAATTACATAGTTCCTTTAACTTGCGTATCCATTTCGGTTATAAAATTTTTATTTAGCAGTTGATACTAACTTAAAAATTTTCTAGCAGTCCATCAGGTAAAAGATGTTCCAAAAGAAATATGAGAAATAGTCAACTGTATTAATGGTGATACAGCGAAAAACTAATGTTTGTGTACACACCGAAGACATTCTCATACGCAGGCTAAGATAGAAATCTTTGAATATAATACCGATTTCACATGTCCTTATTTGGTCCAAAGATTAAACATAATTAGATCGGGCCGATGGTAATAACAACTGTGGCACAATAATAAATAATATGAATTTTCAGGTGCTTCATTTCAAGTGTTCAAAATATGTATGTAGCGTAAAGAGGACGCCTTGCTTTAGCCAGTTTAGTTTACGCTAAACCAGATCACATCAGACGTATACGATGCCCTAGAAGAAGACGGTATCCAGGGATGCTTGGGCTATGCCAAAAATGGATATCTGTGGATGTTTCATTTAATCTAATGTGAATTTTCTATGGTGAGACGTTTCCATTTTGTTTAGGTATGTGAGGCAAGTGATTTCCGAATTTACCATTAAAGACGGTTGTGATCGTAGTTATTTCCAATAATATCTAGCAGCTTAACATTAATGAACCTACGTAGCACAAGCTAGGGTGACTGAATTGACGAAGTTATGTAACATTGACAAGCCGAAGTAGCACGATGAGGCTGTATGATTCTGATATTGCTGTGCGACGATGGTGGAAGGTGGTATTTAGACAATGGGGTGCCTATTTGGCGTTGACGAGTCTTTGTAGCAAATGTAGCCTGAGTGGCGAGAGTTGCCTGTGTGGCAAAAGTAACCTATGTGGCACATGTAGCCTGAATGGCGAGAGTTGTCTGTGTGGCATCGGTTGGGTCCTGTCGCATCGTTTGATTTGTGTAGCACTGACTTAACTTGATTAACATATGAGACACTTACTTCTGTAACTTGTACTCAATGATACGTAAGTTGTGTGTATAGTCTTTAGGGTTTCAGTCAGTTTAAAAATTAAGTTTTGAGGAATTTGTCTTAAGGAAAACTAGTTAGGAAGAATGAATGAAGTATGATGTGATTCGCTCTTTATTGTTAACATATAAAGCTAAACATTTACCCAATACTTATTGTGTTAGGTACATTGGAATTTGAGGGTGTCTGTTTGTACTAAGTACACTTTTGCAATGTAATATCTACTGCACCGATTATTATATCAGTGAGATTGGCCACTGTGGTCATATTTGGTCAGGATTGGCCGAACTGTGTTTTCTTAAAATTTGCTTTTTTCTGTCTACAGATGACGTTTATGCTAGACTTTCAAGATCACACGAGGGCGTGTGAAAGCAGGATGGCCGTGACGGAGGAGGATTTAGTTACCATTTTCTGCTATGAAACCTTATTATTGTTTAAAGTCACTATGTTCATTAATTTAATTTTTATTGCTTTAATTTTGAATTTAGAGCAGAGATTTAGTCTCGAGCGGGGTCGAGACGCCATCACGACATTCTTTGGAGATACGTGGCTTAGTAACGTTGGTTGATCGTGGTATAGAGAGTTATGTTTGATATTGTAGTTGGAAGTCGATGATCGGTGACTGTGAACCCGCTAGCTCTAAATCATTAGAATTACCGTTTCAAGTTTATAACATTGTGACTTCCCTGATTAAATTGTGTATTGAGCACTGAATACTTTATTATTTGAGCCCTGATAACGCCCACAAGATGAGTAACCACCAAAGATGATGTTCGTAGTATATGGATAACACGACATATATAATTTAGATTATACTCAAATATACAACTTTTGTGTTTAGCTGTGGTGAACCGCTGTCTTATAAAGTGTAAGTTGCATGGCATGGAATTAAATATTTTTTGGAAAATCTTATTGAAATAGTCATAATTATCGACACAGAGGCCGAATCTATAGTTTTTAGAGTTTTTGTCTGTCTGTCTGTCTGGAAAAGCCACAAGACAGATTTGATGAAATTTGGTATGATGGTAGCTGGTTATCCGTGTCAACATATAGGATACTTTTTACTGCGGGAAAATATCTCATCTCTGAGAAATCTATACTAAACGTGTAAACGTGTAAACATAAATCGCTAGTAATAACTAAAACACTGAAAGTTACGAAATAAAGCTATAAAATGAAACATCACTACATAAAATGGGTATGGATTTTTTTTCAATGGAATACCTAACATTAAACTGAACTCAAAATATACTTTATTCAAATGGACATTTTGAAACACTTTTGAAACGTCAATTTAACTTTTTTAAAACTTTGTGTCGTCAGTCCATCGGGATTCGGAAAGCTACTGTTGGTTCGAAGTTTGTACAGAAAATTCACCAAGGAAATACTATCAGCTTATTTGTATCTAGTCTACGAGTATATAAACTTTACAAACCTACTAATATTATAAATGCAAAAGTTTGTGAGGATGTATCGATGTCGGGATGTATAGGTGTATGGATGTTTGTCACTGTGTGTCTCTTTCACGCAAAAACTACTAAATGGACTTTACTGAAACTACAATAATATATGTAGCTCATACATCAGAATAGCACGTAGGCTGCTCTTTATCCCGGAAAAATGTACGGTTCCCATGGGATAGATTTGTTTTTGGTTTAAGTAAATTGAAAAAAATATAGCTGGAAAAATGTTAATAAATTTAGAAATTTATTTTTTTATGTTTAGGATCTAAGAGAACCTATAATAATTTACATTTTGTATTTTTTTTTATATGTTTATTTGATATGTTAGTTTCCGACGTTTCCAACTGTTTAAAGCTTTAGATTTTGTGTTTAATAGCGTATTATTCAAAGACTTGTCGTTTCCCACTAAAAGATTTTAGATAATTTTAATTAAAAGTATATATAAAAAATATAAGTTTTATTGCAATAATTGTGTAGTGTCGTTTTCTTTCACCATTCTCCTCGAGGTTTTTTACAGCTAAAGTAACATTTAGTATAAAATTTATGCTCAATTACAATATTTTTAACTTAATTCTGGCTAACCCATTCTATACAAATCTATAAAAAGCAAGGCTTCAATACTTACAATAATAGTGCTTTTAATTTGTGTTTTCATGCTTAGTAACATTATTTTTATAATAGGTATGAGAAAACCCCAGTAATATATATATATATATATATATATATATATATATATATATATATATATATATATATATATATATATGTGGGGACATTAACACACAGCGCCATCTAGTTCCATGGTAAGCTACGAGGCATGTGTTATGGATACCAAATAGTTGATATACTACACATATATAACTTTAAATACATACATATTATAAATAAATACTCAATACATAGGAAACCCAGGTTAACCGCACCCGACTACCATTTTTACTTTTATATGACAATCGGGAAACGGCTTTAGGGTTGACATATTGTATAACTGAAATTTGACACGAGATAACACTACAGTGGTATACCTTCAAAACTGCTCTACATGAAAATTAGTATTTTGGCAAAATGACGATTGCCTTGTGTATGGATTTTATACTGTGGTAACACTTTTCATGATTCAGCAAATAAAAACTTTAAAAAACCCCGACTTCCAGGCACTAAAATGTAAAAAAATAACTAAACGGGGGTTTTTATTTAGAATAGATACCTAATCAGATATTTTCGAAGACGGTGCCAGCCGATGCAAAGCAAATATAATATATTTCGATACATAAAATAAATCACAAGTTGATGTAAATAGATTAACTATATTAGAGATCATACCTAATGGTAATATGTATTTACTTATAAGATATTCATATCTTAAAATATTGTCAGTTTAGTTATTTCTTACGTTTTAGTGCCTGGAAGTCGGGTTTTTTTAAGTTTTTATTTTTCCATTTTTAGTGTAGACGTTATAAGCAAGTAATTTGTAAGAAGAAAGTTTTTTCACAACATATTTGACTAAGAAATTTATTTAAAAAGATAATTTATTGTTGATTTTTTTTTAAAACCGCTCAAACAAAAAAAATCGGTTCAGGCGTCTTCGAGTAATCGGTGAACATACATAAAAGAAGAAGATTCCAACGAATTGAGAACCTCCTCCTTTTTGGAAGTCGGTTAATAATCTGTAAGAAGTATATCACATTCAATGTGAAATATCACCTGGCAGCTCCAGCGTAAAAACAACAATAAAAGTATATATCAGTCGTTTCTCAAAATACTTGAGTGATTCGTTTAATTTATAAAGGCTATTTCTTTTACACAATGGTTTCCATATTTCTACTCAAGTACATGTATTGTCTAGACAATATTTTATATTATTTATTATCTTATTCTGATCGCGATTTTGTTTTATAAATGTTTTTGTGTTCGTCTCGTGTGGCAACAGATTGCCATTTTTTTTTTCATTTAAAAGAATCTATAGGACAAAGGGTGATGTAGCTTATGCTGTTTTAACTTCTGTCCGTAGATTGTTTTAGAAAGTAATAGTGTACTTAGTTAAAGCTAGAAATAAAACAGTGAATAATAACAATAACTGAGTAAGTTAAAAAGGCAGTGGTAGCCCAGTGAGTAACGAGGTCACTTGGGAAACCGAGTGATTTTTTCATGTGTGAATCATGTCCAACACGATTACCACTTGTCTTACTGTGAAGGAAAACATTGTGAGGAAACCTGCATACCTGAGAGAACGTAACAAGTTTTTGAAAGATATGTGCAGTCCGCCAATCTGCATTTTGCTAGCGTGGTGGGCTATGACCTGGTACTCCTCCCATCGAAGGGACGCCCGAGTCCAGGAGACATTAAAAGTACTAAATGCATGTAAGTTAAAAACAATATTACATTTTCTGCATTGTTAATTTTATCCAGAGTATGTTCTGTTTTAAAACACTTTCATATTATGTTCCTTATAAAAATTATGCCTACGTACGATTTGCTATAAAAATCCATGGTCCATGAAATCGAAGTGCTAAGTACTTCTTAAAAGATATACGCTTCATCTTATCACCTCTACAGGTAACAAGAGAGCTGGCTCGTTTTTCGCTCAAAGAATCGGCATCGCCATTCAGCGGGGGAATGCGATTAGCATTCTTGCCACCATTCCAAGCGGACATGACTTGTACAGTAATAATTAGGGCTGTTCCACACTATATTACCGAACACAGTCCGTTTTTGGTCCGATATCGGTCTAATAAAGTATTTTTGTACAAGAAACAATGAGTGCATTCATACTATGAGTAAGACTCATGTTCCGTAGAAATAGTTTACCAGACCGATATGGTACCGAGAAAGAACTGTGATCGACACTATAGTGTAGAGCGGCCCTTATTTTTTTAGTTCATGACTTTATCTCCTCCAGAGAGCCTCAAATTAAAGTGACATCACATAGCCTAACCAGCAGACGATTAATGAGCTTCCAACGACACCTTAATTGTTCAATTATGATAAGTAGTTTAGAAATTAGGAGGGAACAGATGAACATACATACATACCGATCTAAATCATATAACCTCCTTTTGCTTCGCCTAGTCGGGTATTAATTCAGTGTACATTTATATTGTATTGTATGTATATATAATTAAGTATATTTAATATAATAATTTATTTATTGTACTATATAAAGTGATAATATAAGGGGTTAGAGTATGTAAAGCAAGTTGTACAAAAAGGTTCAAAAAATAAGTTGAACTACTATCTCCTAAACTAAGCCAGAGCCTGTATTTTAGATGACAGACCTTCCGCTTTCACAATTGAATTTACAACTATTTATACGTCATGCGAGTGCTCCAAAAATATCAACAATTTATATTTGTTATTATAACGTCTTTCCTTGTTTGTAAGTAACATATATTTTTTTCTATTCCTGAATAGCGTAAAAAGTTTATGATATCAATAAAGATATATAAGATCCATGGTAAGTTAGTAAACTTGAATATATTTTTTTTTAATAAAAAGCAGTCATGAGGAATGCCAACTAAAATTGAAAACTTAAAACTAAACCAAACAGTTATTTTTGGATATTCAAATTAATTGTTTGATTTTAAATTAAAACTGTTTATATCTGGTTTTGACATTAATCGAACTTAATAAGCTTACCTGAATTTACTACCCATCCAAACCTGCCTATAGAAGTTTTCACTTTAATAAATAGGACATTGTGTAAAAAGGTTTTGTGAGTCTCCTCTAAAAGCAACAAGAAATAAATAACGATAATAAGAAAAAATGAATAATATTAATAAAAAATATCAAACAATTCAATACAAAGTCGGACACCGCATAAAAACAGATCCGTTCACTGAAAACCAAAGCAATATAAGACGTAATATATTATAGCAGCATATGTGAATAATTCATACAATTTGCCTTCCATTCACATTCAATATCCAAAACTGCAAAAACACTGTCACGAATCCCACAAATGCGTTATTCCCAACTATGATTTATCACGCGGGATGGCTATCTTAATAACTCCTACGACCCCATAAATCAAAAAAGGCGTCTATTTTCAAGTATGCGATAATCGCAAAAGTTTTTGACGTTTAGATTTTTATTCAAGGTTTTCACCGTGGGAGTGGCAATATGTCGTGGAAATACTAATTTGAAGCTTCGAAACTAGAACGTTCTATTTTTATATAAGCAATTGTATCATTATGTAAAACATGAAAGTAAATTTAACTTCTTTACAATCAAATATATAGAAAAATAACAAAACAATCATTATGAAATATAAACAGAAAGCTATCGCACGAGTTAGCAATAACAGTCCCAAAGGATACCTTCATTACATTTTGAGTTCGTATATTTTTTGTACTGGCACTATTGACTTAGCAGAATCCCCGTTATTAATTCCTTCGTGTCAATATCGTTATTTGTACAGACGATTTTCATAACATTAACGTAATCGTGTGTCGGCTTTATGTGTACAAAACTAAGAGGATAAATATAAAAATAAATATTTAACTATAGACTAAATACAAAGAGATTCTTTGTTGAGAGTCTAAATAGATAGAGCTTGAGCAAAGTTAGGGCGGGCTTGGGCGGCTTAGGATGGGCGGGATCATAACACAGCACTATGTAAACAGTCTAATGGAATCACTTAAAAAAGGATAAAGAGTAGCTTATAGTCACGTCAATTTGTGGTTTTAGTAAATTAACATACATGTACAACATACCATTATATACAATTTGTAAACATGTTCTCTTTTAGGAGTGCATCTGGTAGTACTTAATTTTAAGTTAAAGACTATATATTATATTACTAGCGACTCACCCTCGCTTCGCTCGGGTTCGTGCCTAGCTTGATTCCCCATACAAACTTTTATCCCAATTTTCACACCCTTAAGGCAAGATTTTCGGGATAAAAAGTATCCTATGTCTTTCCCAGAGTCTAAAACTATCTTCTTACCATATATCATCTAAATCGCTTCAGTAGATCCAAAGATTACCCCCTGCAACGTAACAAACTCATAAACTTTACCTCTTTATAATATTAGTATAGATAATATTCTTTTCTAGATTAAACGTCTTAAAAGAAGAAACTATGGAAAAAATTCTAAATAAATATTTTTTATTTGAGTGTATAATTATTTTGTATACCTACATATATAAAATAATAATACATTTCTGCCTCGGTGGTGTAGTGACTAGCATGTACGGCTGCACATCCGGAGGTCCTGGGTTCGAGTCCCGGGTCGGGCCAAGTTTAGTTATTGAGGCTTTCTGTATATTAAGTCTCAGTAACAGCCCGGAGTTAGAAAGTTGGCGGTGTTGAGTGCACTTGTGTCTGCGCGTACACTTGAACACTATAATATCTCCTGCGCAGTTGGCTAATCTCAATGAGATTGGCTTCCGTGGCCGGAATCGGCTAGGAAAACATCAATAATACATTTAATAATTACTGTACATAATGTATCCGCGTGGAATTGCTGCAAGTACGAAAGCTGCATTCCCTTGGTCCCTTCCCTGTATTTCTGGCAAGAAACGATCCAGCCATTAATCCCTCCACGACCGTGGACACGCCGGCGTTACAGTTAACAATAGACTTCTTAGAAATTTACCTGGAGGTGCACCAAGAGATTACAATCAAATTATATTAAAGTATTCTTATTTTAGACATTTATATAATAATTATAATTATATTTTTCCAATTATAAATACTCCCCATATTTAATCAAAGTGAAAAAAGCTCAAACGAAAATGGAGCTTAGAATTTTTAATCTAATTCATTAATATTCAATTATATGAAAAAAATATACGCTTCAAAGAGTTCTAGAAATATCCATAATTATGGTCTATTCAGAATCGTTTAATATTATTTAATAAAATTATTAAAAGAGCTAAAATAGAAATTTATAGCTTTGAAAATCGTCAAGCTTATTATCGCGGGAGAGCACTTTCATTCTGCGCATTCTGAGGCCAATTGCAGCTCTGCCCTTTGCAAACTTGACCTAAATACGTGAAACCTGAGCCACTTGTTATTTTAAACTACATAAATCAATAAAAAAGTAGTTTGACCATTCATTGTATATTCTACTATTTCTTTTTCAGGTTCTTTATCTTATGCAGAAGATAATTAACATATACCTACGATTTAACTTTTATTAGGTAAATTTTAACGGTTAGAATATATTTCTAATGGTGAGATATTTTCCCGCAGTAAAAAGTGTCCTATATGTCGACCCAGGTAACCAGCTATCATCATACAAAATTTCATCAAAATCTGTCCAGTAGTTTTCTCGTGGTGCGTTCCCAGACAAACAAACAGACAAAAATTCTAAAAACTATAGATTTGATCTCTGTACGATAGTAATGACTATATGATTAAGATTTTTCAAAAAATATTTAATGTACAGATTGGACTCAGATATTTATTATTTTTATAGACTACTTTTCTGACTCGACATTCGCGGTTTCACTCACGTGGTACATCATAAGATATTGAATGAGGTAGCTTTCTATGAGTTAAGAATCTTTTCAGTTAAAAATATTTTTCTACATAGAATAAAAAAATAATCTTAATTCCTCTGTTATATAAAGCGTTAAGATAACTTAAGATAACAGATTTGACTTTAAAAAATACATATACTAAACGTAAAAATCATCCAACATGGTTGGTAAAAAAACCAGTCCACTAAGGTTTTTTCCCTGCTTCTCTTGAGACTAAAGCGCTTTTCAAAATGTACTTCTTCCGAGTTATGCTAACCAAAGATAAACTTTCTAACTTTAATATAAAAGCTAGATTTTATCACCAAATATATATACGAATATATAAAAACTTTAACATAAATGGTAAAGGGAAAGTACCTGAAAAGTGGTGTTTAATAATAAATAATCGTTATACAACGTCTATATAAGCAAATAGCGTAAAACCCTCCTAATTTACGGGATAAGGCCCGCAATCTTCCTACACGCCATTAACCCACGCTCGGAGGAAACTGTTTTATCAACCGGTAAGTGACCGCCTTGGGAGGTGTCAAAACTATATATATATCTCAAGATATTTCTTTTTAATTTTAATCTATATACAGGTATATCTATAAAATCCATACTTAATATTATAACTGTAAAAGTGTGTTTGCTTGTTTATCCTTCCTTCACGTGGAAACGGAACGTTGGATTGGCATGATTTTTTGTGTGGAGATAGTCGGAGGGCTGGTGAGTGACATAGGCTACTTTTTACCGCGGGAGATTATCTCATTCCCACGGAAAAACACAGTATAATACAACACAAAGAAATATTTACCATCAGTATTACTTGAAACTTAGCATTGATGATCTTCAATACAATTAAATAAATGCGTGTTTTAGCATTTTTCGTTTATACCATATAATAAGAGGGTAAATGTAGGGTATGAAAGTTTGTATGAAAACTACCTTTTCAGTTTTTTTTGTAGTTTTAGAACGAGAAAAGCCGCGGGTTCTGCTAGTACCATAATGTATATATATGTATGTAGGTATATAGTAAAAGCTATTTGTTAACTAAGTTTTTTTGAAAATTCAACCCCTAATACAAAGTCTTAAAGTAAAGTTTATAAAGAATTTCTTTGTAAAAAGTTACTTTAATATATAACATTTTTTTAAATCACGTAGTTTTATTCTAAGGTATTTAGCACTTTCAAATCATCTGGTATCAACCTTAGATAGATGGATCAAGTAACAAAGAGAATACAAACAAATTATATTAAAACAATACTCAGATAACATTCAGCTCGTACAATTGGCATAAACTTGGTAAATTTCCGACGTTGAAAGAATGGATTTCCGTTAAGAAAGCTTTAGCTATTATACGAGTACTTTAGTAGGACTTAAATTTAATTTGAGTGATTTAATTTAATTCGCAGCATGAATCGACAGTCACTGTTTCAAAATATGACATCTAGCCGTTCAGATAAATCAAGTTTCACGATCAACGGCGACCTTCTAAAAAGTCAATTTTCCTCCACCCCCCAGTTTGACGGTTAATAAAAGCCCGATAGGGGCGTAATCTGAATTGCTAATGTTATTTTTCTTTAAATTACATCACTGTGCCTTAGATTAAGAGGCCATTATATTCAAAGATTGTTTGCTTATCGACGCCTTTGCGTTGGCCTTTTATCATCACCGGTACTGGTTTTGTTTAATTTTTCTTTCGAGTTATATTTTTGGATGGAAACGATGAAAAATCGATATCTCTAATCGACTTAAGCAAACCTATTAAAATTATTCATTTATAGACTGAAAGCTATTACAGTATTACAATTATTGTATTTCTATCTGTTATGGTAAATATTTCTGTTGATGGGTATTTGAAATCTTAATGGATTATTATCAATTCTATAGTGATCTAGATCTAGCTATCTATCTACTTTACTCACCTATGACAAAAAGTTACTTTTTAACTAAAAACACTGATTTCTAAATCACATACTAAAATACAATTATTACACCGTCAAGAACGGTTTTTTTTATATTCTGTCTGATTTGAAGTTTTATTTATGACCTTTGACGTCATAAAAATATTGTACTGAAAAAAGCACTCGGCTTCTTCCGAATATCTCAATTTTCTGATCGACTTTACCAATTTTTTTACTAAAAACCTTGTTACGAATATACAAAACGAAAAAAAAAGGAAAATTGGTCCAACATTCCTCTAGAGATGCGCTTACCTTAATATTTAATTGTTATAATATAGACTAGCGACTCACCCTTGCTCCGCTCGGGTTCGTCCCTACTTACGTTTTCACGTTTAGTATGGATTTCTCTGAGATGAGATATTTTCCCGCAGGAAAAAGTATCCTGTATGCTGACCTGGATAACCAGCTGTCATCATACCAAATGATCTGTTCAGTGGTTTTCTGGTGATGCCTTCCCAGACAGACAGACAGACAGACAGACAGACAGACAGACAGACAGACAGACAGACAGACAGACAGACAGACAGACAGACAGACAGACAGACAGACAGACAGACAGACAGACAGACAGACAGACAGACAGACAGACAGACAGACAGACAGACAGACAGACAGACAGACAGACAGACAGACAGACAGACAGACAGACAGACAGACAGACAGACAGACAGACAGACAGACAGACAGACAGACAGACAGACAGACAGACAGACAGACAGACAGACAGACAGACAGACAGACAGACAGACAGACAGACAGACAGACAGACAGACAGACAGACAGACAGACAGACAGACAGACAGACAGACAGACAGACAGACAGACAGACAGACAGACAGACAGACAGACAGACAGACAGACAGACAGACAGACAGACAGACAGACAGACAGACAGACAGACAGACAGACAGACAGACAGACAGACAGACAGACAGACAGACAGACAGACAGACAGACAGACAGACAGACACAGACAGACAGACAGACAGACAGACAGACAGACAGACAGACAGACAGACAGACAGACAGACAGACAGACAGACAGACAGACAGACAGACAGACAGACAGACAGACAGACAGACAGACAGACAGACAGACAGACAGACAGACAGACAGACAGACAGACAGACAGACAGACAGACAGACAGACAGACAGACAGACAGACAGACAGACAGACAGACAGACAGACAGACAGACAGACAGACAGACAGACAGACAGACAGACAGACAGACAGACAGACAGACAGACAGACAGACAGACAGACAGACAGACAGACAGACAGACAGACACAGACAGACAGACAGACAGACAGACAGACAGACAGACAGACAGACAGACAGACAGACAGACAGACAGACAGACAGACAGACAGACAGACAGACAGACAGACAGACAGACAGACAGACAGACAGACAGACAGACAGACAGACAGACAGACAGACAGACAGACACAGACAGACAGA